>CM071956.1:612500-647500 GCA_036784905.1 Acrossocheilus fasciatus
AATCAGAGTATCAGGTGATCCAGATCAAATGAATGAATCAGATTCACATTATGAATCATGGAGCATATAAAACTGATATAGACATAGAAATAATAATAATAATAATAAAAAAAACTCTTTAACAAGAGTTGATGCAGTGAGATGTTCTTCATGTGTTAATTACAGTATGGAGACGTTGTCTAAGCTTCATATTCATGAAATTCTGATTACTGATTAATCCATCATTCTTCATTGGCGCTTTGAATCATAAACGTTAAATACCAAAAACATAAAATGTTTGCTTATTTGCATTCTGTACAGTGAAAATGTGTGCAGTTTTTGTTTTATAATGTGTAATAAAGTCCATGTGTTCCAGACACACATCAAAGAGTCATCAGGATGTGACATTTTAACACAACGTGGTTACATTGTGATTATAGATTGAGTTTCATTTAAATAAAATGTAATGAAGCAACTTAATTTAACAATTAAATATTTTTTGAATTAATTAAAATTATTCAATTATTTATTTAAAAAATAAATAATTCAACTATGTACAATTTAATTAAAATGCATATTTTATTATAATTTTATACTTTAAGTGGTTTCTCCCTCCTTCATTCTCTGTTAATTTTCCTAACCTTTGTTTCGTGTATCTGACTTTATTACAGTCTGTGGTGTTATACCGATAACTTGCAGATTTGGCGTATTTTAATCTAAATTTTGATAAATTTACTCACATTCATTCCAAAATGTCTCGTGATCATGATTGCAGCCCACATTTTAGAAACGTCTGGATGTGCTTTTATTTATTTGTGACATTACTGTCAGTATTTCACAAAATTCAAAATCTAAATGTCCTCAAGTTTCCATTTGGCCACTTTCAGTACTGGCAAAGCATTTCATTCTTCAGTATTTAATGCGTATTTCTACAACATTATGCCCCTCGTTTGTCACTCCAAATGAAGTATGACTCATATGCTGATCTGAGAATCATTTTCTCTGATAATATTTCAGCCATTACTGTTGTGTAATGTGTGTTCTCCAGAACCAGAATCTTTGATCTAATCGAATTTGCAAAAAGTTGATTCGTGATTCAGTATGATTCATTCAGACAGTTGACTCACTCTGAATCGTTTGCAGCAGTTTCTCATTAGATACTTCATAAAAACAAAAAACCCTGCGGATGGTCATGATGCTCTAAGCACGAGTCTGCGGTGTTTTGTGAGCAGGTCTGAGGGGAATGATGGTCACATGAGATGTGAATGAAGGTGAGTTTGTGACTCAGGTACACTATAAATGAGACTCACGTCACCCGAGTTTCCTGAGGAGATGCTTGACACCATCTGTGAGCCGTGAGTCATGACACGGGAACGATGGACTCCTCGTCATTAACACAGACACACGGCAGGTACGTCTGAGACACACAGACTTCAGATCATGAGTCACGAGAATCACAGATGCCGCATTCATAACTATTCATTATTACAACTTATGATGATCAACGGAGGCTCTAAACGAAGATGAGTCCTGAAGGGATCGTTCACTCAAAACCTGATTGTTCTGTCTTCATTTACTCGCCAGCATGCCTCTCTTTCTTCAGTGCAGAACGAAAGCAGATGTTTTGAATGTTCAAAAAACGATGACACATTCCTCAGAATATCTTCATACAGGTCTGAAGGACACGAGGGAGTAAATGATGACAGGTGTGTGTTCGTTCATCTGCAGGATCAGATTCAGTCTGCTCAAGCTACTCTGAGTCACATGATGCTTTCAGTGTTTACTCTTATTCACTCAATCTGCTTCTACATGAAATAAACTGTAGGAATGAATGAACGCATGAATGGGCGAATGAATACATTAATTAATTAATTAATTAATTAACAAAAACAAATGATCATATGAATGATTGACTGAATGAACACATGAAAGAATGAGCGAATGAATGAATGAATGAATGAATGATTCATTGAAAGAATGAATGAATGAACAAATAAATGAATAATTGAAATAACTAATAAGTGAACAAATTAATGAACACATGAATGGATGAATAAACGAATGAATGAATGAATGAATGAATGAATGAATGAAAAAACAATGATCAAATGAATACATGAATGAATGAACAAATGAACGAATGAATAAATGAATGAATGAACACACAAATGAATGAATGAATAAATACACTAATGAATGATTCATTGAAAGAATGAATGAATGAATGCACAAATGAATTAATGATTGAAAGAACTAATAAGTGAACAAATCAATGAACACATGAATGGATGAACAAAGTAATGAATGAATACATGAATTAATGAATGGAAAAAACAATGATCAAATGAATGAATGAATGAACACACAAATGAACGAACAAATGAATGAATACACTAATGAATGATTGATTGAAAGAACGAATGAATGATCAAATAAATGAATGTACAAACAAATGAATTAATGAATTAATTGATGAAAAAAACATTGATCAAATGAATGAATGAATTAATGAATGAACACACAAATGAATGAATGAATGAATGAATAAATCAATGAATAAATAAATACACATGAATGATTCATTGAAAGAATGAATGAATGAACAAATTAATTAATGATTGAAAGAACTAAGTGAACAAATCAATGAACACATGAATGGATGGATAAAAAACAATGATCAAATGAATGAATGAATGAATGAATGAATGAACACACAAATGAACGAACGAACGAATGAATGAATACACTAATGAATGATTGAATGAAAGAACAAATGAATGAACAAATAAATGAAATAACTAATAAGTGAACAAATGAATGAACACATGAATGTACAAAGGAATGAATTGATGAAAAAAACATTGATCAAATGAATTAATGAATGAACAAACGAATGAATGAATAAACAAATGAATGAATACATGAATCAATCAACAAACAAACAACTGATCAAATGAATAAATAAATAATCACACTAATGACTAAATATATCAGAAAAATCCAATGAATGAATGAATGATCACTTAAAACTGCATAGCAACACATTTAACCACTCAAAACACCCTAGCAACAGCACAGCAACATACTAACACCCGAAAACATCTCAGCATCGCTGAAGAGGACGTCACCGCGGTGGAGCGCTGAGGAGGAAGTGTTCAGGACTCAATCATGACATTTCCCATCAATCCCTGCATGCTCCGGATAATTAGATATATGAACTGAACTGAGTCATCTTGGTATTTAAATGAGCCATAGAACGAGGCGTTACGGTGACAGACTCTAGTATACGTATCATGTCGTTTAGTCATAGTATAATGTCAACAAGAGACTATAAATACATGTATATGAATGCAGAAGAGCTCGGTCTGGCGTCCTCCACAGTTACTGAACAGAGCTGAAGATATCTGAGGGTCATCAGGGGTCACTGCAGTCGTTCCCATTCACTGCAGTTCACCACGTTCATCGATCTGAGGGCGTGTTTGTTCAGTCTCCCACGCAGGGGCGTGTCCTCATGAATATTCATCCTCCTCCTCGCGCTGTGATTGGCAGATGACAGTGATGGAGTGAAATGTCAGTGAGTCAGTGTGATGGGCGCCTGAGCGCTTCATTGTGTTCGTCTGCCGGATTTAGACGCCAGACCTTTCCTTTCCAGCCGCAGGAGGTGAGATTCAGAATGAACGAATAAACCAGTCAAATAAATAAATGAACAAATGAGTGAATTAATGAAAAACTAAGTAAATAAATAAACGCACAAACAAACAACTAAATAAATCAACAAATAAATTATGAAGTAAATAAAAATCAATGAGAAACTATACAATCAAACAACTAAATAAAGGAACAAATGAATGAATAAGTATATAAAACACACAAATGTGTAAATAAAATGAGCAATCAATTAGTTGTTCAAATGACTAAATGAATGGATGAATGTGTAAAAAAATATAAATGAACAAACATGAATGAATGAATATGTAAACAATAAATACGTTAAACAAATGAATGAATTAATGAATAAGTAAATAAGTAATCTAATGACTAAATGAGCATTAATTAAGTAATGAATGAATGAATATGTAAATAAATAAATAAAAATAAATGAACAAATGACTAAATGAATGAAGAAACGAATTAATGAATGAATGAACAAATGAGTAAATAAATAAAATAAATTAATAAACAAATGACTACAATGAACAAATTAATATATCAATGAATTAATAATAAAAAATGACTAAATGAATGAATAAATGAGTAAACAAATACATTTAACACATGATTAAATAAGTGAATGAATTAATGAATAAATGAACAAACAAATTATTAAATAAATAAATGAACAAATGAATGACTGGATGAATAATTAAAGGATAAATACATTAAACAAATGTAAGAATGAATAAATAAAACATGACTGAATGAGTGAACGTGAGGCTGCTGAAGGTTCGAGTCTCAGAGCAGCCGAGAGACATGTGTTAGCGAGGAGCTTCATATGCATCCATACTGATTGTGTGGGAAGCGAGAGAACGTCACTCTTCTTCCAGTGATTCAGAAGAAAGCTGACTCACCTAAACACAGGATCTGTTTCTATGTTTACAGCTGAAATTAAAGGCTATAAAGATCAGCTTCATGAACTCTAGAAATGGACTTTGGCTCAGATGCAGGTCTAAATAAAGGCATCGTCACTGTAATGAGCGGCTTTGATTCAGGCCTCTCTGTTGTTCTGTTATAGCATCAGTTCCTCCTTTGCCAAGACACACGCGGGGCGTCTTTCCACCCACTGGGCTATTCACGGCTCATGGGACGAGTTCTGCTAAAAATACTGCACTGACACAGATTGCACTGTAATTGTTTTTGACATGAGAACAGGGCTTCGTGGCCTTCACGTGCGACACTGACCTCCAGTGAGAAGAACACAACTCAGATCGAGATGATGAAACAACTTAATTACACAACAACCGCTGGGTACTCATTTCTGCTTCAGCTTGAACTGCACTGTTAGTAAAATAGTGATTGACTTTAGCAATCTTTGTTGCATTATATGTCAATGAGCACTCAGAAAGCCCAGGTAAAAAAAAAAAAAAAAGTACGCTTCCATAATATACTTAAAGTGCTCTATTTTTGCACATAATTTTGTGCTTAATATACTAAAAATGATTCTGATCAACTAAGTGTACTCAACTGTGCTATTTTGGGACACCAAAATTAACTAAAATATGTGTTTTTAACATACAATCTCTGTATTTAATATATATATATATATATTTATTTACTACTTGTAGTACACTTGAACTATCTTTCATACACTAGTACACTCAAGTGGTGACTAGATACATTTTTTTAATTTTAGTGCAGTTTGGTGTCCCAAAATAGCACAGTTGAGTACACTTAGTTGATCTTAAGTTTATCTTAATACACTAAAAATGATTATTTAGTACCTCTTAAGTACAAAATTAGTGTGTGGAAATAGAGCACTTTAAGTATATTATGGAAGTGTACTTTTTTAACCTGAGAGGTTTGTTCAATGCAATTGTTTAGATATATGAGATACATTTCTAGTTTCAACATTTTTTTTGTTCTTTAGCCATTCCTCTTTAAATACAAAAAGGATCACCTGTATGCACATTTGGTTTTTGACCATTGAAAACTGGTAATATTCAACTATTTACTCTTGGAGCCATATTTAGATCCCAATATCTCTGGAACTGAACCGCATAGGGCCTTAAAAATAAACATAATAAAAGAACAGTTTGTTAAGAACCAAAATCTAAAAGCATATTAGGATATCTTTAATATTTCTTGAGTTACAGGCATGCAAACTTTGGAAAAAAGGATATTTTTGTCACTCAGATGGGTGAGTTCATTACAATTGTTTTGATAGAGAGAAATAAGATACATTTGCAGTTGCATTATTTATTCTTCAGACATTCCTCTTTAAATACAGTAAATATCTGCTGAATGCAAAGTGACCCACTTTTGGCTTTTGACCATTAAGATGTGTACAAATTAACAATTTACTCATTGAGCCGCACTGAGATCCCAACATCTCTGGAACTGAACCATATAGAGCCTTAAAATGGAAACACCAAAAGAAACGTTTATTAATAATTAAAATCTAAAAGGAAAATCTTAATACGTCTTGAGTTACACGCATGCAAACTTTGGAAAAAACCTAGAAAAAGAGCTTTTTCCCCATTTTTGAAGTGCCACAATTGTCATTTAATGCAGCAAAGATTGCTGAAGTCAACAGATATTACTTACAGAGCTTCCAATCTCCGTCTGATAATAACACCATCTTTCTGAAGTCAGTTTATCCTCCTGTAATTTGGCTCTGAATCTCAGATGAAATGGTCAATGCATTACTAAACATTGCATAGTAAATATTAATCCACTGTATTTAGTATTTTAGCTTTCAGCACTATTTATGTTTTTCTTCAGGAAAAATATTAGCACAATCAAACAGTTTAGCTGGGGAAATATCTGAAACATTGTTTGACTCGTTTGTCTTCTGTAGAGCTGCTTACAGCTGAAACTTCTGCAACACTGACTGAGTGACGAACATTTGCAGATTCATTTCCGTCACATTATTTCATTCATTCAGCAGATGTTTTTCACTAACCCTAAAAAAAAGTCTAAAAAAAAACCTAATTAACTAAATCAGTTATAGAATGTTTAATTGAACATCTTTCATTCCGAATACATCAGTTTCATTGAGTCAATTCAAATGAACAGCAGTTTTACCGAACAATCAAACTTATCTTAGTTAATTAATTTTCTTATGCAATGCACAGATGCTAAAAATATAACTTTTTTTTTTTTTTAATTAAATGCAATCACAAAACACAAGCTCCAGTCTTTAGCACAGTTAGAATCACAAAAACTGCAGTCGAACTCTTCAACGTTTACTCTTCGTTTCTATGATGGGAACTACAAACCACTGTCCAGATTTAGTTCATGCAACAAAAACTATTCATGTAATCACACAAAACAAAACACCAGTGGATCCCAAATTTGTTGTGCACCATGAGACAAAGACGGCGCTGTGGTCAAACCGTGAGAAGTGGAGATGCTGAAGAACTGTGCTGCTTCAGATCAAGTTATTGAAGTAAATGGAACAAACAGCAGAAATCACAGCAGCTGTTTGTGTGAAAGAGAGAGCTGTTTTCAATCAGGTCTTGACTTTCTCTCACAGAGGCTGCCAGACAACAATCAGAGGAGAGAAAAACAGACGAGCTGATGATGAGCCCTGAACAACATCTGCACATCACAGCTGGGTGAAGCTGAACACATCTCTGGAGCTGCTGCGTTTCAAGCCCTGCACTTCACACACATACCGTCTCAGCAATGGATGCTCTGCAGTGAATGGGTGCCGTCAGAATGAGAGTCCAAACAGCTGATAAAAACATCACAATAATAACTCTTCCTCCAGTGAAACAGTGTTCTGGTGTGAATCAGGAGAGAAATCTGCAGATCAAGCAGCGTTTACAAGACAAAACAGCTCTAAACTAATATGTGGCTGGATTTTGATGCAAGAGACGACAGCAGATGCACTTTTTCACTGGAGGAAGAGTTATTATGGATTATGAACTCTATGGTAATTGAGTTAAAAACATCTTAATGCTGGATGTGTTTCAGCTTTTGTCTTCTCCAGATGTTAACTGATGGACTGGAGTGCTGTGTATTATTGTGATGTTTTTATCAGACTCTCATTCTGACGGCACCCATTCACTGCAGAGCATCCATTGCTGAGACACTGATGCAATGCTTGAAGGTGAACATTTTTAGCAAATTTAAATTTTTGGCTGAACTATTGCTTTAATATTGTTTGCAGTTGCTGTATGCAGCGATGGGAGAAGAGACTCTTTCTGTAAATCTGTCTTCAGAACCTTCCACCAGCGTCTGCAGACTCACAAACACTGACGCACTTCATCCTCCTGCAGCATCATCATCATCCTCGTCTTCCTCTGAGCAGCTCGGGTGTTTCTGGATAAAAGCATCTGCTAAATGAATCAATATCTGCTGCATATGAACACGTCTCACCTGCTCTACAACTCTCTCTCTCTCTGTCTTTCCATCAGACCTTCATTATGTCAAGCGCTCTTCAAATCAGCCGTCTCATATTTACATCTCTAGAGAGAGAGACGGAGGAATAAAGAGCGTCTGTCTCGCTCACAGGAAGTCCATAGCAGGCTGTTGCCATGGGGACAGATGTCTGTCTGCACTGACCGCGTGCCACAGCTTAAACTCTCTCTCTCTCTGTCTGTCTGTCTGTGTGTGTGTGTGTGTGTGTGTGTGTGTGTGTGTGTGTGTGTGTGTGTGTGTGTGTCTGTGTCTGTGACGCACACAGTGGCCTGCAGAGGGGAAGTTCTGATCTGACTCTGATAGACTGACGTGAACATCAGCCGGAACTCAAGCTGCACTTCTACAACACACACACACACACACACACACGCACGCACGCACGCACGCACACACACACACACACACACACACACACACACACACACACACACACACACACACACACACACCTGCAGAAACACACACACTAAACACACACACCTGCAGAAACACACACACACACACACACACACACTAAACACACACACCTGCAGAAACACACGCGCACACACACACACACACACACACACACACACATACCTGCAGAAACACACACACTAAACACACACACCTGCAGAAACACACGCACACACACACACACACACACACACACACACACACACACACACACACACTAAACACACACACCTGCAGAAACACACACACCTGCAGAAACACACACACTAAACACACACACTAAACACACAGACACCTCCAGAAACACTTATTCATTGATATTATATACTCTACTTACAATTAATATAACACTTGCAATAAACTATTACTTATGCAATTGCATGCTCTGTGCACATTGTTGATATTCTGATACTTATAACTAATAACTGCACGTTGTCATTTACTGTTATCTAAGTATGTTCTAATATATTGTATTATATATGCATGTGTGTATATTTGGGTATGCATTGCAAATATTGTTATGTTAATACTGGGATTTTCCTTATATGCAAGTCACTCTGGATAAAATTGTTGTTAAATGCGCGCGCGCACACACACACACACACATCTGAGCTCTTCTGCAGCCTCATAATGTGACCGTCAGTAAAGCACGTGTGTGCTGCTGTAGATCTGTCTGAGCTGCAGAAGAGTTTAAAGAGCAGGAGTGAATATAATGACCTGCTGAACTGCACTGAGTCAGAACTTCTGCAAACTCAACTCTACTTAAACTCACTTCCGGTGCGCGAGCGCGAGCGCGGAGCAGCGGCGCCGCCTGCAGGACACGCGCGGAACAGACGGAAGCACGGGCCATAAGAAGAGAACAGACCCTCACCTGTCTGTCTGTCTGTCTGCGTCACACCGCGATCCACCCTTGTGTGCTTATATATGAATGAATGCAGAGATTCTGACATGATTTCAGTGAATTATCAGGGGATCATATAACAGCATGCAATTAAAGATAAAGAGTAGAAAATACATGCATAGTGCAGTAAATTAGTATGAGATGCATTAAGCGTGTGCATTAATGTGATGAATGCATGAATGCATCTGCTGCATGTGTCCAACTCACAGATTCACAGATCCACTCATATAAACCCATACTGTAAGGTCATTATCATGTAATTGTCCTATCACTGATCACTTCTGCACTCTTCTCGCTTGTGAAAACACTTGTTTTCACTAATTGTTCTCTGAAAGTTCAAAACGTTGTTTTTGTGCTGCAAAAAAAAAATAAAAATGGAATCGTTACTTTTGAATGTTCTCTAAACATTCTGAAACAAGTAGTAACATTTAAAAATGTTAAACAAATATTTCAGAAATAAAAACATCTCATGAATGACGTGTAACTATAACATTTTTGTGCTAACATTATTAAAGACCTGATAACCCTGAATGAACATTCAGCTCATAACGAGAGGCTTGCCGGAGCGGTCTCTGTTTGCTGTGCTTCATTCGTCATGGTTTGGTTTGTCACAGCAGAAGCAGGTCTGAATCAAAGGCTGCGGTGCATGTCCTGCTCATCGGCGTTCCTCTCTGGGATGTTGCTCTCGGCAGGGTCATGTCTCTCTGTCTTCAGAAGGTCCCGGAGCTCTGCTGTGTCTCTGTGACTCAAAGCAGGAGCACGGTCAGTGAATCAGAGAACATGCCGTCATCCAGACGCTGTCAGAGGGTTTCCCAGCGTCCCTCAGCTCCGACACACAATCACACTTCCCTTCAGAGCACATTTACATTTAATCATTTAGCAGACGCTTTTATCCAAAGCGACGTACGATATGAGAACAATAGAAGCAGTCAGACCATCGAGAGTGCAGCAGTATACAAGTGCCATGACAAGTCTCAGTTAGTCCAGCACAGTACACGTAGCTAGGGTTTTTATTGATTTATTGATTTATTTTTTAAATAGATAGAATAGGTGAGTGTTAGTATTAGTTGGTCAGGTGCTGGCGAAAAAGATGCGTCTTTAGATGATTTTTGAAAATGGCTAAAGACGAATTGAGATCGGGAGGTCATTCCACCAGCTGGGCACAGTCCAGGAAAAGGTCCGTGAGAGGGATTTGGTACCTCTTTGTGATGGCACCACCAGGCGTCGTTCACTTGCAGAACGCAAGCTTCTGGAGGGTGCATAAGAGTAATCCCAGATAGCATGCAGATGTGGACCACTTGAGGCAATGATGCAGCACTGCTGGCCTTCTTATGGCCCGGACAAAATGGATCTAAGCCTGAAGTGGCTCATATGTAAAACTGCAAAAATAGCCCAAATGTATCAAATCACATGTGGGCCTCTGTATAATGTGTAATCCAGTGTGTAATCTGAATGTGACCCTAAAGTGGCCCATGTGGTAAATAGTAAATATGGCCCAAATAGTGCCAACCAAATGTAGTCCACCTTTGGCAAAGGCTAATCAGGGTGTAAACCAAATGTGGTCCACATATGTTTCAGCAAATGTGGTTATCCTCAAACATATTTGGGCCAGTTTTGGCAAAGATGTGGCACAGTAAGCACCGGCTAATCAGTGTGTAAGCCTAACTCGTCCCAGATTTGACATGGCAAATATGCCCTATATATTATAAAACAGATGAGGGCCACTTCTGGATTGGATGATGCACTTGACACTGGCTAATTGAAATGGAAGTCTGAAATTGTAAATATGGCCTAATAGAATTTGGCTACTTTTAGTAGGATGCAACACAGTTAACTAATGCAGGATGATCTGGATATGAGTCTTAAGAAGGCTAAATACACAGCAATTTATTTTTGAAACATGCTTTTTATGGCAGTTTTTTTTATATGTGTACAGCGCAGCATAACAACAGAAGTGCACTATAATGATAGGTCACGGTTTCTGTCCATTTGGACTTTGTTTTCCTTTTTCACCGGTTCCCTTGTTGTGTTGATTGTATTATTCTGTTCAGGTGTGCCTAGTTAATTATCCTGGTTTGGTCTGAGTAGTCAAGTTCACTTTGAGTTTGTCTGGTCTCACAGCTACATGTCTTGAATGTTGCTGTGCTACATTGTGTTTAGATTTGCCCTTGTTGGATTAAAGACTTATGATATATAACCTTTCTTCTTCTTTGTTGTGTGCACTTAAACACAGCGTAGCTGTGACACTTACAGACTTACTGTGTAGGTAGAGTCTGACTGAGAAGCATTGAGGTTCAAACTTGAGAAGGAGTTATGTTAAAGTCTTGGAATGTGTCTTTGGATGTTTATCTGTGACATTTGAATTGATGCTTGTGCAAAACCTGGGTCAGGATGTTTTTACCAATTAGCACACATTTCTGGAACTTATTTGAACATTTAGGGAGAACATTTTTAAATTTCTTTTTACAATATGGTGAGTATTGTTGCTGCATAACTCACTTAAGGCTTAGTGTGGCCCAGATGCCATTTTGGCCCACTGCCAAAATACCACCATTCCATGCAGCATGTGGGCCACATGAAGACTGTGGGGAAGACTAGGGTTCGAATAAAAATCAACTGTGGCCCACATTAGGGCCAGTTTTGGTTTATTTGGTTGGCTTACCTGCAGCAATGCTAAGGTTTCCTTGAGGCCCAAATCTGGCAACCAGGAGCGGACCACCCAAATGCCAACATTCTACACAATACGTGGGCCAGAGCAAGGTGATGGACCTGGGCCAGAATTAAAATCGAAGTGGCCCAGATTTGGTGTATTCATGGCTGGCATTGGACCTTCCTTTGGCTGGCCTGTGGCCCAAATTTGGCAAACATACCGCATCATTCCACGCGGTATGTGTGCCAGATCTGGGCCTCAGGAATCTGGGATCTCTTACTAAAAAGTAGTATACTTCAAGTTTATTTTATTAAGTGCACTTAAGTAAATTTCAAGTATATTTTTAAGTATACTTTACATAGTAAGTATACAAATATCGGTGTACTTGTACTATACTTGTAAGTGTAATTTTAAATACTTGAATGTGGGTGTTTCATAAATAAAAAATAAAGAAATAAACAAAATTTTGAACAAAATGCTGAAAAAAGACTATGAATTGGATTCAGAATGATAATCAAAACGTAGATGCAGTCGATCAACACCCCAAAGCTTGACAGTCATTATTACCTCTTCATTTTATTCCATAATCTTACACGGTTTTGATGCTGTTTTATGTCAGTTGATCGTGTTAGATTACACGTGGAAGCATCTGTTGTTTCAGTTTCTTCTTCACTTGTGATTTTTGGAAATTCTGTACAGAAGATGATTGCTAGCGCCCCCTACCGTATAACAATGAAAACACGGAATCTCGGAGCACAAGTATAGCTCAAATATATTTAGATTTTTTCTAAGTATGTCAAGTATGCTTAAATGTCATTTTAAGTATATTTCTGAGAACTACATGAAGCAGATTTCTGAGAAATACATAAAAAGTAGACTAAAAGTATACTTTCCTTTTTTTTTAGTTTAAAAGAAGTAAACTAATAGCACACTTGAATAAACTTATTTTTCATAAGGGATGCTCTATATCACCCTAAACCAGACATTCCTAATCAGTCTTAATAAGCCAGTTTTATTGAAAATGTGTATAAATAGTATGCCAAATCAAAACATAAACTCGTGCTACTGATACGCACTTTCATGAGATTGGGTTGTAATATAGCAAGATTCAGGTTAACGTGTGAAACTAATAATTTATCACATCTGTTCCTTAATGTAGGAACAAACTCTCAACCAAAAATTCTGCACTAAAAAATAATAATCCTTTGCACTTTTATGTTTGGTAGCATGTGTGTTGTGTCTCTTCTGTGTGTGTGTTCCCTTACGAAAAAGAAGTGTATTCGTTTATTCAAGTGTGCTATTAATATACTTCTTTTAAACTATAAAATAGGAAAGTATACTTTTTGTCGAATTTTTATGTACTTCTCAGAAATATACTTTAAATCACATACTTGACTTATACTTAGAAAAAATCAAAATATATTTGAGCTATACTTGTGCTCCTATAATCTGTGTTTTCATTGTTATACGGTAGGGGGCGCTAGTATACATCATTCTGAATCCAATTCCTAGTCTTTTTCAGCTTTTTGTTCAAAATGTTGTTTATTTCTTTATTTTTTATTTATGAAACTTACCCACATTCAAGTGTTTAAAAAAGAATGCATGAAGCTAGAATAAAATGTTTCTGTTTACAAACAGATACTCTGTTCTTTCTTTTGATGTTTTGTATGTTCAGATATTCATATTACAAAATATATACAAATTAATAGGCACATAGCAGTATACTTGGAGTATGATGTAGTTCACTTAAAAAAAAAAAAAAAAAACTTAAACTAGTAGTTTACTGAGACTATACTTCAAAGTGTACTAAAAATGCTACTACACGTATTTAATTAGTAAACTAAGTATACCTATAAGTATTAGTATAGTTGCAGTACAAGCTAAAACATTGATTTAAACTAGTTGTGTACTCAAAGTTTACTACTGTTATACTTACTTAAAATTATACTTTTATATACTAGAACCAATGGGCCAATTTAGTCCCAAGGAGTCTTGAAATAGTACACTTCTGAGTATACTACTAGTACACTGATATTTGCATACTTACTACATAAAGTATACTTAAAAATATACTTGAACTTTACTTAAGTATACTTAATAAAATATACTTGAAGTATACTACTTTTTGGTAAGGGTTATTCTCATTTGAAAGTGGCAAAGATGGCAGCTTTATAATCGCTCGCTTCACTCAACAACATTTGCTTTATCTTTGAATCTTGGACGAGACTGAGTTACCCTCGTGTGCATCAGTGTTGGCGAAAGTGACTTGTAATAGTAATGCATTACAATATTGTGTTACCGCATAAAAAAGTTACTAATTGCATTACTTAGTTACTCTTTATGGGAAGTAATGCACTATGATACTAATGCATTAGTTTTTGTCACCTGAGCTGGGCTTGCTTATTTATATTTAATAAGAAAAATATACCAAGAAAAAAAGTGATATTTTTGGGAACAATAAAGGCCCTTTCACACTTAAAGTGAGATGAATAGTCCTCAGGCTGAAGGAGGAGTCTCTGTCTCGGGACTCGCTCTGAGCTGCTCTCAGCTTTGATGAATATTATTCTGTCTAGGTGATCTGATTCTGTTTCTTTCATTTGGTGAGTAAGAGCAACATCACCATCTGCTGTTCAGAAGCACGAAAAGCATCTGAAGCTCATGTCATGAAATCAGAAAGCAGTGCAGTGAATCAGTGTTACAGAAGGACATCAGACGGTTTTCAACAATCACTTTGGCACTAACATCAAAACCTTGATGACATTTTTTTCAAAAGTCTAGACACAAAACTCACAACCAATGATCAAAGTGTACTTTTGTTTCTTCACTTTTTTTATTTGGATACCATAATCATAAACCTAAGATCATTTGTGCACAGAACTAACATCAGCTGTTCAAAATGACACATCTTTCACGTTACAGTAGTCCACTTGCATTTTACAGTAACTTCACAGTTTTTCTCAATCACTTTGGCTCAGTTCTCGAATTAGAGTTTTTTTCTCAAAATGATCATTTCAGATGTCTGAACAATTCATTTTTTGTTAACTTCATATTTAAATTTCTTATTGCTTTAAGTGTGTTTGTGTGTGTGTACAAATGAATAAGCAATGGTGAAATTTCAGTTGACGTAACAAATTTCTACAAAAATAAATGTACATATAAATCAAAATGTTCATTTTCTTTTTGTGTACTGCAGTATTTTCCCAATACATTTTTACCTACTGTTGAAATCTGTACCTAAAACACTCAGCGTGACAAAACTGACATTCTTCTATAGTATAGAAAGCAGTCTGTCAACAACAAAAAAAAAAGTAGAAAAAAATTGCATATAACAAATACGAAATTAAATTGCAGGTAACAACATGAAATGCATATAACAAATATCTCTACGGTGAAGAAACGTGAGCGTTTTGATCAGTGTAGCTCACACGATGGCAAACAAAAATGCTTTTTTAAGATGAAACAACACGTCCCTTACCAAAAAGTAGTATACTTCAAGTTCATTTTATTAAGTATACTTAAGTAAAGTTCAAGTATATTTTTAAGTATGCTTTATGTAGTAAGTATACAAATATCAGTGTACTTGTAGTATACTTGTATGTGTACTATTTCAATACTCCTTGGGACTAAATTGGCCCACTTTTTAGTATATAAAAGTATACTATACGTACAACAGTAGTAAACTTTGAGTACAGAACTAGTTTACATCAATGTTTTTAGCTTGTACTGCAACTATACTAAAAGTGAACTTATAGGTATACTGATAGTTTACTAATTAAATACTTGTAGTAGCATTTTTAGTACACTTTGAAGTATAGTCTCAGTAAACTACTAGTTTAGTAGTTTTATACTGCAAGTATACTCGTAAGTTTTTTTAAGTGAACTTTAACATTTTATTCTAACTTCATGCATTCTTTTTTAAACACTTGAATGTGGGTAAGTTTCATAAATAAAAAATAAAGAAATAAACAACATTTTGAACAAAAAGCTGAAAAAGAATATGAATTGGATTCAGAATGATAATCAAAATGTAGATGAAAATGGTAGCATCAAGTGGTAGCATCTGTTGTTTTTGTTTCTTCTTCACTGTTTTTTTTTTTTTTTTTTTAATTCTGTGCAGATGTGTACTAGCGCCCCCTGCAGTATAACAATGAAAACACGGATTCTCGGAGCACATACATTTAGACTTTTTCCTAAGTATAAGTATACTTAAATGTAATTTTAAGTATATTTCTGAGAAGTACATACAAAGTAGACTAAAAGTGTACTTTCCTATTCATAGTTTAAAAGAAGAATACTAATAGCACACTTGAATAAACTTCTTTTTCATAATGGGTTGTTATTTATTCTAATGTTGGATTATTAATCACAGCAATTGTTTTTTTTTTTTTTTACATTGTGTCATTTCAAAATGCAGTACATACATTACAGAAAGAAAGGAAGAACGATTGACAGACAGACAGATTGATAGACCTGCGTGTCTGAGAGCCCCACCTTCTCTATCTCTCTCTTTCTTTCGGTTTTGGCTGCTTACTTGAGCTTTCTTTAAACTCTCTCGATGGCACACAGAACAAAGATCAGGAGCTGCCTCCTGATGTGCACATGTAAGTGTGGTTTCTTTTCTCATGTGTTTGGTGAAGCTTTACGAACTGAAGCTAAAAGTGAAAGTGGAAAGTTTCCTAAAGCTTCCTGCTCATTGTTAACTTATTGCAAGCCGGTAAGTTCATGTTGGGACATTCATGGTTTTCTTTTGACAATTAAAAGCCAAACTCACTCTCTCGTTGTGGCTCTCAGTCTTTAATGAGCATCTGAGGTCTTCTTTGATGATCTTCTTTATCAGATCATGATAGTATTGATGTAGCTCATGGCGCTTGCGACACCAGCGTGACGGGTTTGATTCCCAGGGGATGCATGAACTGATCAGGCATTACTTCGAATGCGTTGTAAGTTGTTTTGGATAAAAGCATCTGCCAAATGCAGGAATGTAAATGTTCACCAGACGACAACTAAGAAACCCAGAGGCGTCTTTCACAGCCGAGCATGTGCGTGAACCACATGTAATGAGGTTGTACATCATACTATCACCACGTGGGTGTAAAACCACAGTGATATAAAAGATGATTGAGCGCATGCAGTGCTACGCTGTAATCATGGTATAAATCAGTACAGCAATAGTAGCCAGAAATACACAGTCTGAGAGGGTCTGGAGCACGCGAGCGCTGCAGCATCAGGAAACCCACCAGAAGCTTAATACACACAGGATTTCCTCAATAACAGCAGGAAGTGTTTTAATGGTTGCTATCTGCTTTCTTGCAGATCTGCTGGCGATGCCGTCTGGACAAGATGCTCTCTTGTGCTGCAGAAGAGATTTCACCAACAGCTCGTCCTCCTTTGAGCTGAGTGACCGTCCAGACCCGAGCTGTGACACGCAGTGGAGCGCTGACGTGAGTCTGAAGCCCATTCCTGACACAGATGAAGAAATTAACTTAACTATGACATAAACAGAGAACATTATCATATACAAGGTTATAATTATGAGATTAAAAAGTAAAAAAAAAAAATGAGATAACATCAGAATTATGACAAAAGTCAATTATGAGATTAAAAAAAATCATAATTTTGGCATAAAAATTCAAAATTAGATTAGATAAAAAGCCATAATTGTGCAACAAAAAACAGAGAGAGATAATATTATAATATGAGATAAAAAGTCATGATTATGACACACTAATCCATAATTATAAAATGAAGAAATTGAAATTATGACATAAAAGGGAAATTGTGATATAAGTCAATTATGAGATTAAAAAAAATAAAATTATTTAATTTTAATTAATGGCATACGAAGTCACAATTATGAGACAAAAAGATGAAATATTGAGATAAAAATAATCATGAGGAAAACGTCATACTTATGATATAGAAAGTCTAAATGATGACATACTAAATCATAATTGTGAGAAAAAATCAAATGTATTACAAAAGGTCATAATTATGACAAAAATAGAAAATTATGACATATTATTTCAAAATTATGGGGTGAAAAGTGTTAAAATTTTTATATAAAAAATCAAATGTAATAAATCTTGAAATTAGTACTTTTTTAAATGTTATTTTATATCATATTTAAACTTTTTTGTTATGATTATGATTCACCAAAGCATGATGTTTTTCTTGGAAATGGGCTTCATTAGAGGTCTAGACGTATCTTTAGCTTCTGATGTTTTATTCAGTGTTTATCAGTCAGAAGATGAATATGGCATGAAACTCTTCTGAGGCCTGAAGCTGAATATGAAGGCTTTATGATCTGTAGGGTACAGCGGTGGTTGATGAGTCTGGAGGAGTGGATGAGAGCAGAGTTCATCACGCAGCATCTCAGAGCATCATTCTGAGAGCAGAACACACTCGTGTGATCTTCCGGATGGACTGCACTCCGCCGAAGGTGAGGAGCTCGGTTCAGATCAATGTGTGATATAAACGTATATTAAACAGCACCTGTTTCTCATGTCTTCTCACCTGTGTCTCTGCAGGATTCTGTGGAAGTGTATTGTAATGGTGAGTGCAAGAATAATTTACTGTATGAAAATCAAATCTGTGGTGTTTCATTTCCCCAAACTTCTGTATTAAATGTGCAATTTTGGGGTTGGTAAGATTTTTTTATTTTTTTTAATAAGTATGCTCAGCAAGCCTGCATTTATTTAATCAAAAATAAAGTAAAAACAGTGAAATATTATTACAGTTTAAAACAGCTGTTTTCTGTGTGAATATGTGTTAAACTGTAATGTATTTCTGTGATGCGCAGCTGTATTTTCAGCATCATTACTGCAGTCTTCAGCGTCACATGATCTTCAGAAATCATTCTAATAGAAACATTTCTGATTATTATCAATGTTGAAAACAGTTGTGCTGCACAATATTTTTGTGGAAACTGTGATGCATTTTATTTTTCAGGATTCACAGATGAACAAAGTTCAAAAGAACAGCATTTATTTGAAACAGAAATCTTTTAGAACATTATAATGTCTTTACTCTCACTTTTGATCACTTTAATGCATTCTTGATGAATAAAAATATTAATTTACCATTCAGTCTTTGAATGGTAGTATACTGTATATCGTTAAGGGTAAAATATATTATGGGTTTTAATTAGATAATATGATTGTTAATATAACACATATAAGTGTTTATAGTAGACGGTGGCGTGATTATTGTATAGATGAGCTTATATTCATTATGACGGAGCTCTTCTGTCTGTTCCATCAGCTCTCTGTCGGTCTTCAGATCAATTCAGCCCAGCTACAGGTGAGTCTGACGGTAATATTATAATTATGGCATGACTCTAGGAAAGAAAAATATCTGAATACTTAATTCACGCTTAAAAATTACGTTTATTGTAAAGAAAGATGCAATAAGGTATGAGAAGATAAAACAATAGATGTTTGTTTTTCAGAAATGCAGCACACATGCCGTCCGAATAATGCTGCAAACAGAAGCACTTCTGATGGCATCTTCATCTTCATCATCAGCATCATCTTCATTTTTGTCACCTAGTTTTATTGGGTGAGAATAAAATAAGAGAACATGACCGTGTCTGATATACAGTAGCAGTAGTGATGTGAAAGTGAATGATTTGGCCTTTCGCTGCTCGTTTCAGGTCATTTCTGTGGGTTTTGTGGAGACTCTGGATTCTGTGACGTGGAGACCAGACCCAGAGATGAACCACAAAAACACCGCAGAAATCACAACAGACCATGCTAGAAATATATCTGTCTATGTCATACATGAAACTATAATTTTAGTGAATAAAATTATTATTAATTTTAATTTGTTAAATATATAAAATATATAATATGTATATGTGTGTATATATATATATATATATATATATATATATATATATATATATATAATATTATGTTATATTATATTATATTATATTGCATTATTACTAAATATATTATATTACATTATACTAATTATATATAGTTTATATATATATATATATATATATATATATATATATAATATTATGTTATATTATATTATATTATATTATATTATATTGCATTATTACTAAATATATTATATTACATTATACTAATTATATATAGTTTTTACATTTGAGAGAAACCCCTTAAATGTGTTCTTTATATTATGCATTCAATGACAAATTGAATGTATAAAGAATAAAATTATTTCTCATTTGTATTAAATGCTACAAGAATTATATATATATATATATATATATATATATATATATATATATATATATATATATTATAGTAACACTTTACAATAAGGTGTCATTTGTTAACATTAGTTAATGTATTAACTAATATGAACAAACAATGAACAATACATTTATTACACTATTTATTAATCTTTGTTAATAAAAATAGAGTTGTTCATTATTTGTTCATGTTACTTCACAGTGCATTAACTAATGTTAACAAGCACAACTCATGAATTTAATAATGCATTAGTAAATACTGAAATTAACATCAACTAAGATTAATAAATGTAGAAGTATTGTTCATACTTCATGTTAACTAATGTAATGTAGTTAACTAATGTGAACTAATGAACCTTATTGTAAAGCGTTACCTATACTATATATATTAACTTGTCCGTGGAATTTTATATTTGATGCCAAATTGAATGCAAAAATTCAAACATTATGAAAGTACACTGTAAAAAGTGATACGTTGACTTAACTTAAAAAAAACTGAGGAAACCCGTTGCCTTAAAATTCTTAAGTACATAATAATTCAAAAAAAGAAAAAGTTAAGTGAACTTGGCAATTCAATTAACTTATATTTTAATGATCATATACTTAAAAATTTTAAGGCAACGGGTTTCCTAATTTTTTTTAAGTTAAGTCAACACTTTTTACAGTGTAAATCAGGATTTTAATGTGTTCACTCTCTTTTCTCCTGGTAAAATGAATCTAATCTATAAATCAGTTTTTCTGTGTCATGTATTCTCTGTTTTTCTCTATTCTCTGTAGTTTATGTGTTTCTCTAACTGCTGAATTTAAAAACTGATTTCATTTCATTTCATTTCATTAAAAGTCTTTATTGCTTCAGACTGCTGTCTGTGTTTGAATAATTCTAAACCTTAGATGCCGTATTTCATTTATTCATGAATAATAGCAGCATCAGTTTGGTTTGATCAAACACTCACTTCGCTGGACGAGTGACACAGAATCTCCTGGCCGTGACCTCAGAGGTCAGAAGGTCACTGGGAGCGTCTGACACTTCTTCACCTGGAAACACACGCAGAAGAGAAACTTAACCTCCATCTCCTGAAGAAACCTCCTGAAACAACAGAGATCTCAGAAACGCACCGCTGATCTCTCTGCTGAGTTCAGAGACGCGCTCGCAGACGCTCCTGCTGAGTCTCTCGATGATGTCAAACATAAAGCTGAAATCAGCCGCGTTATACACGTGTGTCTCCTCCGGCGGGGAGGCGATGGCTCTCAGCTTGTTCTTATCGGCGTGCTTCACTCCTGCAGATTCACACAGTCAGAAAGCTATAAAGTATTTACAAGACTGTATTTAAGTTAGAGCTGGTTTTGTTCTGGTACCGATAACAAACAGCTCGATCCCAGCGTCTCTGAGTCTCTGAGCAGGAGAAAGAACATCGTCCTGTGATTTCCCATCTGTGATCAGAATCACAATCTTAGGAACGTCAGGCCTGGATCCAGATTCAGCTTTGAAGCTGTTCTCCAGAATATACGTCAGAGCACGACCTGGAGAAACACACACACACACACACACACACACACACACACACACACACACACACACACACACACACACACACACTGTGTGTCAGAGTGTATGTCTGTCTGTCTGTGTCTCTCTGTGTGTGTGTGTGTGTGTGTGTGTGTGTGTGTGTGTGTGTGTGTGTGTGTGTGTGTGACTGAGTGTGTGTATGAACCTGTGAGTGTGTTTCCTCCTTTATAAGGCAGATTCCTCACAGCGTCGATCACGGCTGCTTTAGTGCTGTGAGTGTTCAGATTCCACTCGATCCATGAATCCTTGCTGTACAGCACCAAACCTGAACACACACACACACACACACACACACACACACACACACACACACACACACACACACACACACACACTTGTGTACATGACCTGAGCTGGCAGAATGAGTGTGAATGTGCACAGGATAACGTTCAGCTGGAACGTAGAAAAAAGTGAAAAATTTTGATTTTGGTTGAATTTGGGATTTTCACAAAAATGAATTCATCAGGCTCTCGCATAATGATCTCAATGCTCCAAATAGTAACAAAACATCTAAAATTATCTTTATTTGTACATTTTCTGAGAGAAGTAACTTTTTCTCTGATTGAGCTGCTTTTGCGGTTTTAATAATGATTTTATTTGTAATGAACACACTAAAGGGATTTCACATTTGATTTTCTGTTTTCTTACTTGATGCTTTTGTTTAAATGTAAAAAGTAATATTAAGAAACGAACTTGAGAAAAAGATGCTTTCCCTTACCAAAAAGTAGTATATTTCAAGTTTATTTTATTAAGTATACTTAAGTAAAGTTCAAGTATATTTTTTAAGTATACTTTATGTAGTAAGTATACAAATATCAGTGTACTAGTTGTCACGAATCCAGTGTGCACTTCCATTCACCCACCACCAGAGGTCACTAGCTCACCACATGGACTTTCACACCACACACCACATGGACTCCTTTTCCCATCATCCAACACTGATCACAGCTGTCACCAATCACTCATTGCACTAATCACACGCACACCTGATCCCACGCACACACTGATCACACACGCTTTATAAGCCTTGGACATTCTCTCCCTCGTTGCTGAGTATTGTTCGCATTTACTGCTCTCCAAGCCGTAGCAACTCTACAGAGCCCGTGTTTCCTGAATTAACCCTTTCCTTGCCATTCTGTGTTTCTGTTCAGTTTCTGTATTGTCCTGCGTTTTTCACTCCCCTAGTGTTAGCTGCTTTACAGAACGTTTGTTATTTTCTAGTCTGTGTTCCCTGTATTTACCCCTGTCTCACTGTTTGGACTGTTTATTCCCTTGCCTTGGATTCTAGCCCGTGTTCCCTGGATTATCTCTCTGCGTTGCCCTCTGGATTCTGTTCGCCGATCGTTGACCTCCGCTTGCCCTAGTTTACTCTTTGTCTTGTCCCTGCCATACCCGTTTGCCATTGTTTCGACCCTGCCTGTATCTTTGACTATGCCTGTTAATAAAAGCCTGCACATGGATCCGCACGCCTCTTGTCTCGTCAGCCACGTTACACTAGTAGTATACTTGTAGATGTACTATTTCAATACTCCTTGGGACTAAATTGGCCCACTTGGTACATGAATGTATACTTTAAGTACAACAGTAGTAAACTTTGAGTACACAGCTAGTTTACATCAAAGTTTTTAGCTTGTACTGCAACTATACTAAAAGTGAACTTATAGGTATACTGATAGTTTACTAATTAAATACTTGTAGTAGCATTTATAGTACACTTTGAAGTATAGTCTCAGTAAACTACTAGTTTAGTTGTTTTATACTGCAAGTATACTTGTAAGTTTTCTTTAAGTGAACTTTACTTTAAGAACAGGGTATCTGCTTGTAAATAATTTAAAAAAAACATTTTATTCTAGTTTCATGCATTCTTTTTTTTTAAACAATTGAATATGGGTAAGTTTCATAAATAAAAAAAACAAATAAACAACATTTTGAACAAAAAGCTGAAAAAAGACTAAAAGATTCAGAATGATAATCAAAACGCAGATGGAGTCGATCAACACCCCAAAGCATTTTATTCCATAACGTTACACAGTTTTGATGCTGTTTTATGTCAGTCGATCGTGTCAGAGTACACGTGGAAGCATCTGTTGTTTCGGTTTCTTCTTCACTTGTGATTTTTGGAATTTCTGTACAGAAGATGAGTACTAGCGCCCCCTACTGTATAACAATGAAAACACGGATTCTAGGAGCACAAGTATAGCTCAAATATATTTAGACTTTTTCTAAGTATTAGTCAAGTATACTTAAATGTTATTTTAAGTATATTTCAGAAAAGTAGATAAAGCCCATTTCTGACTAAAAGTATACTTTCCTAGTTTTTAGTTGAAAAGAAGTATACTAATAGCACACTTGAATAAATTTATTTTTCGTAAGGGTTAGAACCTTCAGAAAACTTGATTTTTCTCAAAACTGACTTTGCTGACTCTTTCAAGTTCAAATGTGTCACAGTCATCTGCTGCAGTGCCCAGGACAGCCACCAGAGGGTCCAGTGCTTGTGGACTTCAGTTCCCATCAGCCTTTGCTCTGATTATTGGTCTATTACCCTCACTTCACCTGTATTTATACCCTGTGATCTGTGTCTTTGGTAGCTGCAGTATTGCTTCTGTTACTTTGTGTTTGTGGATTACCTTGTGCAATGTTTTCTGCTTTTTTTTTTTTTTTTTTTGCCTTGATGTGGATTACTGTTTTGGGACTATAATAAAGCTTCTATTGGATCTTCAATATTGCCTCAAGAGCATTCCGTAAAATGGGTATAGCTCAGTATTTATTTATTTTTCTCGATTCCAACAAATCATACATTTTGAAGGATAATTTTTAACAGAGAATGTGAAAATAAAAATAACTCATTTTTGAAAATGAGCTCATTGTAACTCATTTTGGCAGCACAGGTCACATATGTGGTTTAATGTATGATTTGTTGGAATTGAGAAAAAAAAAATACTGAGCTATACCCATTTTACGGAATGCTCTTGAGGCAATATTGAAGATCCACAAACACAAAGTAACAGAAGCAAAGGAAAAAGTGTACCCGAATTAATACATACATATCTTCTTTAAGAGATTGTCCCACAGGAGTTCCTCAGGGGTCAACCCTAGGGCCATTACTCTTTTGTATTTGAATGATTTTCCAGATGTTTGTCCTGATGTACATATTCAAATGGACGCAGATGACACTATGATTTATGTACATGACAAAACAAAAGAAAAGGTGGCCCAAAAATTATCTATTGCAATGACAAAAATTCTAGATTGGTTTACTCAGTGCTGCTTAACATTAAACATTAAAGTGCATGTATGTATTTTAAAATTAAAAAGAAGGAGGAGGTCCAACCAGATATATTAGTTAATGGTGAAAAATGACAAATTGTACCAGATTTTAAGTATCTCGGAGTTATAACATGTTATCATCTAACATTAGAAAAACATGTTCGAAAAATAGTCTGTGTAGTGACACCTCAACTTAGAAATGTTAAATTTATAAGGAGTCAACTTTCAATAGAAGCTTCAAGAGTCTTTTTGAATTCTTTGATCTTTTCTCATTTTTCTTATTGTATTGCTTCATAGTCGCAAGCAGGACAATCTACTCTTAAACCTTTATATACTCTGTATAAACGTGCTCTAAAAGTATTCGACAAGAAACCTAATAGGTATCATCATTGTTTGATTGTTAACAAGTACAATTTTTTTCACTTTTGATAATTTTATTGTATTTTATAATTGTTGTTTAATGTACAAAATTGTTAACAATCTTGCACCTTCACCCTTGAAGGAATTTGTTTTCTCTTGTACTGAAAATATAAGACAAACTAGAGCTTCGTCTAGAGGTGATTGTGCAGTGAATTTTAGAGTTACTGGTTTTGGTCGTTCAGCTTTCTCTGTAAAGGCTGTTAATAACTGGAATAATTTACCAATTAATATAAGACAGTGTTGTACCTTAGCACAATTTAAGCTACATTTAAAAATATGGCTAAAGACGAGTCAGGTATGTGACCATTGAGTATTTCTGTATTTTGAATGAAACTTTGGGGAGTTGTAAAATTTAGGATGATGCTTTGTAGTACTTACAGGGGATATTTTGTAGAAATTTGGATTGTAGTTATTATGTGGGATTATATAGTTTTTTTTCTGTTAAATTTTGGGGGTTATTGTAAATGGTTTTATACTGATGTTTTTGTCACATAATTTGTATTTTCCTGCCCAGGGACAGCAGATGAAATTTAGCTTTGTAGCTAATTCTGAGGTAGTTTTCTGACTGTCTATTGTCCCTGTCAAATAATGAATTAAATAAAATAAATAAATAAATTTATGAGGATTCTCCATAGGCGTAGTGGGTTTTCTACTGTACAAACTGTATTTTCTATACCTGTTCCCTAGCCCTACACCCATTGGGTTTACAGGGACACAGGTATTGTAAACCTCTTCTTAAATGATGTTTTATTAACAAAGTTCGGGAGGAGCACGTCAGATACTTAGCCTAATTAGACACCAGTGGTTCGCTATCAGGCAATCAACACAGGGTATAAATACAGCTGACATACCTCCTCTCATTTGACGGTTAATCAGCATCCGGTCTGCACCTTTTGCCATTACTTCACCCGACTTTTTTCCGTCCTACAACGAGACCCGTTCTGGGGATCTTTTCGGATCCTCCGGCCAATCCGCCGGCCCCAGGATCGGTCTTTTCCCCCCAGACACGGCTGCCGTGCTCCTGGCTTCGTCACGGCCGCTGCTCTCAGCTCAACCAGCCTCACTTCCATGCTCTTATCATTCGGATGCAAACAATTCCTCCGATCGGGAATTGGATCGTATTTAAACATAAGCCAAAAGCTGATTAATTCCGACGCACCATTTCTCGGAGAGAAACAAGCGGTTTTGAACGATCTTTTTCGTCACCCCGCAAACCTGCCAACCTCACTCTTAAATCCATTTCAGCAGCCATAGATTGAGAAAAGCCTGACCTCGCCTCGCTCGTCACCACCATTGTCCCACCCAACACCCGCGAGCGTCAGGTCGCAGCAGCAGGCCTCCATCGAGCCTGGGACGCGCCCCAGTTCTCACCGCTGCACGCCTCACTCGCTTCCCGCTTCGGCTCAGCCTTCACCGCGGCTCTCCCGGCCGCAGCGCCGTATGCAGTCGGGCCTCTAACATTTGTTTCCAGACGCTAGCGCGAGGAGGCCTACGCTAACGGCGCAACCATCAGTGTTGCCAAATAATTCTCAATTAAAATCACTCAAGGCAGGTAATTTTGACAAGTTGTTAAAGGACGTTGCGACATCATTGGATGTTAATGTCACTATGTTTAAAAAAAAAAAATAATAAAAAATAACCTAATTATACGGTTAAAAACCGTGAAAATGCTACGGAAAAAAACCTGTTAAATGGGTAACGGTAAGTTCCCCTAATATATATGGTACAAAACTGTAATAGACATTTCAGTCAATTCTTACAATGAAATGCCATTTTGGAAGTGAGAAAGTATATAACATTTACAGGGAAAAAACGTAAATTTTACATTTAGCCATTTTGCAGACGCTTTTATCCAAAGCGACTTACAATTGGGACAAATTGATGTTCCCAGGATTCCCTGTATTGCATTTCAAATTTTGTTTGAGTTTGACGTTTTTTCTTCGGAATAACTGTTTCTTCTTAGTTTTTCTTATCAGTTATTTAATCATTTCTTATGTTATTTAAAAGCTGCCTGTAATGAGCTTTGGTGCATCATGTGACTTTCTCATCACCACCTGCATTTGGTGGTTATCAGTACATTTCAAAGGTACAACAGACTTCAGTACTTCAATAGGTTGGTATATTAACATTTATATCAGTTAATGAAATTACGGTATTTGACTGTAAATTTAAAGTTAAAACTTAAAATGTTGCTACCATGTTATTTACGGTAGAATTCCGGCAACCACAGCTGCTGGTTTTTTACCGTAAAATTTACGGAATTTGTTTAAATACTGTACTGTAAAATTTACACACAGCATTCCTTAAATAGATAAGATTTAAATAGATGATACAATTTTGTTTCGTGGATAATTTGATCACCCCAAAAAAAAAAAAAAAAACAGGAAACCTACAGCTGCAGGAGCAAGCACAAGGTAGCCTCTGCCTGCAAAACAGGCCTACACATCTCAGTCTTTTTCTCCCGCTACGAATAACTTTCTTTTTCCTTTACAGTGGCCTCCAGCTCCCGTAGCAGACACTAGCGTGAGGTTACTTCCGTTAGCAGAGCAGGACACGATAGCTCTTCAGGACTCTCTTCCTGCGGCCTACAGCTACAGCAGCAGGAGCTAGCCAAGGCTGCTTCTGCTCACAATACAGACCCACAAATTGCGGCCCCTGCTCTTCTCTCACACCTCTCTACTTCATTTAACGTCACTATATCCTCTTCTACAGCAACATCACTGCTCGTCCCACCTAATGTTGTTGCCTCTGTGCCACCGTCAGTGGCTTACAACATCTAAACACCGATCCTGGCAGGTGCAGACATAGACCCCTCCCCCAAGGCATCACCAATTAACGGATGCATTGCAGGCCTTAATAATCGTTTTGAAATAAGTATCAAAAGTAAGTAACACATGGTTCTGTTGAAACTTCTTATAACGTATTATACAATATCACGTAAATACTCATTACATCAAAGCCTAAGAGGAATTATTGAACATGGATGTCGAAGTTGCCATTTCCATTCACTACATTCAGCCGTTTCACAGAATTGATCTGTTTAGCTTCCCCTACAGGCGGCACAATTAAACGAGGGTTCATGATCAGATCTTTTGTCAACCGCTGTCTCAGCATTAGCCCATTGGAGTGGCTGCTAGGAATTCTGGGAAATTCAGGATGCTGGCTCTAGAGGCGGTCCAAAATCCAACCCCAGTACCTCCATATTCAGAATTAATATTTCCGTAAACCACCCATTAAAACCTTTCCTTGAAGATTCACTCGACACCATCCTCCAGGCTGTCTCTCCCAGAACACTCCAATCATATGTGACAGCATGGAGATGCTTTAAGTCATTCCATCTCTCTTACAACATGCCATTTCCAGATTTTTCTCTACTCTCAATAACCTCATTTATCTCTTTTCTCAACAGCATCAAAGGCCTCCAAGACAGTACCATCAAAAGTTACATAAACGGCATCCAATTTTTTCATAAACTCATGTACGGTGCTCCCTCACCCGAAATTAGCAATTCACAAACCTCTATGTTGATCAGAGGAATCCAACGATCCCGGCCGACTCGTCCCGATTCGAGACTACCCATTACATTAGACATCCTCACCAAATGTATCCACTCCCTCCGCACAACTTACCAGCCCCATAATACCGCCCGGACACTCGATGCCATGTTCATTTTAGCCTTCTTCGGGTTTTTGAGATGCTCAGAGCTAACCATCTCCTCTAAATTCGATCCGGCTATCAACCCCACCATCTCAGACCTAACAATCCTCGATAGCGAAACTATTTATTTTCGGATCAAACAAAGTAAAACCGATCAAGTTAAGAGAGGTCATTTCATTTACATCTTCAATCTCTCTTCTCCTATCCAACCCTACCAAGCTGTCCTCGAGTACCTCTGCTCTAGGATTTCCCAGGCCAAATCCCCTCTCGAACCTCTATTCTTAGACGAGGCCAAAAAACCCGCCAGTCGCTTCTGGTTCCAAAAACATCTTAAAACAGTCCTGCTATCGGCAGGCATCTCAGCAGAAAATTTCTCCAGCCATTCCTTTCGCATCGGGGCAGCAACATCAGCAGCCCAGAAAGGCCTCACCAAACAACAGATCCAAACCCTAGGAAGATGGTCTTCAGAAGCTTTCCAAAGCTACATCAGAACGAACCAGTTCCACATTAAATCAGCCCACCAGATGTTAATTGGTTAAAAAAAAAAAAAGGGTACGAGCCTTCCAGACATCTTTTAAAGAACTTACCTTTTCAAGTCCACGCTTGGCGAGGCCCACCTATCTGACACCGTGAATCTTCACAGCTTGTCGAACACTGGCAGAGCCTCCCAGCTAGACAACTTACCTTTTCCACCCTGCGGCCGGAGAGTCTCACCCAACCAGGCTGCGAGCTTCCATCTCCAGTCAGATGACGGCGAGTGCCTCCCGGCCACCTAACTTTACCTTTCTGTCTTTACCTGTCCGACACAGTGGGCCTGGGCTCCCGCCGGACGCCGATGAGCGCATTCACGGCCAGACAAACTTACCTTTTCAAGTCATATGCTGGTGACACTTACCCGTCCGACACAGTGGGTATTGTGCTCCCGTCGGGCGTCAACAAGAGCCTCCCAGCTAGACAAACTCACCTCTCCATTCCGTGGCCGGCGAGACTTACCCATCCGGACCGTGAGTTTTCATCTCCGGTCGGATGCCTGGCGAGAGCCTCCCGACCACACAACCTTTTCCGTCTTTACCTGTTCGACACAGTGAGTCTTGATCTCCCGCCGAACGCCGATGAGCGCATTCACGGCCAGACAAACTTACCTCTTCAAATCCCTCACTGGGCAAGGCCTACCCGTCTGACACAGCGAGCTCTGAGCTCCTGGCGGACATCGGTGAGAGCCTCCCGGCCAGACAAACTTACCTTTTTTCCTTCCTGCGGCCGGTGAGACTAACCCATCCATGCTGCGAGTGCCCGTCTCCAGACGGATGTCGGTGAAGCCTCCCGACCACACAACTATACCTTTCTGTCTTACCTGTCCGACTCAGTGAGCCCCGATTTTTTTTTTTTTTTAACGGACGCCGGCGAGAGCACTCCCGGCCAGACAACCTTACCTTTTCAAGTCCTAAGCTCAGCAGACTTACCCGTCCAACGGAGTCTTGATCTCCCGTCGGATGTCGGCCAGAGCCTCACAGCCAGACAATCTTACCTTTTCCGTCTGCTCGCACCACAATATCAAACCCCGTCGAACGCTACATACTCGGTCGGTCTAACAATCTTAGTTTTTCAGTCCGCCACCGGCGAGGCTCAACCATCCGACATGCGAGTATTGATCTCCCATCAGATGTCGCGAGAGCCTCCCGGCCGGACAACCTCGTCTTTTTTTTCCTCCTACGTCAGTGCCGCTGGCCCTTCAAACAGGTGAGCACGCTCACCAGTTGGATGACGGCTAAGCGTCCCGACCAAACTTTACCTTTCCGTCTTTACCTGTTCGACACAGTGAGTCTTGATCTCCCGTCGAACGCCGGTGAGCGCTTTCTCGGCCAGACAACCTTACCTTTTCAAGTCATATGCTGGTGACACTTACCCGTCCGACACAGTGGGTATTGTGCCCCCGTCGGGCGTCGGCGAGAGCCTCCCAGCCAGACATCTTTCCGTTTCATCCTACGGTCGGCGAGACTGACCCGTTTTGACTCAGTGAGTATTGGCCTCCCGTAGAGCGTCGGTGTCGGTCTTGGCCACCCACCTATTTTTTCTGTCCGACGGGGACGAGGCCTAGCCTTCAATCGCCATGGGTCTCGTCCGCCTGCCGAACACCGTCCACCTGTCTCTTCTATCCCCACACCTTTTCCCCCCGCCTGGCGAGGCCTACCCGTCCGATATCTCCTGAGTCTCAATCTCCATCGGATTGCTGCGAGGGCCTCCCAGTCTCCGGGTTTCTCTTCTCCCTACCTGTCGGCGAGGCTATCCGTCTGACATTGTAGTCTTGATCTCGTGTCAGACGTTGACGCTGGTCTCCCGGTGGGCTCCTGTGTTTGCCGCCCGCAAGTGAGGCTCATCCATTCGATGCCGTGAGTCTTGATCTCCCGTCGGATGTCGCGAGAGCCTCCTTGTCGGACGTCCCAAACTCTTTTTATCTGCCAAGCCAATAGGACCCACTCGTCCGATGATGGAGGTGCTCCATTCGGAGGCTTCATGGGTTCTCTTGGCAAGTCTCCGCCCTCTGTCCTCTGATCAGCAGGGGCTGACGGCCAGTAGGGTTCGTACGCCGACTCCGTGATCTATCCCACTGCAGGCAACTCGGGTCCTCCTGGTCAGGGCCTCAAAGATGCTGCTCCTCTATCGGCGGGCAGGGCTCACCCGTCCCAATGTGATGAGCACACCATTGAGCTTCGCTTCGAGCCCTCCCTGACCGGTCGCCCCAAACCACGCAGTTCACACCAGCGGCCGGTGGGGCCTACCCATGCATGCCAAACCGCTCCCTCAGAGCTCGTAGGCTCCCCCGGCTTGTCATCCAGGCTACTCCTCGACATCAGCTACCGCCAGATAATTATTGCGTATTTGGGGGGAATCTTAGTCTGGCGGCTGTCCAACACTCAATTGCTTTTTGGGGGACACTCTGGGTTTCGGGCTGTTCCCGAGCTCGGAGCCCTTCCCCAGGACAGCGCGCCAATAACGTTTACCATACTCGCCAAATACGCATTACGTTACTCGTGCTAAATATATGTAAGTGTGAACTCGTGAAATGATGTTTTATTAACAAAGTTCGGGAGGAGCACGTCAGATACTTAGCCTAATTAGACACCAGTGGTTCGCTATCAGGCAATCAACACAGGGTATAAATACAGCTGACATACCTCCTCTCATTTGACGGTTAATCAGCATCCCTCCTCCACCCCTTCTCCACCTTTATCACCAAGTTCACACCACAGCAGGGGGGGGACACTCTGGGTTTCGGGCTGTTCCCGAGCTCGGAGCCCTTCCCCAGGACAGCGCGCCAATAACATTTACCATACTCGCCAAATACGCATTACGTTACTCGTGCTAAATATATGTAAGTGTGAACTCGTGAAACCATGTTCACGTTATAGTACTCATGTCATTATACACATTTTTGTACAATGACATGTATTCAAGAATGAACACAAACACACACACACACACACACACACACACACAGCTAAACAAACACACGCACGCACGCACGCATGCACGCACACACACACAGTGAATCTAATCTGACACTGAACACTAAATACAGCACAAGCACAGTGAAACTGCTGCTCTTCTCCTGTTGATCATGTAAATGTACTGTGTGTTGTAAAAGACTAAAGACACTCCAGACGTACCAATGCGTGTTTGTTCTGATCCAACAGCGAAGGCCCTGACAAATATTCCCAGAAAGCTCCTCACAGTTTTGAAGTTCAAACGGCCGATGCTCCTCGATCCGTCCACCAGAATCACGATATCGGCGATGAATGGAGTTTCACATGTGTGGATGTTCACTATAGAGACAGACAGATTTTATTACTCGTCAGATATTTTATTCAATTCTCAATCTTTTTTTTTTCCATCCAGTATCACGAAATATGCACAAAAATGTAGCTGAAGATCTTCGGGCAGGTTAGTCTTGCACGTTCATTACCATCTATACAAAAGAGGAAAAAAGGAATCATTTTGTACTTTAATGTAACCCTGGAGCATGTAACATATACTGCAGTAAATAATAAACAGTAGAGAGTACTCTACTCTACTCTCTAAAAAAAAAAAAGAAAAAAAAAAAAACATTTACCAAGCCACACTGTTAGTGTGAATGTACATGTAATTTAAAATGGATTTGTTGATGTTCCTACCATAAGATTACTTCCATCATTCATTATTTTAAAAATTCTATTGTATTTTTTGTATCATTCTCTTTTCTCAAAATGGCAAACAAACCATACCAGTTATTTTAAAAGTTTATGATGAAATCACTTGGAATATTCAAGGTCTAAACTCCTCAGTCTTTGGCCTAAAAAGTAGACATTATAACTTTATGAAAGAGCTTGAAGACATAGATGTCATCATCTTACAGGAAACCTGGTGTAGAGGAGATGTGTTCACTGGCTGTCCCTCGGGATACAGAGAGATAATATTACCATCAGTCAAACTCACATCAGTCACACAGGGGAGAGACTCGGGAGGGATGATCATCTGGATTAAATCTGAACTGGCGATAGAATTAGTTAAAAGAGATCAATACCACCTGTGGCTGAAGATACAAAAAGAACTAAAATCAGCATCTCAGCCTGTCTTCCTTTGTGCCATATATATATATATATATATATATATATATATATATATATATATATACACCCCCTCGAGTCTCCGTACTTCCAAGAGGAAACCTTTCAAACCATTGAAGAAGAAATCAGCCATTTCCAGGCCCAGGGAAATGTACTGCTTATGGGTGATTTAAACGCTAGAACCGGAGAAGAATTAGATTTCTTAGAATCACACGGTACCAGATTCATCACCGGCAATAACGACTTGTACCCTTCTTACCCTGCCAGAGAAAACTGTGATCAGACAGTGAACGCTCACGGACGGCAGCTGCTGCAGCTCTGCGAGGACTGGCTCTGTACATCGTCAACGGAAGACTGCGAGGAGACTCGCTCGGCCGATACACCTACAGCTCAGCTCTCGGTAACAGCACCGTAGATTACACCATCACAGATCTCCACCTTTCCTCTTTGAGAGCATTCACAGTCAAACCCCTGAAACCCTTCTCAGACCACAGCCAAATCACACTCTATATAAAGCCATCTGAAACATCACCCACACCAATCAGGACACCGTATCAAATGATCAAAATTATGTCACTCAAATGGACAGAAAACAGCGCCACTAATTACATCAATGCTGTTGAATCTCCAGAAATACAGTCCCTCTTACACTCATTCCAAACACAGGCGTACCCTAAAAACCAATTCGGCATCAATCAAGAAGTACAAGATCTAAACAACATATTATACAAAACAGCACAAAAAAGTAATTTGACCATTGTTAAACCAAAGAAAAAATGTTTAGACACTGACAAATGGTTTGATTTGGACTGTAAGGCTCTGAGAAAAAAACTCAGAAATTTATGAAATCAAAAACACCGACAACCAGATAATCCGGACCTCCGCCTTCATTACTGCGAGACACTAAAACAATATAAAGCCACACTCCGGCGGAAAAAAGCACAGTTTTTACAAAACCAGTTTGAAGAAATTGAAAAATCTATAAATTCACACAAATTTTGGGATAAATGGAAATTACTATACAAACCAAATCAAGAAATTCTGGCCATCCAAGATGGGGAGACGTGGAAAACTCATTTCCAAGAATTATATAGCCCAACCGAAATTCAAAATTCTAATCAAAATGAAATAATTAATAAACTAGACAATTTAGAAAGATTGATTAAAGAGAATCAAAACCCATTAGATTT
>CM071956.1:652500-992500 GCA_036784905.1 Acrossocheilus fasciatus
TTCCTTTTTTTGCTGCACAATGGTGCCCCATAGTTGTGCCCAATTTTTCTAAATTTTTATGTACTTTTTATAATGGGATTCTTTTATGTTGTAGACCACAAAATAGCAATTGATTTACCTTCGAGAAAAACTAAATAAATTATGAAATGATAAACCTCACAATTGAACCTTTAAACCTTTGTTGTTGTTGTTGTTGTTGTTTAAGAAAAGGGATGAGTCAGAAGTATAAATTATTAGATTATTTAAAATGGGTTTATGTGGGTGGATTTTCGCATTGGTCTGAACAAAAACTGCAGACTGGATTATTGAAAATGCACATTCATTCACAACCACTTTTGGAAGGTCAGAAATATAGCGGTTTCCAAAACAACAAAGCAGCACTCAGCTCATAAATTATAATTTATCAGATAGAATGAACTTTTACATTTTACATTTACATTTAGTCATTTAGCAGATGCTTTTATCCAAAGTGACTTACAAATGAGGACAATGGAAGCGATCGAAATCAACAAAAGAGCAATGTTATGCAAGTGCTATAACAAGTCTCAGTTAGCTTAACACAGTACACATAGCAAGGATTTTTTATTATATAATAAATTATACATTTACATATGATTATATCAACTGATTACTGATTACATCAGCGTATGCATCCTCTTTTTGGGTCCTTAAATGAGTAAGCGGCATTTAAAACAACACACATATAATATGCACTGTTGCTCAATATTTAATTGCAGCTTCAGATGCATAATATTTTGATTGGCTACAAGCAGGATACACAAGAAGCACATTCAACTCGGACACACAGATCGTTATTGTGGTAATAAACACCGTAAACAGCAACTGTTCGCGTATCCGCGCTTAATGCGCATCTTCTGTATGAAAAGCATTTTAGGAGGCCCTTGGATTTTAGGGGCCCAAGGCAGTCGCCTACAATTGCCCAATGGGTAAGTCTGCCCTTGTGAGTTGTATGAGTGTGTGTTTGTGTGAGTGCGAGTTTGTGTGAGTCTCTGCATGATTGTGAGTTTGTGTGTGTGTGTGTGTGTGTGTGTCTGTGTGTGTGTGTGTGTGTGTGTGTGTGTTTGAATGTGTACTGTATATGAACCTGTGAATGTGTTTCCTCCTTTATGAGGCAGATTGCTCACGGCGTCGATCACAGCCTCCTTAGTGCTGTGAGTGTTCAGATGCCACTCAATCCGTGGATCCCCACTGTACTGTGCCAAACCTGAACACACACACACACACACACACACACACACACACACACACACACACACACACACACACACACACACACACACACACACACACACACACACACACACACACACACACACAGACAGAGAGAGAGAGAGAGAGAGAGAGAGAGAGAGAGATAATCTAAAGGGAATCTAACACTAAATACATCACTAGCAGAGAAAAAGTGGTGTCTTGACCTCTTAAGTCTGATCTTGCATGTGAATGTACCGCGATTTGGAAGTAAAAATAATGCTGGCGTACCAATGCGTGTTTGGTTTGATCCAACCGCGAAGGACCTAACAAAACTTTTCAGAAAGGTCCTCAAAGTGTTGAAGTCTTTAAGGCTGACACTCGACGATCCGTCCACCAGAATCACTATATCAGCTGGAGTTTTACATGTGAAGATGTCCACTAAAGAGAGACAGATTTTACTATTTGTCAGAAATTTGTTTGCATCCAGCATTTTTTTTTACTAGATATATGTGATTAAATTATTCTCAATATTATAAACAAATGCATGCACGGGTATCCATGAATTTAATACATTTCACAAATATGTCTTACTGTCTGCAGACAAATGTCATTCAGCTTGTGTGTGCAAAATTCAGATTTAAATGAATGGATGAATTACATTTTATCCCATCTTCACTATCAGCTGTACAGGGTTTGACTGTGTTTAGTAAGCTATCAGAGCTGGAGACTGCCATCTAGTGGTACAGTAGCTGCTTTGTGTGCAGATCAGAGATATTAGTGTGTGGGTTGAGCGAGGCTAAAATGGAGGAACCAAAGTCTCAGTTCAAATGAATCAAACAGAAGACATCTTTGAATGCTTGTGTGTGGATAGTAAGACAGATTTGCAACTTTTCATGAATAACTGTGCATGCATTTGATAATCTAAGTCTAATTTCATCATATAAAAATATAATTTTCTGTCCAGCCTATTTGAGCTCCTTGTTGTTACATATATCAGACAGACAGTCGTACCTTGAGCATGTGTGATTAATACTGATGTGAGTATCAGGATCAGCAGCACTCGAACCCTCATCCTCTCAGGTGATCGACACACACAAAGTTAATCACAACATCAATCAAATTTACACATGTCAGTCAATATAATAGTTTACTTGCTATTTTTGAGCTATATTATTAACTAGTCGTTATCTCTAGGTCACATCCCAAAACCCTTCAAGCTGGCGGTTGTTAAGCCAATCATTAAGAAACCACCACAAGATCCTATTGAACTGGCAAATTACAGACCATTTAGAAAAAACAAAACAAAAAAAACTATGATATCTATGAAGAATGCCAGTCAGGTTTCAGGCCCCATCACGGCACAGGAACTGCACTTGTTAAAATTACAAATGACCTGCTTCTTGCGTCAGACCAAGGCTGCATCTCATTGCTAGTTTTACTTGATCTTCACCATTGTTGAGACTCATACGCCGATTCTTGATGTCTGTGTGTGTCTAATTGCTGCCGTAGTAAGTTTTGTGCATAAGACATTTTTAAAATTTTTCAGTAGCAGTTTGTCGTCTCATTCAGGGTCATATAGCAGCTGTATACAACACCAAACTAACAAATAAAAAAAATCCACACCATGTCTTTAAAGATCAGCCTCTGAATAAGATCAGTGAATCAGCCCACTAGATAATGATTATATCATTATCAATGGTCAATCAAAAGCACGTAATAACACATTTTCCTGGCTTTTCATGCTATAACAAACGTGCTTTACAAACACAGTTACAACAGCCAGAAAAAAGCTAAGATTAGAATTTGATGCTCAAGAGTCCAACTAAAGCAAACCCTGATCGCCACAATGGGGAGGTCAAACGAAACATTTTCAATAAAACAACTAAACCTCTATTAATTCTCAATAAGCGCTTCTGTAGACATCTGACAGAAATAACATCAGTCTGGTTAGTAATGAGTGAAGCTGGTGATGCTGTTTATGGAGTTGTTTAATCATCCTCTGCTGAGATCTTCAGAGATTTAACGTGTTTGACTTGCAGTTGATTTGATCAAATGCTTAAACATCAGTTATATGATCATTTAATTTAACCATCCATCTCGTGAACTTCAACGCTACTTTAGTGTTTCCTTTAACATTGTGTGCAGTGTTCATTGAGGTTTTTGCTGTGTATGTTGTACATTTCAGCATCTATCCAAACAGAGTTCTGTACCTGTATTTAATGTCTACAGATAAGTGCAGCATCAGTGGCTCAGTGTGAAATGCTGTCTCCTCACAGCAAGAAGATCTCTGGTTCAAATCCCAGCTAAGCCAGAGAGTTTTTCCCTCACAATCTGAAGAAGTATGAATAACAGATGCTTAATTGTCTAAAGTTGTAGCTGTTTCTTTTACTGCCTACTGATGGATCCGTGTTTTTTTATTGTAACCAGGCCAACTCATGATGACTATCTTATTATATGAACACCTACTTACTGCATAGCACTGATCTCTCTGCTTTACAACCCCACATGCATTGCTACAGAGAGATATCTAAAACCTGGAGTCAAGTGTCAAGAGCCCAACTAAAGCAAGCACTGATCTCCATGACGGTGGCATCATTTTAGCCAATAAAACATCAACATCTGTAATTCTCAATAACAGCAGGTGTTCATCACTAATGCACAATCATCATTTAATTAGTCACTTAATTATCTCATTAACTTTAACTCTTTGGGGACTTGGGATTTGACTTGAGACTTGCTTGTGACTTGAAAGGAATGACTTGGTTCCTCCTCTGGTGAAATCAGCTGCTGAGATCATGGGTGGAACAAAAATATGGCAGGACTTTTACTTTCTGACCCCTGGACTTTCCACCTCTGCCGACTGATGGGTCAAAACAACCCAACCACTGGGTTCGTCCCTTTTTAACCCAGCGTTGGGTTATATTTAACCCAGCATTTTTAAAGTGTACCTTTCAAATAATTATCACTTTGTTTATTTACACGGGGAATCTTCTCAATTATTGCCAGTAAAGTATGGAGTGCCACAAGGATCTGTCCTAGGTCCTCTGCTATTTTCCATATACGTGTTGCCCCTTGGTATTATTATTAGAAAATACAGGATTAGTTTCCATTGTTATGCTGATGATACTCAACTATACATTTCAACAAGACCAGACGAAACTTCTAAATTATCTCGCTAACAGAGTGTGTTAGAAATGTAAAAGTTTGGATGGCCAATAATTTTCTCCAATTAAATTCGGTTAAGACAGAGATTACTGGAAAAAAAACAAAAAAACAATTCACAGAATCTCACAGATTATAATTTGCAGCTGGACGGATGTACTGTTACTTCCTCTACAGTCAAAAATGTGGGTGTTATATTAGACAGCAACTTGAAAATCATATTTCTTATGTTACAAAAACAGCATTCTTTCATCTTAGAAACATTGCCAAGCTACGAAACGTTGTTTCTGATGCAGAAAAGCTAATTCATGCATTCATGACCTCTAGACTGGACTGTCGTAATGCACTGCTAGCTGGTTCTCCTGCATCTTCAATAAACAAGCTACAGGTAGTCCAAAATGCAGTGGCTAGAGTCCTTACCAGGTCAAGAAAATATGATCACATTACTCCAAAAAGATTGCACAAGCTCTAGTCTGGATCCAGCCTCTTATGAAGATTTAAGATCTGAGAAGTGATGATGTTAACTCTAAACCAGTCTACAAAACTACCACATTTTTCCTTACATTAATATAATTTTTCACAACATATAATCATTGCTGTTACTAACCCCATGTTCACCATTCCTGCCTGAATACATTTCAACGGCATGATTTGAATTATCCTAGAACTGTACAATTTCTGCCATATGGACATCACTTATAGTCACCACTGATAAACTACTATCAATTGTAATGTAGAAACATACATTTATTGTGTATCGTAAAAATGAATTAAATTAAATTTCTTGTTTTTATATGCTGTACAGCTAGTAAACACTATAACCTAACACTAACCCACACAGAAATCTTTCTGCATTCAAATAATAATGATAAAAAAACAACAACACTATGCTTACTTTGAGCCCAAAGAGGAGAATTCATCAGATTTAACCCTCTTCTGAGGACCACACCAAACACAACTCGCAATCACACACTTCAGTGCAAGTTCTGTCTTGTGATAATGAAATATGTTTATTTATATATTTATTTTTTAATTTGTTTGTTAAAATGAGAACAATTTCATGCTCACCTGCAGTTAAAAATGAGTGGTCAGATCAGATGAGGTGAATGAATCCAGCGCAGTCAGAGCGAATGAAGACTGAACGACTCAAAAGATAGATTCTGAGAAGACCGGAACACAGATGAGATCCAGATCCACTGATAACAAAAGAAAAAAAACCCCCCTGCAATATTCCGTTTCTGAGTGAAAAAAACAAACCCTTCCCCCAGAACTAATCATTATTGTACTTTAAGCATTATTTTTGAATAAATTTGTCAATATTCACTCAAAAAACTGAGGTGCATGAGGTCAGATCAATATGACTTACGATCAATCAGATCCAAAAAGAAACAAAACCTGTGCTAATTAAAAGAAGACAAGAAGACAAAAAGACTGAATCCAATATTTGATGACAATATAACATTAGACATTTACAAGCATTTTTTAAAAAGCTGATCATTTTTGACCAGGATTTTCAGCACAGAACAAGGGTTAAAGAAATAAATGAGTGAAAGTCATAATTTTATTGATTTTTATTGATCCATCATATTTCTTCATTTGCTACCCCAACCTAAAAACCAAAAACACAACCTGAAGACAAGCCTTCCTCCTGTGGCAGGAAATCATGCCCAGCACAGGAAGTGAGGTTGTATCTGCATTACCATCAAAAGACTGACAGAGCTGCATTTTCTGGCAGAATACTGGTTTGCAAAATACTTTTGCATTCAGGGGAAGTGAATGAGTGAAATAACACACGGTTCTGAGAGTGTGATGAGTGTCTGCGCAGACGGCAGTGTGAGAGAAGTACTGTTTATTACTGCTCTCTCAGCATCTTACTGCTGCTTTTACAAGCAAACTGTGCTGCGCTGCATTCAACAATGAAAAGAACTTCTAACATCACATGTAAATATGCATTTCAAAAGAGTGGAATATGGAAGTATGGAAATTTCAACAATATATAAGAATATTTTATATGCCTTTAAAGTGGATTCCCTTCATTGTCTCTCTGATCTTAATTTGAAGTGCTTGCTTTTGTAAAGTTTGAGTGTAAATATTTTAAATATATGCTCATGCACATGTATAGATTTCTTTTAAAAGTACAGTACACATGCATTTTGCATCCTCTTTATTCATATTTTTAGAAATGGCAAACTCATGTTGTTTTGGTGCAGAACAATGAGCTCTTAGTTTGGCACAGGCTTTATTGATCCAAACTCACCTGAGATGAAAATGTCATGTGACTAATCAATCTGGAGATGCAGGAAAACAAAATCACTTTTTGAGCCCACTAAGGAAAGAAATCATTTTTCAGATATTTGTGGATTCCTGCATAGTTCAATTAAAAGATTGTATATTTTTCATGCATTTTTCATGTTTTTTTTTGTTTTTTTTTGATCACCAAAGGTTTTGTCTGAATCTTCTTTAAATAAATCTTTAAAACAAAATGTACTTTGATTTCAGGTTTGGATATTTTAGTAGCAGAGTAGCATCCCAACAGTAAAGTAATGCTGTGGAGCTGTTCTTCAGCTGCAGGGACTGAGGGACTCGTCAGAGTGGAAGAAAAGCTCAATGCACCAGAATATAGAGATATCCCTAATGAAAACCCAGTCCAGAGCATTCAGAACCTCAGACTGGGCAGAATGTTCACCTTCCAGCAGGACAATGACCCTAAACACACAGCAAGAGTGGCTTATAGACAACTCTGTGAACGTCCTTGAGTGTCCAGCCACAGCCTGAGCTTGAACCCAACCAAATATTTCTGGAGAAACCTGAAGAGGTGCATCTGCCCCATCCAGCCTGACAGAGCTTGAGAGGTGAAGAGGTGAGGAGAAGAATGGCAGACAATTGCCAAACGATGATGAGCAAAGCTTGTCGCATCACACACAAAAAGACTTGAGGCTGTAATTGGTGTCAAAGGTGCTTCAACAAAGTATTGAACAAAGACTGTGAAAACATTTTTTTTTTCTCAGTAAATTTGCAAAGATTTCAAACTTCTTTCACGTTGTCATTATGGGGCATTGTTTGTAGAATTTTGAGGAAAATAATGAATTTAATCCGTTTTGGATAAGGCTGTAACATAACAAAATGTGGAAAATTGAAGCGCTGTGAAACTTTCCGTATGCACTGTATATAGAGCTGAAGTAAAGAGAGCTGAAATGCACTCTCGTTCAGCCAAGAACAGAAAGCAGGAGACAAAGTGAAGGCAAATAGATTTATTGAACAGATATTGTTGTCACAAACACAAATCAATGAGACACTATACAGAGGCTTTGCACAATGCAACATTAGACAGTGAAAACCCTGAACCAACCAGAGACAGACTGAATCAAACAATACATTACATGCACTTTAATTAGTCTAAACTGAATGATAAATTTACTCTTATCAGATTGAAATGTTTTGAGATGGCCTTAATATCTTGAACAGCAAATCTAACAGCAAATGTATTAATGCATTCACTGAGCTTCTCGTATATAAACTCTTCATATCTTTCATTAACGAGATCACACCACTTAGACTGAAAAAGTGAACACATTAGTTCAGTAATGTCCTCGCTAACGTTCAGTTCTTTCAGTTCTATCTTCATTTCATCCGCCTGTTCTTTTCCAAACTTCTCAAACGCATCTAATGTCATTTCATCACTGGGAAATTTCATTTTAACTTTATGTAGAGAAGAGATGAACTTCCTACTTCTTTCATCTGCTACTTTCCTAATTTCTGTTGTGATATAGTATTTGATAATTGAACTGTTATTTTTAATCTCATCTTGTTTTTTGTCTCCTATCAAATATTTGAATTTAGATCTACAGTGTTTTTCGTAGACTTTTTTTTTCAATCTTGATAATCTATGTTTAAATGAAGTATCTTGTTCACGGGACAGTTTCTTGAGTTCCTCTACTGCTTTAGTATTGTTCCCTGTCGCACCGTAAATGTCCTGGAAGGTGACGTAAACCTTGATTTTATGATGATAAAACATTTCTTCAGAGAAGCGAGCTAGCTGGGTCATACAAGGATCATGTTTTTTATTGCCTAGACAGGGATTGTATTTTGTAAATATAAAAATATCCTTTATCATGTGCTCTTTTCCTTTCATTTCTTTCTTTAAATCACGAATACATTGATCTTCACTGTGAATTATATCAATACATTTTGTTTTGGAAACGTTTACTGGTTTAAAGGGTCCGATTAATATAGGCGGTCCTGCTTCAAATTCAATCACTGCAAATCCAGACTGACTGCGAATTAATTTATTTTTATCGATTTCAAAATCCCTTATAAACCCTAAAATTTTAAAAGATGTATTTTGATTTTCAGAAAAAGAGGAATATGTTGGAAAGAAATAATAATACAAATAAGAATAATAGATTCGATCAATTATAATTCTAACACTCTGTTCTCTATTACTCAAATCAATAATCTCGATATTGCCATTTTCATCTCTTGTGATCCACGGCCACGGCTCCAACAACCTGACAAAACATTCAGAGTGAAAACTAATGTATAAACACACTAATGACTGTAGATAACCGTACAGAGCCCATGGGACTTCACACTCGTGTTGTACATCTAATAGTTTCAGGTTAAGCTATTCTTTTGCTGATCAGGTTATTTCATCCTTTAAACTCAGATCGTCAGGCTGAACAGATTGTGTAATTGTTTATGTAACAATACTATATATTTCTCTACCCACAATAACTGATAACATTTGACTTTAGCTGGATGCTCACACTTGAATTATGGCACAGATGCTACCAAACTACAGCTTTTTTCCCCTTTAAATTAAGAAAGCCCTAACAAACATGTTCATTTCAAATCAAAAGAGCTCCAAATGAAAGTGCAACAAAGTATGTTAAAAAAGAGTCACAGAACATTTAAAGCAGAGTCTGTGTGTATTGTGTGCCATCTCACCTTCTCAATCTAAGCAGCAATTTTTTAATCTATAACAGAAAAGACAAACCAGAACCAACTGTTAGCATGATTTTTATAGTAATGCAAACCTCAAACATATAGAAACGAGCATCAGTCATTATTATGGTATTTAAAATGTAAAATTAATGCAATCCTAAACTCATTCAAGCTCACCATGGCTCTTCCCTCAGAAATCCCTGGGACAGGAGGACCCAAGAGACTCTGAAAGACACGTCCCGTTAGATGGAGATGTTCTGTATGCCGGCCTACAGTACGGTTCTCAGCCAATGGACTCCTGCAGTCTGTCAGATTGATCCTGATAGTCCTCCTGCCCCAGCACTTCAAGTTAGATTTTTGGATCTTTTCTTCCTTGAAGAAGTCGGTTTGGTGGATCATGTGTTTGTGGTAAAGCTGGTAAACGACTGCTCATTTATAGTCTGATTTGGCCCGTCCCTTTAAGGTGTGGCGTTTCAGTTTAGTGAATGAAGACAGAAAATCATACGCCTGCCAAGGGTAATAAAAATCTGACGTATCATATGTGTCACTGATTTCACAATCCTGATCAGCATAGTAGTACTGTATCTCCCCTATTCAAAGTCCAGCTAACTTTCCTATGAAACTGAAACATAAGATCCAGTGACGTTTTTTCCAGAGGCCTCAGATACGCTGAGAGTTTCTGTTTCCTATACAGTGAAACTTACACACAACACACCTGTTACTCTGAACACATTTCACTAAAGATGATGTAAAGAATCTGTTATGAAGAAATCATGTGTTCCTGATATCAGTCAGTCAAACGAAAAAATAGTTAAACAAATTTGCTGAAAATTATCTTCAAAAATATTTTTATTTAAAGAATAGTTCTACTGTGCTCATTGCGCGCACATGCAGTGACGCGCTATAATATGGAAATACAGCGCGTCACTGCGAAATAAACTACGAGCATGCAATGCCATAGTTATGTAGTCAATTAAAGCTGCTTTAAAACTGTGCATGTATGTAAGTATTTGTTATAGTCTATATAAGTCATGCATTAAGAATCCGCGTCACGTTCAGCAGTGGCAGCTCTTAAAGTAATAGCAGTCAAAATAACCAGCTGCTGTGATGTCTGTTCATCAAAGAACAAGAGAAAAATGAGGAAATCAATAACTTTTATAGCTTTAAGGTTTCATCTATATTTAATTTAGTATTTAGTGTTTGATAACTTTATTCAATTTCTGTATATTTCCTGCTTGCTGAAGGGCACAGATAAATATGACATTTATTATAATGGGTTTATGTGAAGATTAATTTAAGTTCACTTAAATTAGTTGTTATTTTTAAAGTCTAATCAATTTTAAAATTGATAGCCCTCAATAATACTGTAATTTTGAATGGCTATAGTCTAAATATTAGGGGGAAAAAATCAATTTCATAGAGACATATTGGCGTTAGTGATACTGACCTTCAGTCATTAAAAAGAGAATGATATTTTAGAGTTTTATGAAAGATTTTCTTAGACACATGAAATGACGGAAAGCCTGGACAGAGACATACAAACATTCATGTCTGCTGAAAACTGCTACGTTAATGTTTAGAAACATTGTGACGAATAACATAAATGGCATTTAAATCTGAGAAATATGAAAATGCCAGTAGTAGTTTGTAAAGTTAATGTCTGTCATTTAAAAAGTTTTTATTGTAAACAGTTGGCAAATATTGCTGAATTGTCTCGTCATGTTTAGCAGATTATATCTGACCTCAGTTTGTAGTAGATCCTGCCTTCTTCAATTTCATTTCCTATTTCAAACATTATTACAATGCATCTTTGATATTACAATGATACTAAAAACAAACATTTTCCCATGACTCCTTCAAATGTTCCCACAATCTAATCAGTTTCTACATAAAGAAATTCATTCATTCTGCAGCTCCACGTGAGACACAAGTTTTGTTTGGCCCTGTCCCAAATCACACCCTAAACCCTTGCGGTCTTCCTCTGATTCAATGCTTTCGTGACACAATGCTTTGACTGTCTGGTTGAAGGGCATGTCCAAATACTAACAACTTGTGGACTTTGCTCTTGATCAGCTGTCTACTTATATGACATATTCCCTGTATTTGGCTCAAGTGAACACCACTAGTGTGTGTATGGCTTCTCATTACCCGATGGGACACACTTATAGTGTTGCAAAAATGCAAGTGTTTACAGAGCTTTATTTTGATTTTCACTACTTTATATTGTAAAGTAAAGTCCTAAATATCAACTTCGACTTCTAACTAGGTGATAAAAAGCAGTTGCAAATGTTGTACAAAATAAACACACTCATCTTTGCACCAATAAAATGTGAAACACTTTATGTTTTACTGCTATTTTTATATGTAATATATAATTATCATTAATATTTAACTTACACTGGAAAGGTTTCCGATATAAAAACATAATTTTTTTTTTTTCCAGGACATGATGCTGGGATAACGCTTAGCCTCGAATACAGTGTTTTAAGAAAGGGGTTTTCAAACTGGGGTCTGCAAAATAATTTGCTTAATTGGTGCAGGAACAAGCCAGGATCCGGATCCGGCACCTCATTTTGGTGGATCCCCCTCCTTACACGCCAATGAAAGACGTTCATGCTGACCTATAGCGTGCATATGATATATTTCATGAAAAATCTTCTTTTATGACATTTAAATTTGAAATTGAACTTGAGTGTGAAAAAGATGTGACATGTGAACGGCCTTAGGCTGCTCTCACCAGACCGAAGGCACAGATCCAATACTGAAACACATGCATTTTCTTTCTCAACTGTTTACATTCACTCAAGACAAAACCAAATGTGTTTTTTAAAAAATATATATATTTAATATGATAGTCTGTGTGGATTTATTCACACATCTAACCTACTATATTGAATAAATGTTTGCACAAATTTCTCTCATTATAAACTTGAAAGTTGTGGGAACGAGTAAAACTATGTGATACACACAATCCTCCACCGAAATTCAGGACCTGATTAAATATAACTCTATTATACAGAGATTAGTGAAATAAAATTCCATGACTTTTCCAAAACTTTTCCAGGCCTGGAAATTACTGTTTTAAAATGTCATGGCTTTTACAGGTTTTTCATGACCGTAAGAACCCTTGCAGTTTACAAATTAAGCACTGAGCCTACCGTATTTTCCGGACTACAAGTCGCATTTTTTATCTACTGAACCATAAGCTTTTTGTGAAATTTGGAGTAACTCATTAATCTTCATATTTAAATAGAGAGCTATTTAGTCAGACATTATTATGATTTTAAACGAGATGGGAGAACCGAAGCTTTTCAAATCTTTGAATCAGTTGAACCGGTTACATCGCAAAATGATTCAGTGTTTCACTACATGCTGCGACACCTGCTGCTCAAAACTGTGTCAATACAACGAAAACTGTACAATGTCATCTTTACAAACCAAAAATGCTTGTAACAAATCATCAAACACCATGTATACGAAATGTTTTATTAATTTGTAGCATGCTTTGCATGTTTTTATGAAGAGCTTAGCTAAAAAGTCCAATAAGGGACTGGAGGTGCAAATGAGCTTTATAGCTAACTCTGGCACAACACTTTTGTTGTGCATTGTCCCTGAATAATTATATAAAAAAATACCAATTAAAAAAATTAAGTACTCTTCCATTTTTTTTATCAAACATGAAATATTACACATTATACACGGAACAAAATTATAAATGCAACACTTTTTGTTTTTGCCAACCATTTGTTTTTGCCCCCTCCTAAAGATGTGTTGCACTGCTCGAGGCAAATGGTGGTCACCCCAGATACTGACTGGTTTTCGGATGAGGCGGATGGAGTATCTCGGCAAAGGAGAAGTGCTCACTAACACAGATTTAGACAGATTTGTGAACAATATTTGAGAGAAATAGGCCTTTTGTGTACATAGAAAAAGTCTTAGAACTTTCAGTTCAGCTCATGAAAAATGGGGCAAAAACAAAAGTGTTGTGTTTATAATTTTGTTCAGTGTAAGTAGAGCTTTGAGTTATGTTCTGCAGTCATGTGGTGACATGAGAGACCAGCAGACACTTACACACACACACACACACACACACACACACACACACACACTCACACACACACACACACATCTGACATTCAAACCAAAGCACAGGAGAATAAAGTTCATGATTCTCAGTGCAGATTCCCATAAACATCAGGGAGAAGCACGAGAGCAAACTGAACCCAACATACTGTAAACAAACACTTTTTCAGTTTTCAGTTTTATTTACAGTCATGCACATCAATATTCTTTTATTTTTATTTTATTTTTTCAGAATGTGGCAATATTCAGATTAATGTGGAGTCACATAAACAACGCAATCTGATTGCCTGATTCAGTTTAAGGCCATATTTTAATTCTCCAAATCCTGATTCCCACTCCTGGAATAATCTGGAATAGTTTTTAATGGGGAACTTGTTGCATGTAATCTAGTGGAAGAACAGCTGTTTTCTGTGGATCACAGATATTAGTGTGTGGGTTGAGTGAGGCTTGAAGAGTGGAACAAAAGTCTCAGTTCAAATGAATCGATAAGGACGGACTCAGAGAAGACATCAGTGAAAGCTTGTGTGCCACTTGATCTACAGATGCTCGTGTGTGGATAGTAAGATGTATTTACAATTATCGAGCTCATGGATAATGTTTTCTGTTTTGAATTGAATGTTACTTTAATAAATCACACAATAAAGAAGTATGCATGGCTCTAGCATAACAGGTTCGATTCTGGTTGGATAAAAATGGTTGGATAAAAATGCATCAGTGTACATGTATATGTCACACTCAGCTGCTGTTACAGCATAGAGATGAATGATAAAATCAGCTGAGGTTAATGAATCTAGAGCGCAAACACTGACTGAATGAACTAATGAACTAATATTACCCTCTCTTGGAGCAGTGATGAATCTTTCCTCAGATAAAGTCACCAACATACACACTTAACACCATTCTTCTCTGAACTCTAACTTCTTGTGTTGATGGCTGATTGTTTGCTCTTTCTCAGAATTTACTCTTTTCAGTTGGACTTGTATTTCTTTAGGCCTTTACACCCGTCAGGACCTGTATCAGTCATATACATCATGTTAGTCAAGATTATCTGCCTGAAAAAGGTCTCTAGATTCAAGTAAGACAGTTAAAGTTAATTCTATTCTCTGTTAGAGATTCACTCTCGTGCAGCAAAAAACATAAAGCAGGAGACAAAGTGAAAGCAAACTCATTTATTGAATAAATGCAGTTGTGTTTAACAGGCGTTAAGATGGAGAATCAGAAATCTGTACATGGAAACATCTCATCATTTATGGAGACAATTACAGAGAAATACTCAAATCAATGAGACACTTGCAGATCTTTTACACAACTGAGAAGAAATGAGAAGAGGACAGAAACAGACTGAAGCTGACAGATCGGTTACATGGAGTCTAGATTCCAGCTAAATGATCCAGAAAACTCAGAAAACTGTAAGATAGACATGCAAAAACAGACACAATGCATCACAAGTTCTTTCTAAAGGGTTAAAACGACTCTTTCCAGATTAAAATGGTGTGTGATGGCTTTTATGTCTTTATAAGCGAATGCAACAGCAAAGGTGTTAATATACTCACTGAGCTTCTCATATATAAACTCCTCATATTCTTCATAAACTAGATGACACCACTTAGAATAAAAAATAGCACATATTTCTTCAGTAATTTCGTCACTAACATTCAGGTTTTCCAGCTGTATTTTTATTTCATGCGCCTGTCCTTCTCCATAGTTCTTGAATTCATGTAATGTCATTGGTTTACTTGGAAATTTAACTGAAATTAATTTTAAAATGTAGTTCACATCTTCCTGCTTCATTAAATCACGTTCAAGCGTCTCTTTTTCAATATAGCTTTTAATAGTTTCACTTGTGCGTTTACTTTGGTTTCTCTGGAAAATCTTCCCTGTGAATTCTGATCTACGGAGTATTTTGTTAAACATTTCTTTTAACTCCAGAACTATTTTTTTAATCAAAGGATCTTTATAATTACTCGAATCCTTTAGCTTTTTAACTATATTCCCTGACGCACCATACATGTCCTGAAAGGTGATGTAAACATCTATGTTATATTCATTATACATTTCTTCAGAGAAACGAGCTAACTCGATCATACACTGTTTTTTACCTAAACAGGGACTATATTTTGTAAACATGTATATACCTTTTATCATACTCTTATTCTTCTTAATATACTCATATATAAGTTGTATGCATTGATGTTCAGTATGATGCATCTCAGAATATTTTCCAGTCTGATCAACTTTTTTTGGCTTAAAGGGTCCGATTAATACAGGTTCTCCTTTTATAAGTTCAATCACTGCGAATGCAAACTGATTGTGTAACTTAACCATTTCATTGATTTTAAAGTGCTTCATAAAATATGACATTTTAGAAGACAGAGTTTGATTGACAGGAAAAAAAATATTTTTGAGAAAAAAATAAATATTTAAATAATTAGGACAATTCAAATAAATTCGATTAACTACTGTTTTAAGATATATCATCCTGACACTCAAATTAATAACCTTGATGATGCCATTTTTATCTCTGTATATCCACAGCTCGTCTTCATCCTGAGAAATCTCCATCAGTCTGACAAAACATTGAGAGGGAAACAAGTCATCGATTGTATTATTCACTTCACATAATTAATAACAGTATAGAGCAGACAAAGACAGTCCTGGATTTAGCATTTATGTTTTTCTCCTATTATAATCTACCGTTCTGCAGATCACGCTATTTCTTTAATTACACGCAGAGTTCTGATCATCAGGCTGAAATCCTCCTGTATTTGTTCATGTTTTATTGTGTAAAACGCTCTTATTGACAAATTCACAAATCTACCCTTCACAAGCACTAGACTGTACTGTTAAATATCTCACTGCTCCGTTTACATCACAGTTTAATGACCACGTGTGGAAAATACAAATATATATATATACACAATTTGCTCACTTACTGTAGAAGACAAAACTCTGTATTTTGAGGAATAAATAAATAAATTTAAAAAAGAAACATGGAGAAACTCCTGCATCTGAAGCACTGAAGGTGATCAGAATCTGTGTTCATCGTCTACATCAATGATTTCTCACCGTCTGCAATCTCGCTGTCTCTTGATCTCAGATCGCTGTCTTCTATTCTATAATGAAACAGAAGAATCAAAACAAATTCTTAGTATAATTTTTAACCTTAATGTAAACCTTAGACAGAAACACAACAGAAAAATAGTATTGTATTTTAAATTTTAAATATAGTCCTTAAATTTAAAAAGTTCAATTGCTTGGTAACACAAATTGCTAATCAGCCAATCACATGGCAGCAACTCAATGCATTTAGGCATCTGGATGTGGTGAAGATGACTTGCTGACCCTCTGGGCAAAGTTACATCCTAAAGACATCTTTTTGAAGTCTTTGCAGATGTTGAAAAGACGTCCACTGAGGAGCCAGAATGAAAGTTTTTATGACGTCTTTTTTCGACGTGTTCTGAGCGTCCGATATAGACGTTCATGAACCTCCAAATAAGCTTAAAAACTAGTTCAAATGTGGTTAGTGGACATATTTTTAACATCATTTAAGGTTCATTTAGACAGAATTTATACTGTTTCTGGACCAAATACACACTCTCAGGATGCATTAGATTTAAACTCATGTTATTTCAATGTAATTTACATTTATAATTGCAAAGCAACTCACAGACATTGTGTTTTCAACGTCTGCAAAGACTTCAAAAAGATGTCTTTAGGATGTAACTTTGCCCAGCGGGGAAGTTCAAAGCGAGCATCAGAACGGGGAAGAAAGGGGATTTAAGTGACTCTGAACGTGGAATGGTTGTTGGTGCCAGACGGGCTGATCTGAGTATTTCAAAAACTGCTGATCTACTGGGATTTTCATGCAGATTTGCATAATGGATGTGCAGCCGACAAATCTGCAGCAACTACGTGATGCTATCATGTCAATATGGACCACAATCTCTGAGGAATATTTCCAACACCTTGTTGAATCCATGCCATGAAGAATTAAGGCAGTTCTGGAGGCAAAAGGGGGTCCAACCCGGTACTAGCAAGGTTTACCTAATAAAGTGGCCAGTGAGTGTGTACATATATGTATGTATATGTGGGTTTTAAACATTTAAATATAGCATTTATAATTATATTGCTCTATAGTGGAGGAGAGAAACATAGCAAGAAGACATTTAAACACCAAAGCAAGGAAATCCAAACTAATTCAATCAGAGCAGAATAACTCACCGGCATTCGCCGGATCTGTTCCTGGGACAGGAGCCACTGAGGTGAAAGTCTGAAGTCTGACGGTGTTGAGGTCAGTTTGGTCTTTGAACAGACTGTAGACATGTTCTGTTTGTGTTGAGATGAGTTTCTTCTGTGGTGGTGCTCCTGCCCCATGAATGTCTTCATTTTTCATGATTGCTCTTTTATAGTCTGATTAGGACCAACCCTTCAAGAGCAGGAATTTCTGAAACCCGTTCAGTGAATGATGATGATGACACAAAAAAATGCCGTTCATCTCGATTAGCATGTACAGATATGTACCATTAGGTACTGAATGATGCCAAGAACACCAGGCAATAGTGAGAAAGATCAAGTTTCATTCATTTCACAGCCCAGATCAGCACATGCAGTATCTTTATTCAATGTCCAGTTAACTTCCTTTGTATCCAAAATTAAAGCACTTCATGACATCCAGTGATGCTATTAATATGTCATCTTACACACCAATAAATGAGCCGTTCCTTCTGTGTGTTTCTGTATTTGTTTAAACTGTATAGTGTTCTCGTGTTTCTCCAGAGTGTTTCTGTTTACTATAAAGTGAAACTTACACACAACACACCTGTTACTCTGAACATCGTTCACTAATGAAGACAGAAAGAATCTGTGCTGATTATGAAGAAATCATAACCTCATTCATGTGATCCTGATACGAGTCAATGGAAACAGATCTCCAAGGTCAATTTTTTTGAAAAGTATTCAGCAAATTATTTGCAAAAAAGTTGAGAATCACAATGGTGCTAAAGCCACAAGTCTGATTATATTCTAGTTGACATCTGAGTATGATAAATGAGATTTATGTTTATCCATTTTAACAGATTTCTGTTTCAAAGCCTTAAAAGACTTTAGCAGAAAATCAGATCATCACTGAATCTCTAAATTTAAAAAAAGAAAGAAAAATAAAAACATGTAACGATGCTACTAACATGTACTCAGGAGATAACAAATAATTATAAGTTATTTGAAAACTCATTTTAATGTTTTTACATTACGTTCTGCCTCAGTATTTCTGTCTTGTTTTCCAGTTCAAATATCAAGATATTCTTAAATCAAAATGCAAAATCAAAATCAGTTTTTTAAATTATGGTTTATAATTTAAAACAAGAAAAAAAATCTGCCCGTGGGGATAGAAAAATAATTTTAATTCAAAGGGAAACAAGATCATTTTTCTGACCCAAATGAAAAATGACCCATTTTTTTTTTTCTTGCTTTAAACATCACTTCATTTTGGTAATTTTACTCAGAAAACAAGACTTTATATATCTCAGGTCATTTTGCTTCCGCAGTAAATGTATCTTGATTCAAGAAGTTTAGATATTTGTACCGGAAAACAAGACAGAAACACTGAGGAAGAAAGTAATTTGCATTTTGCATAAACATGTCTTAATGTTAATCTACATGAGCAAACCTAAACCAGTTGTATTGTATGTGTTGCTCAAGACTCCGCTTGTATAATGTGAGTTTCTGTTTCCTATCAAATGAAATTCTTGCGTGACACTCCTCGAAACATGTTTGACTAACGATGATGAAGAGAATCTGTGGCATCTTAACCAACCAAACGACGGGCTGCTGTGAGAGTTGGACTCTTGGTTCTGTTCTGACACAAACTACAGACTGATGGACTGCTTTTTAGGGACAAGAACTTTAGGGTTTCATATTCAGCTGTATTTTGAGTGCCTGATTTAAAGAACTGTAATGATTATTCCAGTTATTTCAAATAGTAATGCTATACACTGACACTCAAGAAGTCTTTGAGATGAACTAGACCAGAGAATCAAACCCACTGTCACTGATGAGATTCTGATTTCCTCATAACTGATCAAACGTGATTCCTTCCATCATCATCAATCAATCAATCAATCAATCAATCAATCAATCAATCAATCAATCAATCAATCAATCAATCAATCAATCAATCAATCAATCAATCAATCAATCAATCAAATATGCTTGAGAATATGAGAATTAAGGTGTTGCTTTACAGGAAACAGAAACGCATCATACCTGCGGCCGCTTAAACACACACATTCCTCTCCCATTCTAATTCCTCTGAACATATTTGACTGATGAAGAAGATGATGATGATGATGAAAACACTATCATAACCTGATAAGAGACTGGTTTAGGAATTATTTATTTTTCTAAACATTTTAGCCCTGACCAGGGATATAATTGTCAGACTTTTTTTTTTTAACGGAAGAGTTTATTTAATATATAAAAAAAATGTTTTAAAAACGTTTCAAAAAAGAGAGACCACTTCATGATGTTCATTCGTCATGAGTTATTAGCAAAAAGCATAAATTAATCTGCTACTACTGAAACAATACTGCAACTGTTCAGAAGCAAATTACTTTGAACTGGTAAAAGGGTCAAAAGACCAACTAAAGCAAACCTTGACCACAATTATGGTGACACTGTGTGTGTTTTTTTTTTTTTTCTTCTTTTTTTCAGTTGATTCCATCCAAGGCTGTGGCTGAAGTCAGATATAGTTCTTGTCTTTCTCTTTTCTTCAGTGATTCTGCTTGTTAACAGCAGCTGTGCATCACTAATGCTCAATCATCACTTAATTAATCACAGAATTATCTCATTAACCTCAGCACTGATTAGCAGTGTCAGCAGTGTTACTCTAACACTCTGTAGTGTGCACACATTATAAGTGTACATTTAAAACTGAGGATTTTGTTGTGGACTTTAAAGGGTTAAAAAAACAGCATGAAATGTAATTTAACAGCAATAAACTGTAGAAAAACAGTAACTTACTGGCAACCGTGCTGCCAGTAGATTACTGTTAATTCAAAGAAAAACTGCAATTTACTGTAAAACGTAACAGTCAGATTAACCAAACTAGAAAAGTTATTTTTCCTGAAATATTAGTGAAGGTCCACAGAAAACAGTAATGCAAAGTCATGAACTGATCAGGAGAGTAAATATTAATCTGAACTGTATTAATGTGTGTTTGTACAAGAGAGATCTGTTAGTTTAATGCAGTTTTGTGGGTCACCGTTGTGCTGGAGAGTAGAGCCTGTGGACTTTACAACTCTGGATAAATACCACAATATCATGCTCACCCACCAAGAGACAAAGCACAGTTTTTCCTGAAAATTGTAGTACAAAACTTCTAATCTCTAATGAAACATTTTAATTAATCTAACAGACAAATCATCATAAAGAAAAATACTGCACAACAGCAATCAAATGGCCAAAACTGCATGTTTATTTGAATGTTCATATCAGATTAGACATTTTTAATATTCAAATTTTGTTTTGACATAACCAATAACAAAATAATGTTCCTTTTTTTTAACGTCACTAAGGAAATGACAAACAGCACTTTGTTGTAGAAAGCAGCTGATTTTCTTGTTTAAAAACCTGCTGGATGCATCTTCCACTTTCTTAGCCAACCAAGGAAAGAAAATATTCTGCAGATATGAGCGGATTTCTTCATATAAATAAAAATCATCAACTAAACAATCAGATAAATTTGCATCATCACCAAATAAAACCAGATCATCAATTAAAATATTAAAAGAATTTGCATCATAATCATCAATTAAATAGTCAGATAAATTTGCATCATCACCAATTAAAAGATGATATACGTCTTTCATACATTTGTAAAACTTTTCCAAACCATGCTTTTTGAAATCATCAAATGTTTTATTTAATGTTGGACGTTCAAATAAATGTGATACAATTTGATCAAGCTTTTCATTATTTTGGGGATTTTTTATTTTTGACCAATATTTCTCAAGATTATATTCTGGTGTATCTACATTATCCATTTCCATTGAAAATGCTTTGTTTTGTACATCTGCAGTAATTGTTTCATAAATAGGTTCTAATAATTTCTTGTCCAGTTCTTCTTTTTTTTTCTTTTTAATTGTCATGTTAGAGATAATTAAATCAATACTTCCCAGTGTTTGGGACTCAAAAGTGTAAATGCAATCTTTAAGAGGCTTATAAGGTAAAACACTTTCATATGAGCCATTAATGCCCCAGGGCTTATAAAAGCCAATAATCATTTTCATTCCATGCTTGTCATATAGTTTCTGTGCTATATCAATAGCTTGATCTGAGCAAGAGTCAAATGTGGGTCTTGCTAAACAGGGGCTATTAAAAGAAAAAATCAGTGCCTCCTTATACAGACAACCATTTCTATCAACAATTTTCTTTAGTCGATAAAATATATGATCTTCACTATGTGTTTTATTTTTTACGTTTGGCTTGTACTCTTCTAGATATTCGGTATCCAATGTGCCGTCCTTTTTAATAAAAACTATAAAAGCAAACTGATTTGATTTATCAAGATCAACCTTAAGCTTATTTAAAACCTTATTAAAGAAGTGATTATAATATTCTTCTAGATATTTTTTTTTCTCAATAGCATATGTTTTTTGATTTAGTTTAATTATATGTTTCGAGGTTAGTAGTTTATTTTTGCAATCTCCACATTTTCCCATCCAGCCCAAGCACAGATTACGACGGTCGTCGTCCGGTGAGGTCTGGTGAGGTCCTCCATCGCTAAAAAATACAAGCCAAAAATAACCATAGGTGTTACTTTTTATTTAAAGTTACACCAAAACATACAGAAAATATATTAAAATAATATCAAATATCAATATAGTATTCTTCATTCAGTTCTATGCAACAGATTTAAGAGATTTTTGATCAATTATCCAAATAAAGTTTTTTACCACACCTTGTTACAGCACAGTATTGCAAACAGGAACAAGTATACTACTGGGAAATTTCCTGACAGCGTGTTATTTGAGCAGACTTTGCTTTTCCGGTGAGCATAAGTGGAGCATTCACATGGGCTGTGAGCAACTCAAAGGAGCACATGTTCATAGAGCGAAATATTGAACGGTTCCACCGCGCAGTGAAGACGGCTGGAGGAGGCTGAAACATGAGCCACATTTAGGCTTAGTTCACACTGCAGGCTAAAGTGGCCGAAATCTGACTTTTTTGCCCAAATGTGACTCATATCTGATTTTCTTATGACAGTCTGAACAGCACAAATCCGATTTTTTCAAATCACTTTCATATGTGGTCCTAAATCAGATACATATCCGATGTTTTGCAATGCGACTTCTGTCTGAACGGCCATGTCGCATTTCATGTGATTTTTACGTCATTGAAAAGCGACAGACATCACAATTCTGCGCTGGAGGAAATCGTGCTCTCTTCTTCTTAATATTCTTCTTCTTATCACTTTGTTAATTTAGGCTCCAATTGCACATTAACTTAAAAATTGCTAAACACATGCTAACACCAGCAGCATCCATTTTTATTTCCGCGAACACAGTGCACTGCGTCTGACGTCACGTCGTCTTCTGCGCATGCGGGTCACTTCGGGCCCGTATACGGTTCACACATGAGACTGATGGCAGTCGCATTTAAATGACAATGTGAACAACAGCGCAAAAAAAAAAAGCCGATCTGAGCATTAAGAAATGTAGTGTGAACTAAGCCTAAGTCATATTTTCAGCCTTTTTCTCTTTTGTTCAAAAACCGAAAATACCACTCTCAGATGATAATTTTCAGAGGTAGAAATTGTAGTGCATCTCGTAAATATATATACAGTAGCAGTATTTGTAAAGGTAACGTGGGGTTTGGGTCATGGTTCCTGTCTAGTCATGTGATTCCCTTGATCCTCATGTATTCCTGCCACTTAATTTCTAGCGATTATCGCCGATTTGATTGCACAGATACTATTTAAACTAAACTGAGCTAGACAATGACATCTCTGAATTCAATAATGAAATGCCTTTAACTGAAAATTGAGTGTTTAATCTTATTATACATTACTGACACTCTGTCCTCCAATTTGATACTGTTAAGTGCTTTGAAAACAATCTGTATTGCTAAAAGCGCTTTATAAATAAAGGTGACTTGATTTGACTAGTGTACTGTATGTGTTATGATCTCATTGGTTGTCTTAGTCATGTGTCCTGTCTCTCATTGGTTGGATTGTGTCATGTGATAATTTGGTGTATATGTAGCCTTTGTCTCTTGTCGTGTATTGATGTTGTAACCTGCTGTCGGTGAATCAAGTCTCTGTTTGGATTATGTTTGTATTGTGGATTACTTTTGGAATAACACTGCCTTTGAGTTCTTAAACATGCCGTCCAGTGGACTCTGTTACGGTAAATAACTGTAAATAACTGTAAACTGAAATGACGGTGTAGTTTTGACATTAAATATTTACTTTATATTTACTGGTCATAAAAATGATTAACACCTTCCAAAGTGCTGTGTTCCATTACATATAAATGATTCAGAAGAAATCATTAAAGGATTTGTAACCTCTTATCATATACAATAACATTTAATTTATGATTATTTCTAAACATCCACTCATCATCACTATTTCTCAGCTTGATAAATACAATAATCATATAATATTTTTAAAGTATACAAATGTTAATATGATATGAATATGCCATTTATCTGCAGTCCATATTTCAAATTGATTCTGATAATTACAGTATGCTGTAGTCACTCATCATTTACATTATCTGTGTTCCTGATCCAATAAAACTATACATAAATTGAATCATTACACATGCACTGCATTAATTTCCTCCTCAAACGGGGTCACATTCACAAAAAAACTTAAGAATCACTGCTTTAAAACATAATAAACACAGCAAAAACATGATGAAGCAGCCTGTAAAGCAATGTACAGTATGAAACAATTCAGTAAAACATCAGCTTAAATGTACTTACGGATGAATCTGTTCAGGGCTCGGTGGAATAAGACCAGAGTCTTCTGGTGAAGAACTCTATAATGAAAACAAGGAATCAGAACAATGAGACATTAGCAGAAAATCATAAGCACTGTGATCCAAACTAATGCAATCAAAGCAGAATATCTCACCATGGTTCTATATATTTTTTTTCCTGGGGCAGGAGCCACTAAGACACCACTTTCTCTTTGTTGGAGAGGATCTGTATGCCGGCCTACAGTTACGTCTCTCAAACCAGCAGACCTATCCGTCAGATGAACTCCTGCCCCAAGATCTTTTTTGTAATTTTAATAAAAACTTTTTTTCTTAAAGAAGTCGCTTTGAAGGATCATGGAAAGTGAAAAGCTGGTAAATGAAGGCTGATTTATAGTCTGCTCAGACCAACCCTTTCGGTGATGACTATGTAAATCATGACACGTAAAGTTGTTTATCTCGTTTGACATGTGCCTTCAGGTGCTGAACAATACCAAGAACGCCTGCCAAGAGCGAGAACAAGTCAACTTTATTTTACTTTATTTATATAGCGCTTTTAACAATACAGATTGTGTCAAAGCACTTAACAGTATCAAATTGGAGGACAGAGTGTCAGTAATATATAATAAGATTAAACACTCAATTTTCAGTTAAAGGCATTTCATTATTGAATTCAGAGATGTCATTGTCTAGCTCAGTTTAGTTTAAATAGTATATGAGCAATCAAATCGGCGATAATCGCTAGAAAATTAGGTGTCCCCAACTGAGCAAGCCAGAGGCGACAGCGGCAAGGAACCAAAACTCCCTCTGAGACAGAATGGAGAAAAAAACCTTGGGAGAAACCAGGCTCAGTCGGGGCCAGTTCTCCTCTGACCAGACGAAACCCACAGTTCAAAAGTTTCAGGTTCTAACGATAGTAGTATTATGTAGTTAGGTATTTTATTATATTTTTAGTTATATTTTTTAGTTTTAGTGTATTTTAATCGAGGTCTCTGGGGGTCATCTGGGTGTCCTGGTCTCCGCTGACGATCAGGCCTGCAGACATCATCTCTTGGTGCTGATCCACCATCTGATCATAGGAAAGAAACAGACAAATATTAGCGTAGATGCCATTCTACTTACGATGTAACGAGTACACCGTGTGTTGTGGGAAGTGTTCCCGGTTGATCTAATTAATGCAGCCTAACAATCCTTTAACGGATTTGAATAATAGAAGCGTATTAGTGTGTTATGTGTACGCCAGGCTAAAGAGATGGGTCTTTAATCTAGATTTAAACTGACAGAGTGTGTCTGCCTCCCGAACAGTGTTAGGTAGATTGTTCCAGAGTTTGGGTGCTAAATAGGAAAAGGATCTGCCGCCCGCAGTCGATTTTGATATTCTAGGTATTATCAAACGGCCAGAGTTTTGAGAACGCAGCGGACGTGGAGGACTATAATGCGATAAGAGCTCGCTCAAGTACTGAGGAGCTAAACCATTCAGGGCTTTATAAGTAATTAACAAGATTTTAAAATCTATCCGATGTTTGGTAGGGAGGCAGTGCAGTGTTGACAGAACCGGGCTAATATGGTCATATTTCCTGGTTCTAGTAAGGACTCTAGCTGCTGCATTTTGGACTAACTGTAGTTTGCTGATCAAGCGTGCAGAACAACCACCCAATAAAGCATTACAATAGTCTAGCCTTGAGGTCATAAACGCATGAACTAACATTTCTGCATTTGATGTTGAGAGCATAGGTCGCAATTTAGATATGTTTTTGAGATGAAAAAACGCAGTTTTACAGATGCTAGAAACATGGCTTTCAAATGAAAGATTGCTATCGAACAGCACACCTAGGTTCCTGACTGATGAAGAAGAATTGACAGAGCAGCCGTCAAGTGTTAGATAATGTTCTAGGTTATTACATATGGGGTTTTTAGGTCTGATAATTAACACCTCTGTTTTTTCAGAATTTAGCAGTAAAAAATTACTCGTCATCCAGTTTTTTATATCAACTATGCATTCCGTTAGTTTCTCAATTTGGTGTGTTTCACCGGGCCGCGAAGAAATATAGAGCTGAGTATCATAAACATAACAGTGAAAGCTAACACCATGTCTCCTGATAATATCTCCCAAGGGTAACATGTAAAGCGTGAAAAGTAACGGCCCTAGTACTGAGCCTTGAGGTACTCCATACTGCACTTGTGATCGATATGATACCTCTTCATTCACTGCTACGAACTGATGGCGGTCAGATAAGTATGATTTGAACCATGCTAAGGTGCTTCCACTAATGCCAACAAAGTTTTGTAGTCTATTCAAAAGAATGTTGTGGTCGATAGTGTCGAACGCAGCGCTAAGATCCAGTAGAACTAATAAAGAGATACAACCACGATCAGATGATAGAAGCAGGTCATTTGTAACTCTAATGAGAGCAGTCTCAGTACTATGATACGATCTAAATCCTGACTGGAATTCCTCACAGATATAATTTTTCTCTAGGAAGGAATATAATTGTGAGGATACTACCTTTTCTAGTATCTTTGACAGAAAAGGGAGATTTGAGATCGGTCTATAATTAACTAGGTCTTTGGGGTCAAGTTGTGGTCTTTTAATGAGAGGCTTAATAACAGCCAATTTGAAGGTTTTGGGGACATATCCTAATGACAATGATGAATTAATAATAGCCAAAAGAGGATCTATGACTTCTGGAAGCAGCTCTTTTAGTAGTTTAGATGGAATCGGGTCTAACATACATGTTGTTGGTTTAGATGATTTAACAAGTTTATACAGTTCTTCCTCTCCTACAGTAGAGAATGAATGGAATTGTTCCTCAGGGGATCTATAGTGTGCTATCTGATGCGATACTGTAGCTGACGGCTGCAAGGATACAATTTTATCTCTGATAGTATCAATCTTGGAAGTAAAATAGTTCATAAAGTCATTACTGCTATGCTCTTGGGAAATGCCAACACCTGTTGATGCTTTATTTTTCGTTAATTTAGTCACTGTATTGAATAAATACTGAGGGTTATGTTTGTTTTCTTCTAGAAGAGACGAAATGTAATCAGATCTAGCAGTTTTTAATGCTTTTCTGTAGGATAGGGTACTTTCCCGCCAAGCTAAACGAAATACCTCTAATTTAGTTTTCTTCCAGCTGCGCTCCATTTTCCGGGCTGCTCTCTTTAGGGCGCGAGTGTGCTCATTATACCACGGTGTTGGACTCTTATCCTTAATCTTCCTTAAGCGTAAAGGAGCAACCGCATCTAAAGTGCTAGAAAAGAGAGAGTCCATAGTTCCTGTTACATCATCAAGTTGTTCTGAGCTATTGGATAAACTGAGGAACTGAGATAAGTCAGGAAGATTATTTATAAAGCAGTCTTTTGTGGTAGAGGTAATGGTTCTACCATATTTGTAACAAGGAGTTGGCTTTACAGCTTTAGCTATATGGAATATACAGGAGACTAGATAATGATCTGAGATATCATCGCTCTGCTGCAAAATTTCAACCCCACTAACATCAATTCCATGTGACAGTATTAAATCTAGAGTATGATTTCGACAGTGAGTAGGTCCTGACACATGTTGTTTAACACCAATAGAGTTTAAAATGTCTATAAATGCTGATCCCAACGAATCTTTTTCATTATCAACATGGATATTAAAATCACCAACGATTAGGACTTTATCTGCAGTCAGCACTAACTCCGATAGAAAATCAGAAAATTCTTTAATAAAGTCTGTATGGTGCCCTGGTGGCCTGTATACAGTAGCCAGTACAAACATCACAGGGGGTTTATCATTGATACTTGTTTCTTTGGATAACGTTATACGGAGCACCATTACTTCAAACGAATTATTCTTGAAACCCGACCTCTGAGAGATACTGAAAATATTTCTATAAATTGTAGCAACACCTCCCCCTTTACCTTTTGGACGCGGTTCATGTTTGTAACAGTAATCTTGGGGTGTAGACTCGTTTAAAGTTATGTAATCATCTTGTTTTAGCCAGGTTTCTGTCAGACAAAGCACATCTAGTTTATGGTCAGTGAACATATCATTAACAAAAAGTGCTTTTGAAGAAAGGGATCTAATATTCAATAAGCCAAGCTTTATCATGTCTTTATCTGGATTATATTGTTTTTTTATTTGTTGAACATCAATTAAATTGTTACTATTACATTGGTTTGGATGTTTTCTGTATTTTCTTGTTCGGGGAACAGACACAGTCTCTATAGAGTGATATCTAGGTGAAAAAGTTTCTATGTGCTGAGAGTTAACTGACTTCTGTGACGTGAGGCGGCTACCCAGCGGGCACCTTGACGTCAATTTGACATCAACAAATAGTCAAGATTTTGACCACCATGTATGACATGCATGAATATGCATATTTTCATTATATTTTGTAATAATTTTCTTGTGGTTGTAAAGAGGCCCAACAAAGGTATCAATCTGACATGTTTTTTCTGGTCCCTATATCTCAGGTCAATATCCTTGACATTAAATCGATGTTGATTTGATGTCAGGAAATAAGATGTCAAATTTATGTCAAAAAATGTTTGATGTCACATTTATGTTGAATTGATATCGAAGCTTGATATTGAATGATATCAAAATAACATCAAAATGACATCAGCACACAGCAAAATCCCCAGTGTTAATTTAACACTCTGAGTGTGGACTCACTGGACTCATATAAACACTGAAGCAGTGTTAAAAGTAACTCTGAAGCAGTGTTAAAGTGAATGAGATAATTAGGTGATTAACTGAGTGATGATTGGCCATTATTGAAGACACCTGATGTTAACAAGCAGAATCACCAAAGAAGAAAATCTAAATTTGTATGTCACCATTATAGTGGTCTGTGTTTGCATTAGATGGGATCTTGACCCTTGACTTTTTAACTTAAAATTTTGTTTGGCTGCTGTATCTGAATTATAACAGCCAGACAAGCCAAGAGCAAAAGTCATCAAGTGGTGATAGTTATGTTTTAACATAATCATCGTTTGACTTGAGGCATTTAACTTATTTAGAGTCTGATCTCTGAGTTATATTATCTTTATTGTTTGCAACAGCTCTGTGATTCCACAGCGAAAGATACTGTATTTTTTATACATTTTGTAGTGGTTTCTTGCAAGCTGTTCCGATTTAAAAAAAAAAAAAAAAAGAAAAAAAAAGTCTTTGTTTTAGGTTAGACACAGACATCAAGAATCAGCGTATGAATCTCAACTACGGTGTAGTAAGAATAAAAAGTTACAAAGACAATTCAGCTCATAATTTATTCATGCCGCAATGCATGATGGGAGCCAATGATGACTTTTTATTGGCTACAACATGCTTTTTTGATGGTCACCATTGTTGTGATTCTCACGCTGATTCTTAATGTTTGTGTGTCTAAATTAAAGTTTTTTTTTTAAAATGTATTTTATGTAGGAGTAACTTCTGAAAACATCTGTGTGATTATGTCAAAAATGCCAGCTCTTGTATTTTTCACCTTGTTGACGTAATTACTAAAGAAAACGTAACTCAGGTATTCAGGTCACTACATGATGACTAGTTCAAAACAGTCAACACCACATGATCATCTTTTCTCTGGTTTGTCTGGCTGTTATAATTCAATTATAACAAACAAAACCTAATGTTTAAAATTTAAGGGTCACGATCCCAACTAATGCAAACACAGACCACTATAATGGTGACATACAAATTTAGATTTTCTTCTTTGGTGATTCTGCTTGTTAACATCAGGTGTCTTCAATAATGGCCAATCATCACTCAGTTAATCACCTAATTATCTCATTCACTTTAACACTGCTTCAGTGTTACTTTTAACACTGCTTCAGTATTTATATGAGTCCAGTGAGTCAACACTCAGAGTGTTAAATTAACACTGGGGATTTTGCTGTGCAGAGGTCAAAATCTTAACATCAAATTGACATCGACACTTTGACGTCAAAATTACTTTCATTTTTGACCTATTTCGTGACGTAATTTTGACATCAATGTTGATGTCATATTGATGTTAAATTGACATCAAATGCCCACTGGGTTACTAGTCAAACACAAAGATGAGAAGTGGAGAAGAACTATCACAACTACAGGAGTTTATTGGTGATTAGGCCGTTGGAAATAGCAGCCAAAAAAAACACATAAAATAATATGAAATAAAATGATGCAGAATGTATACAAACAAACTGTATACTTTGCTTGGCCTTTTAGAATGTAAAATAAAAATAATGCAGCAATATCAGCAACAACATTAACCCAAGCTGCAGCTTTTTGCACCTATAAGAATAAACAGAAAGTATTTGTATTAATTCATGGTGTGAAAAGTTGTTGCCTTTGTGTCCTTAATCCTAATGTTGTAGCGGTTTAGTTATAACTTATTGTATTTGTGAATTATTATAATATATTATTAATATGAAAGGCAGACACACCTAATATCTAAATAACTTAAACATTTTTTGACATAATATACAGTTTAATATAGTCAAATTTGAGACATTTATGAGTGCAGTATAATTCTGATATAAAAGGTAAATAACTGTACCTGCTGGGACTCTGGTGTTCCGTATCTCATCTCCGTAACGAAGTGCTCACAGTTGCCTGTGAACAGACCGTATGGAAGTACCTTCCCCACGAGGCTTTCTGCTTCCCGTAGTATATCTAGAATGGGACGTGGCTGATGTTTCTTATCTAGGTCATTGTTGATCTGGTAATCATCGCTGCCAACCACATCCTGCAGTTGTTCTTTCTTCACTGTGGCCTCGTCGTGCAGTGCTGTCTTCACACGGCTGATTCCATCATCGGCGTGCTCAGCTATAGAGAAAGAAATGGAAAAGTAAAAACAATCATAACTCGTGAGACTTCAATGGAAAGTTTCACATTCAATACAAGTTCAGCTCAATAGGCAGCATGTGAAGCATGTTTTTTAAAAAAAACCTCACAGGATCGGACCACGTGAATCACATTCCCGTCTCCAACATAAATCGCCCAGTGCTGATATAGACCTTGGAGTCGGAATATTTTAATGCAGTCTCCAGGCTTTGGCTCCTTATCCTATAGGAGACAATATCAGGCGTAATATTAAAAAAAAAGTTACGGTTTCATTTAAATCTGTCAAATATATCATATACTGTTTATCTAAAATAACAAAATACCATTACACTTGTGAATGGATAAAAACAAGAAAAAAAGTGAAGATGTTAAGTTTGCCTAAAAATAGCTGCTGTACTTGTTTCAGGGTAAAGGCTAGAAGGGATACGTATGGCGCTACTGGGTATGTGCAGATCAATACAGCATCATTTTTGTCACACTGTACAAAAATAATTGCTATTTTTTTCATTATTGTAAGGGGTAGGTTTAGGGTTGGGGTAGGTGTAGACATTAATAAAACACAATCTAATAGGTAGAAAATTAATTTCATTGTTCGTTTCCGGTCGGAGCTGTATCCCTTCAGTCTCAATTCCAAGAACGCAGAGAACGGACTTGTGTTTTAGTCAAAATGTTAGTAGTTTTGAGATTTTAGTGTCATTGAGGTACTATTATGATTTTTATTAATATTTTGAATCGTTTTTTATTTGATATTTTATTATTTATAAATAATATTGATTATATATTTTTGTAATTTTAGTAATTTTGTTGTGTGTTTGTAGTGTCATTGTGGTACTATTATAGTTTTTATTATTATTTTAAATCAGTTTTTATTATACTTTAATATTTATAAATAATATTTATTATTATTTTTTGTTATTTTAGTCAAAATTTTAGTAGTTTTGTGTTTTTAGTGTCATTGAGGTACTATTATGATTTTTATTAATATTTTTACTAAAATTAAAAAATAACAATAAATATTATTTATAAATAATAAATAATATAATAAACACTGATTTAAAATGATAAAAACTATAATAGTACCTCAACTAAAATGATACTAAAAAAACAACAACATTTCTAAAATTACAAAAACTAATAATATTTATAAATAACAATTAATAAAAATTATAATAAAAACCAATTCAAAATGTTAATAAAAAATTCATAATAGTACGTCAATGACACTAAAAACACAAAACATTTTATTTTTTTAAGTTAGGGTGGATAGTATGCACTTGGGACGCAGGCCTTGTTTCAGAGAGGTGTCAGTTATAGAAGCACGCTCCCTTGCGCCGTCTCATGACCGGGAGTAGAATTACCACTCTCTCTGTTTAAATCTAGATTAAACACACATCTCTTTTCAGTTATATCTGATTAAATGCACATTAACATTATTTTGCTTGAAATGTTATGAACAGCAGCTACACTAATTATTCTCTATCTGCTTTTGAAACTAGAGATTACACAAGCTCCGGTTTGGAATCAATATATTTCTTTACATTATTATCATTTTAATCACAACATATGATCATTGCTGTTAATTATGTTCACCATTTCTGTCTGAATACACGACATTAATTAACTGCATAAACATAATATAATTCTATATTAATTCAAACAAATCATAGTAACTCACCGCGACTGATCCCACAGAAACACCAGGGGCAGGAGCACTCAAGACACTCTGGTGTGAAGAGTCTGTTTGACTGGGAACTTCCGTATGCCGGTCTACAGTAGAGTTACTGTCAATTGACGGAACCGTGGAGTCTTCTGCTGGAACAGTGTTGGTGCTCCCGCCCCGGGGCGACTCCTCTGTTGAAAGTACTTCTTTCTGTACTTGATTACTTGAGTTCACATTCAATGGTTTAGTCATGCGTTTACTACTCGTCATATGTCATTTGGTCATATGAGTGTTATTTTATAGTGTGATTAGGCCACACCCTTTAAAGGCGTGGAGTTTCCAGAAACAGGCCGGTCAGGGCTGACAAATGAAACACTGCTGTCCACCTCAACATGCTTCTATCTCAACCAATCATAATGCATATTCAACAAATGTGTCCTTTTAAGGCATTCAACTATGTCCCCTGTGTGTTTCTGTGTATTTAATGCAAATAATTTTCTCTAAGAATTCAGGATGTCTAAGAAGTTAAAATTGTTTTCTTTCACATTTGTCTAGCACACACACATTAAATATAAATGAAAAGAACACTCTTTGGTAGAATAAAGCAAATAATACAACAATAATAATAATAACAATAATAATAATAATTCATATTTCAGAAAATTTCCTCCACAGTGGTCTAGTTCATCTTTGAGAATGATGCAAACAATATGCCTCATGGCTATCCATTTGAACACAGCAGCATCATGGAAGAGTGGTTTTGTTGTGTTAAAGACTTTTGTTTTGAAGTGTGTTTCCTAGTGATGGGAAGTCCAGTTTTTTTCTGCGAACTGGTTCTTACGGACAGTGCATTTCAATGAATCGGTTCAAAAAACGGTTCACTGGTGTAACGTAATGATGTCATTCCCGGTGTCCTAACATTTTATCCTACCCGTCAGATTGTCCTACCAGGGTTTACAGCGCATGTGCACATCAATATTGAGATTTTTTTCTCACGCTGAACAACAATAATTACTGTATTTGCATTACTGTAAGGGGTATGTAGGTGTAGATGTTAATAAAACACAATCTAATAGAAAAAATTATTTATTGCTGGTTTCCGGCTGTTGTTGTATCCCTTCTAGCAAGAAGGGTATAACTGCAGCCTGGAGATCTCCAAATGGGGGCGGGAACTCCAAAACGGGGTGGGAGCTCCAAAATAGGGCGTGGCTTCCTCCAATTGACAGACAGGCACATGACACGCATTCGCAATTTTTTCTCCCAATCAACTTCAGCGCAAACTCCGCCCCACAGCTGATTCTAAATATTTTATTGGTTGTATCATGCTCAGTGTTAATTTAATTTCCTACACTATGCTACAAAAAATGCTAACCCCTAAACCTACCCCACACCTGACCCTAACCTTACCCAGTGAAACTGGCTGCACGCCGGGATTGGTGCTGAAAAGAAATTGGTCACACTTTATATTAGGTGGCCTTAACTACTATGTACTTACATCAAAAAATAAGTACAATGTACTTATTGTGTTCATACTGGGTTGCAAAACACTTCTGCTGCTATTGAGGTGGGATACGGGTAAGGTTAGGGACAGGTTTGGTGGTATGGGTAGGTTTAAGGGTGGGTTAAGGTGTTAGGGATGGGTCAACAGTGTAATTATAAATGTAATTACAGAAATTAATTACAGATGTAATTACATATAGGTATTTTTAAAAATGTAAGTACAATGTAAAAACATGTATGTACACAATAGGTGCATTGTACCAAATGATTAATTTAAATGTAAGTACATAGTAATTAAGGCCACCTAATATAAAGTGGGACCAAGAAATTTGCAGTTCAGGAGATAAGCAGTTAATATGATTATGCGATATGAGATCTCCGAGCCGGGCCGTTCATAACTCCCCAACCAGACCTCACCGGACAATGGCACCTTTTTAGTTACACCCAGCTTCACTACCCCATCCTATCTGTGAATTTCAAGCCCTGGGATGCCCCCGCTGCTTAAAACAAAGCGATAGAGTAAAATATTTCCCCTGCGCTGAGCTGGGACGGCTCGCGGGAGAGCTCGTGGGTGATTCCCGTTCATATCATAAAACTCCAGTCCAAACACCACTGGCCAAGAGCTTTGGGCTCTGCTCTCACAGAGAATATTGATTTATATCTCATATTTTATTTTAGATAAAACTAGAAACAATGTTTAATTTATAAAGTGTTATTTTGAAATGTAAGTCAATAACAATTGGCTGAAGCCAGAGCCAATGGTGAAAGTCTTTGCACGAAGAGACCCCGCCCCATTTTGGAGATTCTGCCCACTTTTGGAGTTCACACCCCATTTTGGAGATCTCCGGTCTGCAGTTATATCCACTTGCTTCTACCCACAACCATGAATAGCACATTTACTGTATTTGCATTACTGTAAGGGTAGGTTTAGGGTTGGGGTAGGTGTAGACATTAGTAAACCATAATTTGACAGGTAGCATTTTTCGTTGTTGAATTGTACTCCCTACTGTTTTAATGGGAGGTATATATGACAGGCTTAGCACAAATCAGCAGAAAACCGGGCCGGGATGAAAATACACTCAACATATTCAAATATATAAGTCAGTAATCATAACTTCAGTCAGTTAAAACATTATCATCATGATCTGATAAGTTTCTTACAATTAATTTTTGCAAGTAAAGCACCCAAATACAGGTATATGGCGTGCAAACGAGGATGTTTTACAAGTCTTGAAGATAAAGGGAATAAACTAGACCTCATCAGCGCAGAAACCATGATCTACTTACTATGCATAATCCATTACGATTTATTTGTTATTAACTAGTAAACCTACACATTATTAACAATTATAGTTTTAAGCAGTGTAGGCTATTGGTAGTAAATTAAATGCTACACTCAGGAATGTCCATAAAAATAGGACATGGTGTACTTACTATATACAGTGAATAACTGTAATAGATCTAACCTTTGTTTTGGAGAATCGACATTCATAGACTGTGTCTGAAACCACTCCCTACACCCTCATTCACTAGTCCTACATTACTTCACTATATAGTCCACTAGACAGAGTGATTGAGGACATATGAGTGAATTCAGACACTGATGAACACCTGCTGTTAACAAACACAATCACTGAAGGAAAGAACAAGAAACAAAACTACAGCCGACATACAGCCACAGCCTTAAATGAAATCAACTGAAATAAAACAGCAGAGGATGATTCAACAACTCCACAAACAGCATCACCAGCTCCACTTATTACTAACCAGTTTGACTTCATTTCTGTCATATATCTACGAATTAACAGAGGTTTATATTTTATTTCAAATGTTTTGTTTTATCTCACCATCTTGGTGATCGGTGTTTGCTTTAGTTATGCTCTTGACCCTTGACTCGTTTGGCCGTTATAACTGTTTGTAAAGTACATTCGTTATGAAAAGGAAAACCAAAAGAATTTGTAGTTAAGTAGTTTGGGTTCAAATTTAAAAGTGGTGTTCATCATTCTCTAATGACATGAATCACTGATCTCAGTTAGTGTCAAACAATCTGGGTGATTTGTAATTCATTTCATATCGTATGTGGTAGTAATATTATTCTACAAGCTAAGCTGACAAAACATTATAAAACAATTCAAAAACCTTCGGAGTTAAAGCACTATTTGGAGACACACAGACATCAAGAATCAGCACATGAACCTCAACAATGGTAACTATTAATAATAATAAAAAAAACAATTCATGCTGCAAAGCATGCTGGGTGCCAGTACAAAATTCCCAGCATGCACTGCGACATGAATAAATTATGCAGCTGAATGTTCTTAATATTTTCCTTATTTGCTTTTATTTTGGTGTTGTTTTTGTTGTTACGTTTCAGTAGACTGTTTTGTGATGTTCAGAGTTGAACCGTTTTTTAAATTTTTTTATATCGTTTTTGATTGTCACCAGTTTTGAGATTCATACGCTGATTGTTGATGTTGATGTGTGTTGAAGTTGTGCTACAGTTCAATACATTTATTTGTGCATTTTCTAGTTAGAACTGTTTGACAACATTTGATTGCTGTAGTGTCAATGGTGCAGTGAACATATCACATGTTTAATAAGAGACTTAACATGAGATAATCAGTGAGTTAAATTAAATCAATGGCTTTGACATCACAAAAATCAGTCTCCGATGATGATAGCTTCCTTTGGCTTTAAAAACTGTGCTTAATAAACAGCTAATTAAAGCAAACAAACAAAAACCAATGTTAAAGAGTCACAGTTCAAGATCCCAACTAAAGCAACTACTGATCACCAATATGGTGACTTCAAATGAATACATTTAAATCTTTTGTAAGAGCTTTTGTACACATATGACATAAATAATTGTTTGTTTTCTCATTAGATTACAGTGCAGTTGTTGCTGCTAGTAAACTTTGTTTTGCATATACTGTGTTTTACCGTGGTAAGTGTAGTCGCGTTTGTTGCCGTGGATATAGCGTGAATTTCCCAGTTTCGCTTGTCCAAGTAGTAAGGCGTGGTCAGCTGACTTCTATAAGGAATAATTTAGGCAAGTATATAACTGGAGTCTATACCGCGGCAGCCCTCATGTGAAGCCCGACGGGTGTAAAAACGATCGACTCTACCTTGCGCGACTCCACCGAGCAAGAACACCGGCAAGGCAGTTGAGTATTACTTTCTCCCCTTTCCTTACTTTTGTACTAATCGTTCTCATTTATTCATTCAGTCAGTTGGACACTGAATGAACGAATTAACAGAGCCTATAAGTTTTTGCACCTCTTTATAGGTTTTCCCCTCTCCAATCAACTTTTTAATCAAAGTACGCTGTTCTTCTGAACAATGTCTTGAACGACCCATTTTCCTCAGGCTTTCAAATGCATGTTTAGCCAGTGCTGGCTTCATCCTTAAATAGGGGCCACCTGATTCACACCTGTTTCTTCACAAAATCGATGACCTCAGTGATTGAATGCCACACTGCTATTTTTTTGAACACACCCCTTTCAACTAATTGCCCAATTGCACAGCCTTAAGAGGGTCCATATCATGAATGCTGGGTCTTGTTTGTTTTCTGAGAATCTACTGCACCTACTGGTAACTTGTTTGCCACGTAGCAATAGAAAATATACTAAAAACTTTGATTATTCTGGTTAGTCACATTGTACTGCTATTATTTTGAACAATACTGTATAAGCTTATGTGTTGCTTATGTTTTAAGAAGGTGTCACAATTTTTCCTATAGTTTAAAATAGAATCAGACACGTTCGCTATCTAGAGATGTGTAGTTTTTCCTTTTGAACTTTTGACATTACTTTGTGCAGGCTCTGACACAAAAGGTCATGCTTCCAGCCTGAGAGGGGGGAGGCAGTCACAAGCAGTGACAGAGAGAATAGTTATGGGAGGTATTAATGAGATGAATGCAAATGATATGCAAGAACTATATAAATGCTTGTTAGACTATTTGTCAGGGCTGACATTTTGTGGTGAAGATTACTCACTGTTATTTTTGTTATTTGCTTATGAGTTATTTGTTTTTTAATAAAACGAAACCAATGCTTTGGTGATTCGTTAACTTTTTAAACAAGTCTCTGAGTGATTAATTAATAATAACTTGTTATCTGAACCTGAATACAACCTAATCGAGCCTCAAGTGGTACGGACTTGAATGAACTAGCACAGTCACCGGCTGGAGAGCATCCGGAATCTACAACAACATCCATCCAGATAAGAGGTAATTATGCATTTGCTATTTACATGGTACTTAAGGATGGTGAAGATGTGAATTATGGATTTTTGGACCTTTTAACCGGTATAAAAGCACAACAGGAAGCAAACTGTAAAAAACAGTAGATAACTGGCAATCACAGCTGCCGGTATTTCACCATAAAATCAAGACAAAAAAAACAGCAAAATACTGTAAAACCTAAGAGTCAACTTCCTGTTGTGTTTTGTGAGTCACCATCGTGCTGGAGAGTAGAGCCTGTGTGTAACGCCCGTTTCACACCGCAAGCGTGAGCGTAACTACAGCGTTGCTGCAGCTGCAAACTCGCCAGAGTATTCACACTGGAAGTGTTTGTTCAGCGTCACAGCAGCGGCTCCAAAGCGACATATTTCTTTACAAAGACAACTATAAATTTGTTTTTAGAAGTTGGTCAGTTATAAAGTCTTGGAGATTCGCTTGTAAACGGTAAACAACAAAAACATCTCCTATCATGTTGTTTCAGTCATACTCAAATATAGAAAGTGCTGTTTATACTGTATTTATTATTATTTTTTTTTAAATAATATATACTTTTACCCATACTCTCCATTTCTTATAGAAGCTGTCAATAATGAATGAATAATGAATTTATTATATAGGCCTACTGTATATAGGCCTACTCCATTGTAACTTAAGATCCTGAACAAGATGAATTGTTCGTTGTGAGTTTGATAAAATGCTTTAAGTTATAATTTGCTTATGGCAATTAAAAATGAAAAACAAGTTAAATTGGGTAAATATTCTATACATATTTTTGATTGTTCATTTTCTTTCCTGACATACTCCAATTCGTTATAAAACACACTAGACATGCTTATTCTGTGCATTTTTAGCACGTTTTGTGTGAAATATTTATTTTGTCCATCAAAAGTGTGCTGTCACTTTAATTGAGCGTGAGCGGCGCAGCAAAAATAGACTCGGCGCCGAAACCATCGCTATAGCGCTGCTCACGCGATGCTCCTGCTTGATGCTCACGCGCTGCTCCTGCTCCCGGTGTGAATGCACTCATTTGTTAACATGGGCGCCGAAAAAAATACGCGCTGCTCACGCGCCGCTCACGCTTGCGGTGTGAAACGGGCGTCAGTCAAGGACGGACAGCGGAACACTGATGTTATGCTGATTATTGCTTTATTTAAAGGTAGTAACTGTGTAGCTGCTGATATAATGAGAATCTTTTTGCCAGTTTTAATCATGTATGTATGCTGTGCTGCAAGAGGTTTGAGTAGAATTGATGACTTTGCATAAACCAGTAAGATTTTCTTCATGGATTTAAACAAAATAGTTAATATTCTTATGCTCACATTACATAAATTTTATAAATATTAGTTTATAAACAAATGGCAGTTGGATAATTTAAGCGTAGCCGGTTTCTGCAAATAAAATTTGGTTTGTGTATTAACATTGTATCAGTTAATGAGATACAGGTTTTCACTGTCAATTTAAACAGTTCTGTAAATCCTAAAATGTTGCTACCGTATTTTTCACGGTAAAATTCTGGCAACCACAGCTGCCGGTATTTTTCCGTAAATTTAACAGATTTATTTTTACAGTGTAGTCTGAGAAGTTCCCAAAACACTGCTAACCACTATTCCATTGGCACAGTGAGTCACGTCACACAAACTCACTCTATCTGTGCAGACATTCAGCACAACACATGTCCTATTCAGAAGTTTGAGAACATTTCTGATGAGTAATTTCCTGTTCCCCCGACATACTTCGCCGACATCTGTTAAATGTTTTAGAGTGACTATACTGTAAATGTCTGTGGTTGCTGATGTTGTTATATCGCTTCTCCTCAAGAGTTTCTTGACCTGTTGAGCTGCCCCCTGAGTGCCAGTCCTTCACCACGGAATAAACTCATGAAATTAAGTGCAGACAAACTGGCCATTTTAATTGTGTAGAGCCTGACATTAGAAGTAATGAAATGAACACCTTTAGATAAAATATTACAAAACATTTGCTTTTATGGCATATATATAGTCTGATATAGTGAGAATATGGATGAAAAAACTGTTCATTTTTTATTCAGAGTCAAATTGGGCAAAAATATGAAATTTTTGCAGATGCTGATATTTCTATGATGAAATTCTGATGCTTGTAATGTAAATCAATGAGATGTTTATAACAATACAGCAGATACTGACATAAAATGATCTAAATATCAGTCGTCACTATGGGCCCTATTTTAACGATCTAAGTGCATGGTCTAAAGTTCACCACGCAAGTGCACTCAGGTGTCCGAATCCACTTTTGCTAGTGTAACGACTGGAAAACGGTCGGCACGCCTGGGCACATGGTCTAAACGGGTTGTCCCTATTCACTTAATGAGTAATGGGGTTTTTTGGGGGCGTAACGTGCAATAAACCAATCAGAGTCTCATCTCCCATTCCCTTTAAGAGTGAGTTGTGCTCACGCCGTGACCGATTTGCTATTTATGCTGTATTCACGTGCTATCGGAATTATCGTAAATGCGAGTGTCCTAATTGGGAATTGGACGTGAACGGCCTCTCAAGTCGTATTTACTACTGGGAAATTCTGAAATAATTTTGATACCCGAGTTTCCGAGTTGGATGGGTCATAAACTTTAAACATGGAGGGGACAACCATTTCTGCTGTCAATGCTGTTCTCACAACAACTACATTCCTTTGTCTTGTCGCTAAAGTAGTGTATTTATAGGCTAGATATGAACGATCATGCGAAGCATATTGTATGTTTTATAAGCAGTGAAATAAGCATGTATTTTACCGAAATTCCAGAATTGTCAGTGAACTGCATCTATAGCATAGTGAATGTTTATGATTGTCAACCAATGGGATGCTACATTTTATTCTTTCCGACATTAAAGCACTTGAATACGACAAGCTCGTAATCACGACTTCATATGTGGGAAATAGGAAATTTCCGATAGCACGTGAAGGCAGCATCAAACGGCGCACTAATTTTAAGGCGCACAGACTGAACGTGTCTCCAGTCAAGTCAAGTCAAGTCACCTTTATTTATATAGCACTTTTAACAATACAGATTGTGTCAGAGCACTTAACAGTATCAGATTGGAGGACAGAGTGTCAGTAATATATAATGATAAGATTAAACACTCAATTTTCAGTTAAAGGCATTTTATTATTGAATTCAGAGATGTCATTGTCTAGCTCAGTTTAGTTTAAATAGTATCTGTGCAATCAAATACACTGAAAAAAAAAAGATTTATTGGATTTACTCAATTGAATTATGGACATTGGTTCCACACATTTAGTTTGAGTTCACAGTGTCCTACACATTTATGTGGTTTCATTATAATTCTTTTGTGTTAATCAGATGTATTTTCAAAAAGTAATGTGTACATAGTCTTTTTAAGTTATCCTAACATAATTCAGTTATGTTAGCTTAACATTATTATTTTATTTTAGATGCTTCGATTATGTTAATTCGGTGCAATTAAATTAAGTTAGCTTAACATAATTTTGATAACTTGTACAAATTTTAATGGCTTCTGTAAAGCCTTTATTTAATCATTTGAACAATGCTTCATTTAAAGGACATGTCTAAATAACATTTTGCTTTCAAAAACTTTGAATAACTTCTCTGATGATTAAATGCACTGTAAAACCCAACAAGTTAGAGTAACTTGTAACATCTGCTTATGATCCTTGATGGTCGTTGGGACTTTATGTCTTAAAGGAACACTCCACTTTTTTTGGAAATAGGCTCATTCTCCAACTCCCCCAGAGTTAATAAGTTGAGTTTTACCGTTTTTGAATCCATTCAGCCGATCTCTGGATCTGGCGATAGCACTTTTAGCATAGCTTAACATAGATCATTGGTAGTCGTGGCCTAATGGTTAGGGAGTCGGGCTTGTAACCTAAAGGTTGCTGGTTCGATTCCCGCACCTGCAGGAATTGAAGGTGGGGATTGTGAATGAACAGCATGACCATGACTAAGGTGCCCTTGAGCAAGGCACCGAACCCCTAATTGCTCCCCGGGCGCTGGAGTAAAGCTGCCCACTGCTCCGGGTGTGTGTTCACTACTCACTGCTGTGTGTGTGCGTCACGACTTAACTTGAATCCGATTAGACCAGTAGCATCGCGTTCAAAAATGACCAAAGAGTTTTGATAGTTTTCCTATTTAAAACTTGACTCTTCTGTAGTTATATCGAGTACTAAGACCGGCCGGAAATTAAAAGTTGCTATTTTCTAGGCCGATATGATTAGGAACTATACTCTCATTCCGGCGTAATAATCAAGGAATTTTGCTGCGGCAGCAGGCGTAGTGATATTACGCAGCGCCTGAAAGTAGTCCCCACCTATATTATAACTAGGTACCTAGCTGAGGACTACTTTCAGGCGCTGTGTAATATCACTGCGCCTGCTGCGGCCATGTTACGGCAGCAAAGTTCCTTGATTATTACGCCGGAATGAGAGTATAGTTCCTAGCAAAATTGGACTAGAAAATCGCAACTTTTCGTTTTCCGCCGGTCTTAGTACACGATATAACTACAGAAGAGTCAAGTTTTAAATAGGAAAACTATCGAAACTCTTTGGTCATTTTTGAACGCGATGCTACTGGTCTAATAGGATTCAATGATCTATGCTAAGCTATGCTAAAAGTGCTATCGCCAGATCCAGAGATCAGCTGAATGGATTCAAAAACGGTAAAACTCAACTTATTAACTCTGGGGGAGTTGGAGAATGAGCCTGTTTCCAAAAAAAGTGGAGTGTTCCTTTAAGAGACCCTTTTAGCCTTTTGACATTTGCATATAATTCACAGCCTGGCTAAATTGTGCTAAATTGCCAAGGGTTGCCCCCCACTGTCAAAAAGATGCTAAACAGATCGACTATCTTTTCTCTCCATCTGACTTCAAACACATTCCAAAAGAACTAAATGATCCTCGGTACCAGGCCTGGCTGACCAGTGGACTACCCCCACGATTACAAGATATTACATAACACACACACATAGAGGCCTTTTCTTTATTTAGACTATAATTAATCAGTTACAAATGTATCTGGTATATGCATGTGTTGTTTGTATGTTTCCTTATTATATTAGCCTGGTTACCACTCGTTATTCGTATTAGTAAGCTCTAAACACTCATATTCAGGTGTATGAGTGTATCTCTGGTTTAATACCCTTTAGATGTCTCTTTCTTGATATCAAAATGATCTGCTCTTTATTCCTCACACAATGATGTACACTATGTGATCGTGAAATGCATCATACTATTTTTACTGTACTGTTGGGAAAATTACACCAGTCTCCAGAACAGTCGTAAAACGTGCAAATGAGGTGTCAAGTGGGACAAAGAAACACTTTCCCGCTGAAACTGTGTGCCTTGTTATTGGTCAAACTAACCAAAATGGGTGTTACAGGGAAACCAGATAAAACTTCTCTCACACCCAAAAGGAAGGGCTTCTCTTTACTTTCGGTGCCCTGAAGACACACTTATGACCTTGGAAACCTCACGACTCCCCTTCCGGGGGAGTCTGATCTTCTGGCAGTTTTAAGTTCAGTAACTTTGTCGATTCACTTCGGACTAATCAACCCATGGCTGGAATGACGAAGCTTTCTCTCCTAACGGAATTCCTCAGGAATCTACGCATTATACATGCACCAGGATGCTTTACTCAGCACCCACAAAACCCGTGCAAGTAACCGCTTGTTAACTGTTTAGATGCGCTTCTAGGCTTCGACCCCTTTTAATTAAGGTGATGTGATTATCTGATGGTTCTTAACAGGTTGTAGTTAGCCGATGTATAAATTCTGCCATTACACTCCACTCTCTTGCGTGCGAGCGCTCACTCTCTTTCTCTTTCTCTTTCTCTTTCTCTTTCTCTTTCTCTTTCTCTTTCTCTTTCTCTTTCTCTTTCTCTCTCTCTCTCTCCATGCCTTCCTTGCGTTGGCATCTATGTTTAATGTGTGTACATCTATGTTTAAGGGGGTAGTTGTGGCCTAATGGTTAGGGAGTCGGGCTTGTAACCTGAGCGTTGCTGGTTTGATTCTTGTACCGGCAGGAATTGAAGGTGGGGATTGTGAATGAACAGCACTCTCTCTACCTTCGATACCATAACTTAGGTGCCCTTGAGCAAGGCACCGAACCCCTAATTGCTCCCCGGGCGCTGGAGCAAGGCTGCCCACTGCTCCGGGTGTGTGTGTGTGCACTTGTTCACTACTCACTGCTGTGTGTGTGCACTTGGATGGGTTAAATGCAGAGCACCATTTCGAGTATGGGTCACCATACTTGACAATACGTCACGACTTAAACTGTGTCTAGTTCAATGTTGCATGTTCCCCTGTAGTGTAGTTTAATAAACATCCATATGTATTCACACTTGGTTGTCTGTGTCTGGTGCTCTCAGAACGAGGTCACTTTAACCTCCGTTCCTGTTACATGATCGGGAAGCAATGTTTCAGTAAGGAAATTATTTGTCGTGGCCAGATAAATAATTTTCCTTAGAGTCAATAGACGGTCCGTACTCCGGATGAACTAATCATTTTATTTTACTATTAATGCTACAGTTAATTCCTGAAGATGGATATACAATTGATAACAACCCGTTATGATTAATGTTCATCTCACATACACTCAAAAAAATGATTTGGTCTAAATTGACATTTTATGTAATTCAATTGCATAACAATTTTCCATCCATTTAGATCACATAGTTTTAACATAAACAAATCAATAAACTTAATGTGATTCATATGCATCAGTCATACGTGAATGAAACAGGTAAGATTTATGTAATAATTCACAGCAAAGTCCCCACACTGCTCAGTGTTCATGTGTTTCCACACTACAGAGTGTTCAAGTAGAATTGAAGCATTGTTGGAGTTGAGAAGATAATTATGTGATGATTGATCATTAATGATGAACACCTGCTGTTATCAAGAAGAATCACCGAAGAAAAGAGAAACACATGAACTACAGTCGTGGCCAAAAGTTTTGAGAATTACATAAATATTAGTTTTCACAAAGTTTGCTGCTAAACTGCTTTTAGATATTTGTTTCAGTTGTTTCTGTGATATACTGAAATAGAATTACAAGCACTTCATATGTTTCAAAGGCTTTTATCGACAATTACATGACATTTATACAAAGAGTCAGTATTTGCCGTGTTGGCCGTTCTTTTTCAGGACCTCTGCAATTCGACTGGGCATGCTCTCAATCAACTTCTGGGCCAAATTCTGACTGATAGCAACCCATTCTTTCATAATCACTTCTTGGAGTTTGTCAGAATTAGTGGGTTTTTGTTTGTCCACCCGCCTCTTGAGGGTTGACCACAAGTTCTCAATGGGATTAAGATCTGGGGAGTTTCCAGGCCATGGACCCAAAATTTCAACGTTCTGGTCCCCGAGCCACTTAGTTATCACTTTTGCCTTATGGCACGGTGCTCCATCGTGCTGGAAAATGCATTGTTCTTCACCAAACTGTTGTTGGATTGTTGGAAGAAGTTGCTGTTGGAGGGTGTTTTGGTACCATTCTTTATTCATGCCTGTGTTTTTGGGCTGAATTGTGAGTGAGCCCACTCCCTTGGATGAGAAGCAACCCCACACATGAATGGTCTCAGGATGCTTTACTGTTGGCATGACACAGGACTGATGGTAGCGCTCACCTTTTCTTCTCCTGACAAGCCTTTTTCCAGATGCCCCAAACAATCGGAAAGGGGCTTCATCGGAGAATATGACTTTGCCCCAGTCCTCAGCAGTCCATTCACGATACTTTCTGCAGAAGATCAATCTGTCCCTGATGTTTTTTTTTTGGAGAAAAGTGGCTTCTTTGCTGCCCTTCTTGACACCAGACCATCTTCCAAAAGTCTTTGCCTCACTGTGCGTGCAGATGCATTCACACCTGCCTGCTGCCATTCCTGAGCAAGCCCTGCACTGGTGGCACTCCGATCCCGCAGCTGAATCCTCTTTAGGAGACCAAAGTTTTGAGAATGACACAAAAACATCCTCCGAGAGCAACTTCTCCCAACCATCCAAGAACAGTTTGGTGACGAACAATGCCTTTTCCAGCATGATGGAGCACCGTGCCATAACGCAAAAGTGATAAGTAAGTGGCCTGGGGAACAAAACATTGAAATTTTGGGTCCATGACCAGGAAACTCCCCAGAACTTAATCCCATTGAGAACTTGCAGTCAATCCTCAAGAGGCGGTTGGACAAACAAAAACCCACAAATTCTGACAAACTCCCAGCATTGATTATGTAAGAATGGGCTGCCATCAGTCAGGATGTAGCCCAGTAGTTGAACACTGCAAATATTGAGTCTTTGCTTAAACTTAATGTAATTGTCAATGAAAGCCATTGGGACTTATGAAATGCTTGTAATTTTACTTCAGTATACCATAGTAACATCTGACAAAAAGATCTAAAAACACTGAAGCAGCAGACTTTGTGAAAATTAATATTTATGACATTCTCAAAACTTTTGGCCACGACTGTACAACTGACTTCAGCCACAGCCGAAGATGAAATCAACTGAAATAAAATAAGACATTAAATCTCTCAAGATCTGATTAAACAGCTTCACATTTTATGTAATTGAATTACATAAAATGTCAATTTAGACCGAATAATTTTTTTGAGTGTAGAACAATATGCTACAGTTGGTGAAGAATGCAGGCAACGTTTTAAACCTAGTTCTGTGAGCAGACTCAGTAACAATGGTGTGTTTCTTATGTGTGTTTATTCAAACCAAGACTACTATCCAACTGCGTCTTTTTGTGAATGAATGTAGGCTACATGCCCACATTCCATGCCTTAACAGTTCTCGAGTTTCTCTGAGAAACCAGACACTGTTAATGGCTTAAGTTATCTGTAGTTTATAAACTTGACCCTATAAAACGACAAAACCTTTTATAGTGTGTCTTAATGCTATTTTAACCGCCCTAAATTGAGCGAAGAAACCCTCTTTTAGCACAAAGATGGCTTAAGTTAACTGTAGTTTATAAATTTGACCCTATAAAACGACAAAACCTTTTATAGTGTGTCTTAATGCTATTTTAACCGAAGAAACCCTCTTTTAGCGCGAAGAAGATAGCGAGCGATGTTCCTCGCTTATCTTAAAATTAAGGCCTTATATTATATGTAGCTAGATTGATGTCATTGGTGTTCCCATGCCATACAACTAGACTATTACTCCCGTGGGTTTAACCATTAGCGTAGCTAACTAATGCGTGCCCCCTCGCCCGATCATGGAGCAACATTAATCTTACTGCAGGTCAGTGTCGGATTAATGATAACCAGGAGTCTTAAAACCTTGATCAAGTAATTGTTGCAAAAACCGCATAAGTCCCATATATCTGGCAAAGAAACCCCAGATTGGCAGTGCGTATAATTTTTTTTTTTATATTAAAGTTATCTGGTCTTGGGCGAAGAATCCCCATTTTCAGTTTTGAACAGCATAAGTCCCATATTCGACTAGTAAATGTCATATCGGCAGCGCATAGAGTTTTAAATTAAATCTATTTGATATTGGGTAAAGAAAATCCCCACTTTCGGGTTTTGTTGTAAACTGCGTAAGTCTCTCCTGAACAGATAAAATCTCTTCAGGACAGCGGCTTAAGTTTTAGTTGTGTGATGAGAAAAAAAAAAAAAATCTCACTACAGTATTTCATCTGTTTATTGTCGTGTATCATTGCATTCATATTAATCCACTCATGTGATGCAATTTGTCGATTTAATGTTGTAATGCGTTGCCATGCATTGTCTGTGAAGTGAACGCGCTGTGTAAGTTATGAATGAAGTGTGAACGACAGGTCATGACTGGATGAGCGCGAGATTCCCATGCATGTTTACATCAGGCTCACGTGCTTCCCGCACACCGGTTGTTAAGCGTGCATCGGTTTCTTAGCAACGTCTGACCCCGGAAGGCGATAGCGAGCCCTTTCCGGTTCAAACTCAAGACACGTCACAGACTAATGTAAACAGACCATTGCATGTAGCTGAAGCTACCGTGCTAACGGCCCTACATGGATAGAAGCTAAAGCCCCTTATCTCAGCTGTTAGCTGTTAGCATCTGACTGACACTTAGAGACAGTGTGTGTAAAGTGTAACAGTACCCCTACTTCTACAGTTTCTTTCTGTTCCACCTTCTGTTGGGCTATCAATTACCTTGGTCTCCCCCGCATGCTTTGGTTGATTTATCTATTTTATTTTACTGTGTTATCTGCAGCAATTATTTATTTATTTTATTTGGGCTTATTTTATTTCATCTACTCCAGTCTGTAGATAAGTCTAGCTACACCTATTGAGCAAAACTGAATTCACCTAGATTTTAAATCTATTTAAAACAATTTTCCATTTACTTTCCTATGCAATTAGGACATTTTAACTTTGTTTCTAATTTTACATTTTATTTTGTTACCCTTTACCTCTCCTTCCTCTATAGGGGTCGGGTTTCAAATATAATTCGTTCGAAGTAATGGTGCTTCATATAACGTTATCCAAAGAAACAAGTATTAATGATAAATACCCTGTGATGTTTGTACTGGCTACTGTATACAGGCCACCAGGGCACCATACAGACTTTATTAAAGAATTTTCTGATCTTCTATCGGAGTTAGTGCTGACTGCAGATAAAGTCCTAATCGTTGGTGATTTTAATATCCATGTTGATAATGAAAAAGATTCGTTGGGATCAGCATTTATAGACATTCTGAACTCTATTGGTGTTAAACAACATGTGTCAGGACCTACTCATTGTCGAAATCATACTCTAGATTTAATACTGTCACGTGGAATTGATGTCAGTGGCATTGAAATTTTGCAGCAGAGCGATAATATCTCAGATCATTATCTAGTCTCCTGTATATTCCATATAGCTAAAGCTGTAAAGCCAACTCCTTGTTACACAAATGGTAGAACCATTACCTCTACCACAAAAGACTGCTTTATAAATAATCTTCCTGACTTATCTCAGTTCCTCAGCATTTCCAATAGCTCAGATCAACTTGATGATGTAACAGGAACTATGAACTCTCTCTTTTCTAGCACTTTAGATGCGGTTGCTGCTTTACGCTTTAGGAAGATTAAGGATAAGAGTCCAACACCGTGGTATAATGAGCACACTCGCGCCCTAAAGAGAGCAGCCCGGAAAATGGAGCGCAGCTGGAGGAAAACTAAATTAGAGGTATTTCGTTTAGCTTGGCTTGAAAGTACCCTATCCTACAGAAAAGCATTAAAAACTGCTAGATCTGATTACTTTTCGTTTCTTCTAGAAGAAAACAAACATAACCCTCGGTATTTATTCAATATATAGTGACTAAATTAACGAAAAATATAGCATCAACAGGTGTTGGCATTTCCCAACAGCATAGCAGTAATGACTTTATGAACTACTTCACTTCCAAGATCGATACTATCAGAGATAAAATTGTATCCTTGCAGCCGTCAGCTACAGTATCGCATCATATAGCACACTATAGATCCCCTGAGGAACAATTCCATTCATTCTCTACTGTAGGAGAGGAAGAATTGTATAAACTTGTTAAATCATCTAAACCAACAACATGTATGTTAGACCCGATTCCATCTAAACTACTAAAAGAGCTGCTTCCAGAAGTCATAGATCCTCTTTTGGCTATTATTAATTCATCATTGTCATTAGGATATGTCCCCAAAACCTTCAAATTGGCTGTTATTAAGCCTCTCATTAAAAAACACAACTTGACCCCAAAGATCTAGTTAATTACAGACCGATCTCAAATCTCCCTTTTCTGTCAAAGATACTAGAAAAGGTAGTATCCTCACAATTATATTCCTTCCTAGAGAAAAATGATATCTGTGAGGAATTCCAGTCAGGATTTAGATCGTATCATAGTACTGAGACTGCTCTCATTAGAGTTACAAATGACCTGCTTCTATCATCTTATCGTGGTTGTATCTCTTTATTAGTTCTACTGGATCTTAGCGCTAAAAAACTGGATGACGAGTAATTTTTTACTGCTAAATTCTGAAAAAACAGAGGTGTTAATTATCGAACCTAAAAACCCCACATGTAGTAACCTACAACATTATCTAACACTTGATGGCTGCTCTGTCAATTCTTCTTCATCAGTCAGGAACCTAGGTGTGCTGTTCGATAGCAATCTTTCATTTGAAAGTCATGTTTCTAGCATTTGTAAAACTGTGTTTTTTCATCTCAAAAGCATATCTAAATTACGACTTATGCTCTCAACTATGCAGAAATGTTAGTTCATGCGTTTATGACCTCAAGGTTAGACTATTGTAATGCTTTATTGGGAGGTTGTTCTGCACGCTTGATCAACAAACTACAGTTGGTCCAAAATGCAGCAGCTAGCCCATATTAGCCCGGTTCTGTCAACACTGCACTGCCTCCCTACCAAACATCGGATAGATTTTAAAATCTTGTTAATTACTTATAAAGCCCTGAATGGTTTAGCTCCTCAGTACTTGAGCGAGCTCTTATCGCATTATAGTCCTCCACGTCCGCTGCGTTCTCAAAACTCTGGCCGTTTGATAATACCTAGAATATCAAAATCGACTGCGGGCGGCAGATCCTTTTCCTATTTAGCACCCAAACTCTGGAACAATCTACCTAACACTGTTCGGGAGGCAGACACACTCTGTCAGTTTAAATCTAGATTAAATTATGTTTTATTAACAAAGTTCGGGAGGAGCACGTCAGATACTTAGCCTAATTAGACACCAGTGGTACGCCATCAGGCAATCAACACAGGGTATACAGCTGACATACCTCTTCTCATTTGACAGCTAATCAGCATCCGGTCTGCACCTTTTACCATTACTTCACCCGACTTTTTCCCGTCCTACAACGAGATCCATGCTGGGGATCTTTTCGGATCCTCCGGCCAATCTGCCGGCCCCAGGATCGGTCTTTTCCCCCCAGACACGGCCGCCGTGCTCCTGGCTTCGCCGCGGCCGCTGCTCTCAGCTCAACCAGCCTCACGCTCTCTTCCACCGGCGTCACTTCCATGCTCTTATCATTCGGATGCAAAACAATTCCTCCGATCGGGAATTGGATCGTATTTAAACATAAGCCAAACGCTGACTAATTCCGACGCACCGTCTTCTCGGAGGGTAAACAAGCGGATTTGAACGATCTTTTTCGTCACCCCGCAAATCAGCCAACCTCACTCCTAAATCCATTTCAGAAGCCATAGATTGAGAAAAGCCCGAACTCGCCTCGCTCGACACCACCATTGTCCCACCCAACACCCGCGAGCGTCAGGTCGCAGCAGCAGGCCTTCATCACCGCAGCAAGCCTCACTCGCTTCCCGCTTCGGCTCAGCCTTCACCGCGGCTCACCCGGCCGCAGCGCCGTATGCAGCCGGGCCTCTAGCATTTGTTTCCAAATGCTAGCGCGAGGAGGCCTAAAATCGCTCAAGGCAGGTAATTGTTGATAAGTTGTTAAAGGACGTCGCGACATCATTGGATGTTAATGTCGCTATGTAACCATGACAGTGCCTAGAATACACACAGGAATTACTTAAACTTTCCGTATTTTTCACCAGCATTTCTTACCACACTGTGTTAAAAACGGTGAAATGCCGTTTTTGGAAGTGAAGAAGAATATAAATTTAAAGGGAAAAAACGTGAATTGATGACTCTTATCAGTTATGTTTATTAAGGTTGTTTGTTGCATCTAATGTTGTTAAATGAATGTTTATTGCAAATTTCATTTAATGAGTCTCACCATGGTGATGTTTCATGCTTGTGTGAATGACACTGTGCACCATCTATATATGTGATTATTTTTAAAACTGCCTGTAATGAGCTTTGGTGCATCATGTGATTCTCATCACTGCATTTGGTGGTTATCAGCGCATTTCAAAGGTACAAAACAGACTTCAGTAGGTTGGTATATTAACATTATATCAGTTAATGAAATTACGGTATTTGAGTGTAAATTTAAGTTAAAACCATTAAACTTACAGTGTTGTTACCATGTTATTTGCGGTAGAATTTAAAAAAAATAAAATAAATTGGCAACACTGTAACAGTGGTGGGACACGCTGGACTGTCCAGGTAACCTACAGCAGCAGGAGCAAGCATGAGGCTGCCTCCGCCTGCAACACAGGCCCACACATCTTAGTCTTTTTCTCCCGCTACGAATAACTTTCTTTTTCCTTTACAGTGGCCTCCAGCTCCCGTAGCAGACACTAGCGTGAGGTTACTTCCGTTAGCAGAGCAGGACACGATAGCTCTCCAGGACTCCCTTCCTGTAGCCTACAGCTACAGCAGCAGGAGCTAGCCACAAGGCTGCCTCCGCTCACAATACAGACCCACAAATCGCGGCCCTGCTCCGCTCTCTACTTCATTTAACTTCACTATATCCTCTTCTACGCCAACATCAATGCTGTTGCCACGGTGCCACCGCTAGTAGCCTAGCCTAAACGCCGATCCTGGTAGGTGCAGACATAGACCCTTCACCCAAGGCATCACCAATGAATAATAGGGTAACGGATGCATTGCAGGCCACATAGGCCATAATCGTTTTGAATTAAGTATCAAAAGTAAGTAACACATGGTTCAGTTGAAACTTCTTATAAAGTATCATACAATATCATGTAAATACTCATTACAATAAAAGCCTAAGAGGGCTCCAATGGCCTGACAATTGTCTGTATCGGTGGTTCTCGGGCCTGTCTTGTGGGCCCCGTCCGCCGTGCGGTTTGTATGTCTCTCTCATGGGCCGCACCCGTTTCAGGTCTTGCAGACTTTACTAATGAGCTGATGAGTTGGATCGGGTGTGTTGAGTGGGGGAGGCATGCGGGTTGTGCTGTGGCTGGTGGTCCCTGGGACGGGTTTATGAACCACTGGTCCATATGCATCTGTGCGATCTAATCCTCGTTCGGCTAAACATCCAATTCAAATGTCCACTTAATCTTTAACATTTGGCCATTTCTTTAAGTCAGAAACTATCGTAATTATTACTATCATAATTATCGTGAATCATTGAATATGGACGTCAAAAGTTGCCATTTTTCCATTCAGTACATTCAGCTGTTTCACAGAATTAATCTGTTTAGCTTTCCCCTATAGGCGTCACAATTTAAACGAGGGTTCATGATCAGATCTTTCGTCGACCGCTGTCTCAACATTAGCCCATTGGAGTGGCTGCTAGGAATTCTGGGGTAAGAAACCTTCTAACCGACTTGTCAGCTCCACATAACTACCCGTTTCAGGCATAAAACACCTCGATGAATTCTCTCTCAATAGTAGGACAATGATCATGCTATTAGTGATGGAAATTTTGATTCTTTCCAGAGATTCGTTAATTTTCAGTTCGTTCACCAAAATGATTCGTTCACTGATTCGTTCACTAACCATTTCTTCAAATTACATATACGCAAGCAGGGGGCGAAAAAAAAAAAAAGAGTGTTTTATGTGTCATGTCTAAAGTCAACGATTGTACTGCATTACCACTTGTGGCAAAAACTGATTTGACATTATTAAAATGTGTAATCTACTCATTAAATAAATAAAATAAGGTTCAGATGACCAAAACATAAGGTTTTCTTGCATAATTAACATTTTTTAATTGTTTGGTTGGACTTTTACACATTCACAAATCGTGGAGTTATGTTCCGTAGCCTATGTTAAATATGAATATATATAAACAATATGTGCACATTACCACAGTACCTGCTGTGCTTTGCATCACGAGACTGACTCGCATGCTAAAATGACCGACCTACCCGGTACAAATTGATTCACGAACGACATGTCGTGACTCATGTACCAGTTCGTTCAATTCATTCACGAACGAGATCTCTCTCTCGTTCAGACTCAAAACAGCGACTCGGTCAGTGATGGGTGTATCCGTTCACTACATTCAACAAATCACATGCTCCATCACATCTCATACTCGAAGGCTATTGGCTCAAGGTTTAGTAATTCTTTGACAAGGTGAAACAGTCCAAACTACCCGGTTCACTGATGTGCACATGCGCTGCTAATAGCGCCGCGCTGCTGCGGACGGAGGAATTTCAGTGAACGAGAAATATGAGTCAATGGATTACGTGAACGAGAACGATACGTTCACTTAAAAGATTCGTTTAAAAAGAATGATTTGTTCACGAACGTAACATCACTACATGCAATCCATATGATAAATCATGGGACTTAGCACCTGGCTGGCAAAGTCGACATCACCTCAGCTTCCAAGTCATGCCTATCCATCCAGATTCATGGCACTTATTCGGGGTACGCTAGCACCAGAAATCCCATTTCGTGTTTAAAAAAAAAAAAAAAAATGGTACGAGCCTTCCAGACATTTTTAAACTTACCTTTTCAAGTCCACGCTTGGCGAGGCTCACCTATCTGACACCGTGAATCTTCACAGCTTGTCAACCACTGGCAGAGCCTCCCAGCTAGACAACTTACCTTTTCCACCCTACGGCCGGAGAGTCTCACCCAACCAGGCTGCGAGCTTCCATCTCCAGTCAGCTGACGGCGAGTGCCTCCCGGCCACCTTACTTCACCTTTCTGTCTTTACCTGTCCGACACAGTGAGCCCGATCTCCCACCGGACGCCGGTGAGCGCATTCCCGGCCAGACAATCTTACCTTTTCAAGTCCCACGCTAGCGACGCTTACCCGTCCGACACAGTGGGTATTGTTTCCATCCCGTGGCCGGCGAGACTTACCCATCCGGACCGTGAGTTTTCATCTCCGGTCGGATGCCGGCGAGAGCCTCCCGACCACACAACTTGACCTTTTCCGTCTTTACCTGTTCGACACAGTGAGTCTTGATCTCCCGCCGGACGCCGATGAGCGCATTCACAGCCAGACAAACTTACCTTTTCAAATCCATCGCTGGGCAAGGCCTACCCGTCTGACACAGCGAGCACTGAGCTCCTGGCGGACATCGGTGAGAGCCTCCCAACCAGACAAACTTACCTTTTTTCCTTCCTGCGGCCGGTGAGACTTACCCATCCATGCTGCGAGTGTCCGTCTCCAGACGGATGTCGGTGAAGCCTCCCGACCACACAACTATATCTTTCTGTCTTACCTGTCCGACTCAGTGAGCCCCGATCTTTTAACGGACGCCGGCGAGAGCACTCCCGGCCAGACAACCTTACCTTTTCAAGTCCTACGCTCAGCAGGCTTACCCGTCCAACGGAGTCTTGATCTCCCGTCGGACGTCAGCTAGAGCCTCACAGCCAGACAATCTTACCTTTTCCGTCTGCTCGCACCACAATATCAAACCCCGTCGAATGCTACATTCTCGGTCGGTCTAACAATCTTAGTTTTCAGTCCGCCACCAGCGAGGCTTAACCAGCTGATTTGCGAGTATTGATCTCCCATCGGATGTCGCGAGAGCCTCCCGGCCGGACAACCTCTTCTTTTTTCTTTCTACGTCAGCGCCGCTGGCCCTTCAAACAGGTGAGCACGCTCACCAGTTGGATGGCGGCTAAGCGTCCCGACCAAACTGTACCTTTCCGTCTTTACCTGTTCGACACAGTGAGTGTCTTGATCTCCCGTCGAACGCTGGTGAGCGCTTTCCCGGCCAGACAACCTTACCTTTTCAAGTCCCACGCTGGCGATGCTTACTCGTCCGACACAGTGGGTATTGTGCCCCCGTCCGGCATCGGCAAAAGCCTCCCAGCCAGACGACTTACCGTTTCTTCTTACGGTCGGTGAGACTGACCCGTTTGACTCAGTGAGTTGGCCTCCCGTCGGCGAGGCTATCCGTCTGACATCGTAGTCTTGATCTCGTGTCAGACGTTGATGCTGGTCTCCCGGTGGGCTCCTGTACTTGCCAACCGCAAGTGAGGCTCATCCATTCGATGCCGTGAGTCTTGATCTTCCGTCGGATGTCCCAAACTCTTTTTATCTGCCAAGCCAATAGGACCCACTCGTCCGATGATGGAGGTGCTCCAGTCGGAGGCTTCATGGGTTCTCTTGGCAAGTTTTCACCCTCTGTCCTCTGATCAGCAGGGGCTGATGGCCAGTAGGCCCCGTACGCCGACTCCGTGATCTATCCCACTGCAGGCAACTCGGGTCCTCCTAGCCAGGGCTTTAACGACGCTGCTTCTCTATCGGCGGGCAGGGCTCACCCATCCCAACGTGATGTGCCCACCGTTGAGCTTCGGTTCGAGCCCTCCCTGACCGATCGCCCCAAACCACGCAGTTCACACCAGCAGCCGGTGGGGCCTACCCATGCATGACAAACCGCTCCCTCAGAGCTCGTAGGCTCCCCCGGCCTGTCACCCAGGTAGTTACTAACCAGCTACCGCCAGATCCATTGCGTATTTGGGGGGGAATCTTAGTCTGGCGGCTGTCCAACACTCAATTGCTTTTGGGGGACACTCTGGGTTCGGGCTATTCCCGAGCTCGGAGCCCTTCCCCAGGACAGCACGCCAATAACCTATTACCATACTCGCCAAATACGCATTACGTTACTCGTGCTAAATATATGTAAGTGTGAACTCGTGAAAGACCCATCTCTTTAGCCTGGCTTACACATAACACACTAATACGCTTCTATTATTCAAATCCGTTAAAGGACTGTTAGGCTGCATTAATTAGATCAACCGGAACCGGGAACACTCCCCACAACACACGATGTACTCGTTATATCGTAAGTAGAATGGCATTTACGTTAATATTTGTCTGTTTCTTTCCTATTCTGTTTCTCAGCCCATATCCGATCAGATGGTGGATCAGCACCAAGAGATGGTGTCTACAGCCCTGATCGTCAGCGGAGACCAGGACACCCAGACGACCCCAGAGACATATCCCCAGTGAAAACCTCGATTAAAATACAATAAAACTAAAAATATAACAAAATAACAAAAAATATAATAAAATACCTAACTACGTAATACTACTATTGTTAGAAATGGCAACAAAATTAAAATAGAAATATAAGCTTTTGAACTGCTGGTTCGTCTGGTCAGAGGAGAACTGGCCCCCCGACTGAGTCTGGTTTCTCCCAAGGTTTTTTTCTCCATTCTGTCTCAGAGGGAGTTTTGGTTCCTTGCCGCTGTCGCCTCTGGCTTGCTCAGTTGGGGACACTTATTTTTCTAGCGATTATCGCCGATTTGATTGCACAGATACTATTTAAACTAAACTGAGCTAGACAATGACATCTCTGAATTCAATAACGAAATTCCTTTAACTGAAAATTGACTGTTTAATCTTATCATTATACATTACTGACACTCTGTCCTCCAATTTGATACTGTTAAGTGCTTTGACACAATCTGTATTATTAAAAGTGCTATATAAATAAAGGTGACTTGACTTGACTTGACTGACACATAAGGGCAATTTTGGTTAATTACCCTGTGAAGTTACACGGTGGTCCACCCTTTTGAGAGAAGCGAACTCCTCCATAGTTCGAGGCCCAAAAGGGGTCCGTGTAACTTGGGACCCACAGGCGAAACCTAATTTTGGCTGTGCCAGCTAGTCGTTGAGCCTCCCTCACTTGAGTGACGCAACATTGTGCCAAAAGTCATTGCTTTTGACTTGGTTGAATGGTTGCCACCGGGTGCCATGGGTGCGAGTGATCAGGAGCCCCTGCAGTTGCGTGCTCTGGAGAGTTAAGTCAAGTCACCTTTATTTATATAGCGCTTTTAACAATACAGATTGTGTCAAAGCACTTAACAGTATCAAATTGGAGGATAGAGTGTCAGTAATATATAATAAGATTAAACACTCAATTTTCAGTTAAAGGCATTTCATTATTGAATTCAGAGATGTCATTGCTCAGTTTAGTTTAAATAGTATCCGTGCAATCAAATCGGCGATAATCGCTAGAAATTAAGTGTCCCCAACTGAGCAAGCCAGAGAAGACAGCGGCAAGGAACCAAAACTCCCTCTGAGACAGAATGGAGGAAAAAAAAAAACCTTGGGAGAAACCAGGCTCAGTCGGGGGGCCAGTTCTCCTCTGACCAGACGAAACCCGCAGTTCAAAAGTTTATATTTCTATTTTAATTTTGTTGCAAGTTATAACAATAGTAATATTATGTAGTTAGGTATTTTATTATATTTTTTGTTATTTTGTTATATTTTTTAATTTTATTGTATTTTAATCAAGGTTTTCGCTGGGGATATGTCTCTGGGGGTCATCTGGGTGTCCTGGTCTCCGCTGACGATCAGGGCTGTAGACATCATCTCTTGGTGCTGATCCACCATCTGATCATAGGAAAGAAGCAGACAAATATTAGCGTAGATGCCATTCTACTTTCGATGTAATGAGTAGGGGAAGTCGTGGCCTAATGGTTAGAGAGTTGGACTCGTAATCCAAAGGTTGCGAGTTCGAGTCTCGGGCCGGCAGGGATTGTAGGTGGTGGGAGTGAATGTCCAGCGCTCTCTCCACCGTCAATACCACAACTGTGGTGCCCTTGAGCAAGGCACCGAACCCCCAACTGCTCCCCGGGCGCCGCAGCATAAATGGCTGCCCACTGCTCTGGGTGTGTGTTCACAGTGTGTGTGTGTTCACTGCTGTGTGTGTGCACGTTGGATGGGTTAAATGCAGAGCACAAATTCCGAGTATGGGTCACCATACTTGGCCGTATGTCACTTCACTTTTTTCACTTTTTTTCACTTTCACATCGTGTGTTATGGGGAGTGTTGCCGGTTCCGGTTGATCTAATTAATGCAGTCTAACAATCCTTTAACGGCTTTGAATAATAGAAGCATATTAGTGTGTTATGTGTAAGCCAGGCTAAAAAGATGGGTCTTGAATCTAGATTTAAACTGATAGAGTGTGTCTGCCTCCCGAACAGTGTTAGGTAGATTGTTCCAGAGTTTGGGTGCTAAATAGGAAAAGGATCTGCCGCCCGCAGTCGATTTTGATATTCTAGGTATTGTCAAACGGCCAGAGTTTTGAGTTTTGCACGGCAGTGCAGTGTTGACAGAACCGGGCTAATATGGGCTAGCTGCTGCATTTTGGACCAACTGTAGTTTGTTGATCAGGCGTGCAGAACAACCACCCAATAAAGCATTACAATAGTCTAACCTTGAGGTCATAAATGCATGAATTAAAATTTCTGCATTTGACATTGAGAGCATAGGTCGCAATTTAGATATGTTTTTGAGATGAAAAAAACAGTTTTACAGATGCTAGAAACATGGCTTTCAAATGAAAGATTGCTATCGAACAGCACACCTAGGTTCCTGACTGATGAAGAAGAATTGACAAAGCAGCCATCAAGTGTTAGATAGTGTTCTAGGTTATTACATATGGGGTTTTTAGGTCTGATAATTAACACCTCTGTTTTTTCAGAATTTAGCAGTAAAAAAATTACTCGTCATCCAGTTTTTTATATCGACTATGCATTCCGTTAGTTTCTCAATTTGGTGTGTTTCACCGGGCCGCGAAGAAATATAGAGCTGAGTATCAGCATAACAGTGAAAGCTAACACCATGTCTCCTGATAATATCTCCCAAGGGTACCATGTAAAGCGTGAAAAGTAACAGCCCTAGTACTGAGCCTTGAGGTACTCCATACTGCACTTGTGATCGATATGATACCATAGCCCTCTTTTCATCACTTCACACTTACATATATTTAGCACGAGTAACGTAATGCGTATTTGGATGAGTAATGAGTAATGCGTAATGAGTATGGTAATAGCCCTCTTTTCATCAACATGCCAACAAAGTTTTGTAGTCTATTCAAAAGAATGTTGTGGTCGATAGTGTCGAACGCAGCGCTAAGATCCAGTAGAACTAATAAAGAGATACAACCACGATCAGATGATAGAAGCAGGTCATTTGTAACTCTAATGAGAGCAGACTCAGTACTATGATACGATCTAAATCCTGACTGGAATTCCTCACAGATATCATTTTTCTCTAGGAAGGAATATAATTGTGAGGATACTACCTTTTCTAGTACCTTTTCTCTCTTTGACAGAAAAGGGAGATTTGAGATCGGTCTGTAATTAACTAGGTCTTTGGGGTCAAGTTGTGGTTTTTTAATGAGAGGCTTAATAATAGCCAATTTGAAGGTTTTGGGGACATATCCTAATGACAATGATGAATTAATAATAGCCAAAAGAGGATCTATGACTTCTGGAAGCAGCTCTTTTAGTAGTTTAGATGGAATCGGGTCTAACATACATGTTGTTGGTTTAGATGATTTAACAACTTTATACAATTCTTCCTCTCCTACAGTAGAGAATGAATGGAATTGTTCCTCAGGGGATCTATAGTGCGCTATCTGATGCGATACTGTAGCTGACGGCTGCAAGGATACAATTTTATCTCTGATAGTATCGATCTTGGAAGTGAAGTAGTTCAAGTCATTACTGCTATCCTCTTGGGAAATGCCAACACCTGTTGATGCTTTATTTTTCGTTAATTTAGTCACTGTATTGAATAAATACTGAGGGTTATGTTTGTTTTCTTCTAGAAGAGATGAAAAGTAATCAGATCTAGCAGTTTTTAATGCTTTTGTGTAGGATAGGGTACTTTCCCGCCAAGCTAAACTAAATACCTCTAATTTAGTTTTCCTCCAGCTGCACTCCATTTTCCGGAGTCAAGGGAGATGGCCCAACCATTGGGGTTCACCCGGGTGACCTCAGCTCACCACCAAGCCTAACAACACCTAAGATATAGCCATTCATTCAATATGAAACTTGAGGAGGACTAGAGAGCCTCTCTGCTTTAGCGTGCTTGGTCTGTACAGCTATCTCTCTCATCACCTCCCTAGGCAGCACAACCTGCTCTGCAGTCCTTGTCACAGCCCCTAGAAGCAGTAGTAAACCCTTGATTTCCCACTATCCCTTTCTAGATTTGAACTTTGATTTGTTTTTTTAATTTTGGTTCTGTTTGTTTTGGTTGTTTTTGTGTGCCTGGAGACCGAACCTGTTTGAACCATCAGAAAATACTTGATAAACCTAATAGCCTAAGTCATTAAATGACCCCCTAGGTTATCACCCATCAACAGTGTTACTCATAGTTTTCTGGTGCTCACTCACACCAATTATCCACTCCTGCCTTATCAGCCACGATATGTAAGCGTTTCGTTTGCGTCACTAACTGATCACACCAGTTAACCATGCAACATATAGCCCAAATATTTTAGCTCACTAAATCTGTGCGCACTTGCATTGGCGTTTTGTGTTTTTCCCTCTCCACCTGTGTTCCACCTGTGTCCAGATCAGCCAGCTTGGCTAAGCGCTGCAACAGACGCCCCCCGGTCTGGGACCACTCCTGATCTACAGCACCTGAGCGAAACAGCTGGATGACAACCTAAACTGGCAGACAGACCATGATCAAACCAGGGCTACAGCCACAGAGACCCAGCCAGGATCATCGATGCTCTTGCCTACAACCACATCATCCAGTAAAAGTCAAGCGAAAGATGCTTCAACCACAAGGAGGACCGGAGGACCGGGAGCGTGTGCAGAAACGCCAGACCAGCTGGACCAGCAAGTGACAGCGGATGAAGAGGTCAAGGAGCTACAAGAGGAAGTAGAAAGTTTCAGAATGCCTCTACAAAACCCACACAGACACTGAGCACAGAGAGCAGCTGGAATTGAAGCCAGAGAGGCTCCATCAGGCTGAAGCTTTCTTAAGTAATGACCCAGGCGAACTGAAACAATGCCTTTGAATGCCACCTGCAAGCAGCCCGAGCTGAAATCCAAGTCTCTGCTCAGCAACGAGTCAACTTCAAACACCAACCAACAAAGCCAAGGCAAACTCAATGTGGCAAATGAACTGAAATAAGCTTGCAGACCACAAGGTGAACAGAAAAGGAAAGCACAAAACAAAATTTCCCCTAACAAGCGGGCGAGAGCCCACTGTTCACACTTCACCAGCCAGCAAACACAGGGGGGGTGGGGCAGGGACCCTTCCAGAGTATCACTGCAGACACACACACACACACACACACACACACACCGTGTGGCCTGCAGAAGGCCACCAGACTTGCCTGCCTGCAAAACATGGACTTTTATGCTTGAACTCTGCCCAATGTGACCACACAAGTCAGACTATCTCCTCAGGATCACCTCTAGCCTTGAAACACAACATCCTGTACCAGCAGACTGAAACTGTCAAAGCGGATTACAAAAAACTACAAAAAGCCGGCTACAGCCAGCTCTGAGTCTACGGCAGACAACAGAACAGGCCAAAAGGGAGGAAGGCTTCAACTCCAGGACCTTCCCTCCTCACAAAATCCGCATCACATTGTGAGTCACCATTCAAGCGCCATGGCCTTCCCCGCACAATGACCACCTGACATCTGCGGAACTCAGCCCATATGGCCTACAGACAACACAGCGCTGCCTCCATAGAGACTGTTAAAATCCTGCCTATCTCTGCACAGTACCCAGAACTGACTCTGGAGAGCACACGGGCCAGCAACAGAGATCCTGAGGCCATAAAACGAACTGATCCTGCGAGTGACCTCCCCAGCAGGGCAAACAGGATATATCAGACTATCAGATTCCTTTTAACTACGAGTAGCATAAGAAGTGTGAACTCGTGAAAGACAAAATGGAGACAAAATGGACAGTACAGACTCCTTATAAGTGTGAGAACTGGAATGGATGACCGCCCCAAAATGCCCACCAGCTGAATACTCACCCAGATCTCTGCTAACCAGCCACTAACCACAGAGCCAACCGTTCCATCGCCAGGTAATGGCATCACCCATCACCCTGATGGCTGCACACCCAGGATGATCCAACACCTGTCAGCATACCGGTCACCACACAAACCCGGTACCAGGACTCCTGAGGAACCCAATCAAAAAGGGGAGAAACCAGGAAACAGCATGTTGGAAAATAAGGCGAGACTTGGAGCTCGGGTGGCACTGGAGTAAATCCAACTTTTACGTCACTTCCAACTCTTTGGCAGACCCCAAGATGAAGCTCAGAAACAGAACTGAACTCTTAAGGCCCAAAGGTGTGCACGGAACATGCAGCCATACATGCATATCACCTTCTCAGTGATAAAGAGCTGCTGGGTCACATTGACCCTTTGCTGAAATTGAGACAGCTGAAACTCCGGGCTGAAGTGCGAGAACCCCTGCCACTCCAGCCAGACAGGTCACCCAGACAGACTGTCAGGCAGAGTTGTAAAGTCCAGGGGTCAGAAAGCAAAAGTCCTGCCATATTTTTGTTCCACCCATGAACTCAGCAGCTGATTTCACCAGAGGAGGAACCAAGTCATTCCTTTCAAGTCACAAGCAAGTCTCAAGTCAAATCCCAAGTCCTGAAAGAGTTAAAGTTAATGAGATAATTAAGTGACTAATTAAATGATGATTGTGCATTAGTGATGAAAACCTGCTGTTATTGAGAATTACAGAGGATCAGATGTTGATGTTTTATTGGTTAAAATGATGCCACCATCATGGAGATCAGTGCTTGCTTTAGTTGGGCTCTTGACCGTTTTAATAACTGGAAGTGGTTTGCTTTTAAGCAATTGCAATCTTGTTTCACAACAAATATTTGTACATTGCTGAATTAAAAGCTTGAAGCAGATGCGTTTACACTTTCTGCTTTCATTCACTTGAATGAACATCACTCCACCTGTAGCTGATGTGTGGTTGAGGAGAGCCCCCCACATGATTGTAAAGCACTTTTGGTGTTTTTCAATACATAGTAAAGCGCTGCATAAGTGCCTCATTCGTCACAAAGATATCTCTGTTTGGTAATATCCAGCTGTTTGTAAACAAATTGTCACCTTAATGCATAAATATTGGAAAAGAAAAAAACTGTGTCACTCAGGGTTCTAGATGTGAACACTTATCATAGGATCCTCAACAATGGTGACAATAATTATTCATGCTGCAGTGCATGATGGGAGTTTTTACTATGGTGTTACCCAGTATGCATTGCAGCATGAAGCATTTTGCTGATTGTCACCATTGTTGAGATTCATATGCTGCCTCTTGATGTCTCTGTGTGTATCAATAGCTCTGGATTTTTAATATTTATATGCATTACAGAAATGTAAAATTTATTCAATATAACTATTAGAGCAACACTTTCATCGCATGCTGTAGTTTCACAGGGTTGATTATTGAAAACCTGAACATATAAATAAAAGAAAAAGAGTTATTTTAGAGGTAAACAGGTCAGTGCCTGACAACTACCTCATCATATGAAAACAGCTATTAGCTGCTCACTGTATAGCACTGATCTCTCTGCTTTATAACAGCACATGCACTGCTGCAGAGAAAGATGTGATACAGAAGTCAAGGGTCAGGAGCCCAACTAAAGCACGCATTGATCTCTGTGATGGTGGCGTCATTTTAACCATTAAAACATCAACATCTGATCCTCTGTAATTCTCAATAACAGCAGGTGTTCATCACTAATGCACAATCATCATTTAATTAGAAACGTAATTATCTCATTAACTTTAACTCTTTGAGGACTTGGGATTTGACTCGAGACTTGTTTGTGACTTGAAAGGAATGTCTTGGTTCCTCCTCTGGTGAAATCAGCTGCTGAGTTTATGGGTGGAACAAACATATGGCAGGACTTTTACTTTCTGACCCCTGGACTTTACAACTCTGCTGTCAGGTCACAGAGGTCACGGGAAAATCTTACAGCCAGCCATGAGGACATGGCGTGAAGCCTCATACGCTTCAAAGCACTCACCGAGCACACACCAGACCTGCCTTCGCAAGCAAGTGCACGTTTCCCTATGAGACCTTGCAACCCCTGGAGAAGCCCTGTAAAGTGCAAGAACGTCACACCAGACCATACCAGACGTTTACACTGGTAAAAATATGAGACTGCAGTACCAGCATATGCAAAAGGGGAACGGACAGCGACAGTGTGGCACACAGACAGCGTGGCCAAGCCCTCAAGCACACACCTTCAAGGGAATGGAGGGAACCTGGCCCCACTCTGAGCCACACCCCCTTTTCTAAGAGACATCGTGCACCTGCCGACAACTGCCAGTGCCAAAGCTGCTCTTCACAAGAGGCAACAACGCAGAGCTAATGTCAACTATGTGGACTCACTCAAGACCACATTACATCATCAAACTCAAATGGCATCTACACTCTACACCATGCCTGATTTATTCTCATCCCAAGGAGTTTCATCTTACAGCTGGATTCACCAACTACAGCCTTAGTCCTGGTCTACACCAACAACATGGCCAGAACTAAAGGGGGGTTGCCCACTTCAGCAGAACACTGCTCCCACCGGAGCACTAACTACTCAGATGACAAAATAACAACATCCAGCGATTCTCCAGTCGCATTGGAACATGGAAAGTGATCACAGACACGTGCCACCAACCTGTAACGCCCCTCAACAGGCAAAGCATCCATATGGATGCGATGTTGAGGCACGGTGTGCCCAGAGCAGATGTTTTGTGGGTTAATAGCAAATCTCTCCCACGGCAACACTTCAAGCCAGACTCCCAGTCATCACAGTACAAGTGATAGCCATCCTGATCACCATTTAAATCGCATCGGTTCACAAGAACTGCATCAAAGAACTCCTCAGTTACAGAGACTCAAATTATACCAACCTCAGTTTCACACGCCAACTCCTTGGCTAGGAAAAAGATGAGTCTACCACAATGAACAAGAAGTCAGTCAAGCACCAACACCTGTCCCAGGTGTGCAACAACATCACAGATGCATTGCACAGTGAGCTACAGCCTCAACCAAGACCTACCCATCCAACTTTCACCTCCAGGGTACCCACTTCGCAGCCCTGGCACTAACCTAAGAACTATCCATAAATGTCATTGCCTAAATGCAAACCTCTGACTGAACAATAAAGCTTATTCTTTACCAGCTCCCTCACTGTAAAACCCAACAAGTTAGGGTAACTCAAACCGTTTGAGTAAACCGATTGCCTTAAAAACCCAACAAGTTAGGTTAACTCAGGGGTGGGCAAACCTGGCCCTTCCAGGCCACTTTCCTTCAGAGTTTAGCTCCAACCCTAATCAAACACACCTGAACCAGCTAATCATTGTCTTCAAGACTACTAGAAGGCAGAGGTGGGACTTTAAAGTCACAATCAAGTCTTCAAGTCATATCCCAAGTCCTCAAAGAGTTAAAATTAATGAGATAATTAAGTGACTAAGTAAATGATGATTGTGCATTAGTGATGAACACCTGCTGTTACTGAGAATTACAGAGGATCAGCTGTTGTTGTTTTATTGGTTAAAATGATGCCACCATCATGGAGGTCAGTGTTTGCTTTAATTGGGCTCTCGACCCTTGTCTTCCTGTTTCTGTGGCAGAGCATTGTGTTAGCAGTGCAAAAGGTTGTGGGTTCAATTCCCAGGGAACACACATACTGATTAAAAAATACATAAATACGTATAGCCTGAATGCACTGTAAGTCGCTTTGGTTAAAAGCGTCTGCTAAATGCGTAAATGTCAATGTCTCTCTTTTTGGTTTATTGAACTATTACTGAACTGCAAAAAAAAAAAAGAAAGTACTGTGAAACAAATGTTACTGTGAAACAAATGTTACTCTTCAACAGTGGAGAAAAAAAAATTCTTTATTGGTTCAGTCTTTTTGACATGAACACTTATACGATCTTCACCAATGGTGACAATACATTTTCATACTGCAGAGCATGATGGGAGTTTTTACAATGGTGTTACCCAGCATGCATTGCAGTATGAAGCATTGTGTTAATTGTCACCATTGTTGAGATTCATATGCTGGTTCTTGATGTCTGTGTGCGTCTGAATCAAACTTGGTGTTTTATATGCGTTACATAGGTTTGAAATTAATTCACTATAACTATTGTAGCAGCACTCTGTTTGCATGCTGTAGTGTTACAGGGTTGATTATGAAAAACCTAAACATAAATTAAATAAAAGTTATTTTGATTGTAATGAAGTCAGCTCATGATGATTGTTTCATCAGGTAATAACAGCGACTCGCTGCTCATAGTACTAACCTTTCTGCTTTACAACACCACATGCATTGTTACAAAAAGAGAGTTAATGCAGGAAGAGCCCAACTAAAGCAAGCACTGATCTCCATGATGGTGGCATCATTTTAACCAATAAACATCAACAGCTGATCCTCTGTAATTCTCAATAACAGCAGGTGTTCATCACTAATGCACAATCATCATTTACTTAGTCACTTAATTATCTCATTAACTTTAACTCTTTGAGGACTTGGGATTTGACTTGAAGACTTGATTGTGATTTGAAAGTCCCACCTCTGCCTTCTAGTAGTCTTGAAGACAATGATTAGCTGGTTCAGGTGTGTTTGATTAGGGTTGGAGCGAAACTCTGAAGGAAAGTGGCCTGGAAGGGCCAAGTTTGCCCACCCCTGGGTTCACTCAAACAGTTTAAGTAAACCATTTCCCCTGGCTTAAACCACACTGCACTGTAAAACCCGACAAGTTAGGGTAACTCAAACCATTTGAGTAAACCAATTTCCCTTGGTTTAAACCAGGGGTGGGCAAACTTGGCCCTTCCAGGCCACTTTCCTTCAGAGTTTAGCTCCAACCCTAATCAAACGCACCTGAACCAACTAATCATTATCTTCAAGACTACTAGAAGGCAGAGGTGGGACTTTCAAGTCACAATCAAGTCTTCAAGTCATATCCCAAGTCATCAAAGAGTTAAAGTTAATGAGATAATTAAGTGACTAATTAAATGACGATTGAGCATTACTGATGAACACCTGCAATTAACATCACTAAAGAAAAGAGAAACAAAATAACTATATCTGACTTCAGCCACAGCCTTGGATGGAATCAACTGAAAACAAAAGAAAAAAAACACACACACAGTGCCACCATAATTGTGGTCAAGGTTTGCTTTAGTTGGTCTCTTGACCTTTTTACCAATTCAAAGTAAACTGCTTCTGAACAGTTCCAGTATTGTTTCAGTAGTAGTAGATTAACTTAGTAGATTAAGATCGCTTCTCGGCCTTTTGGCTAAGATCTCGCGGTCTGGTCGGACGGTTGGGACAGCGATCGCCTCTTGCAGGACCGTTAGGCTCGTGTGTGGCTTGTCACACGAGTTCTCACTCCTCAAGAGGTAAATCGACAAGCGGCTTTTATTGGATTCGACTCTGTCTGCGGAGAATCAACTCTTTTTAAGGTAAGGTCTTAACTTATTTATTGTATTAATTTATTTTTGTTTTAACGTATTTATTGTGTAATTTATTGTCTTTTTAGCCGCTGCGTGCAGGTGGTGCCTCCATCATGTCGGCTGCTCGTGCCGGCGTGCGGAGGCACCACAGCGTGCGCTTTTTATTTAAAGAAGTTGAGGGGAAGCTCCTGGGGATGTCGCGACTCGATTTCTCCAGGAAGCTGATCCAACACACTCTAAATTTTAAACCTACGGATCTGAATTGTTTGATGACGCTTCCCTGGAACAAAGGTTTTGATGTGAGTTTTAGATCCGCTACTTTGTTAAAAGATTTCTGGCAAAGGTTTGATGCATGTAAGACCCAGTTCTCCATGTTTTCTGTTGAGAAACTTTCTGACAATTCACTTAAAACAGTGATTGTTAGAATGTTCAATGAAACAGTGAGTGGAGATGATATTGCTGTATGGCTGGGTAGATTTTGCACGGTCCGCAGTCAGCCAGTCAAGGTAGTAGACGAAGACGGTATCTGGAATTGCGCTTGGAGAGTTCCCATCAAACAATGGGAAGATCCAAGCGGATTCCAGGGTCTAAGTCAGATACCCTCAATGATTGTGCTGGGAGAGAACCGGGGCTACATTCACTATCAAGGAATGCCCAAATTGTGCAGAAAGTGCGGCAAAATGGGACATTTAGCCGATGCATGCCAGGAGTTAATATGCGGGAAGTGTAGAGGAATTGGTCATGTCTTTGAAGAATGTACCATTGGCAGGCGGTGCAATCTTTGTGGTGACACAAACCATCTCTACAGAGATTGCCCCAAGAGTTTTGCCAACAAACTGAAAGGCAACAAAATGGCCGCCCCACCAGAGGAGAAAACAAACACGCAAAGAGAGGAGGCGGAGCCTGAGGTTTTGGCGGGAGGTTCGGGTTTCCCGCTGGCGGGAGATTCGAATTTCCCGCCGGCCTCGGGGATTGGCCAAGAAGGAGGAAGTGGGGCGGCCACAGGGGAGGAGTCGGTTTCTTCAAACGAAAAGGAAAAGCTCACCGGCGGAGAGGAGAGCGTGGAGGAAACTGACTCCTCCCTTGAAACGGTATCGGACATGAGTGAGAAATCATGTGGGAGTGAAACTGAGTGTTCACTCCCAAATGCTCAGGTGCAAAAAAGACCTGCGGGATCTCCTCTGTTTGAAACAGAGGAGAAGAAAGCTAGGGCAGCACATCGCCTAGATAGTTCCAGTTCGGAAGATCTAGAGCGTTTGTGGCCCCTAGAATCCCCAAATGAGGTTTCATTTTTGCATTTCAAGCTGAGATCATCGTCCCCAAAGGAGCCACAAGAGGGTCTCTCTGTGGCACCTGAGGTGGCGAGCACTTGCCTTCCTGATTCCAGTCCTTCAGGGGGAAAAGAATGGCAAGTGCAACAAGACATAACTTGATTTTAAATGATGCCTCTGTAGTTTTATTCTTTTAAATATGTCTTCTTTTATAGTTTATACCCTTTTTATCCCACTGCTCATGACTCTCACTATCTCCACCATCAATGTGAGAAGTGTGAGATCCCACTTAAGAGCACAGAGCATTTTATCTTTTTTAAAAACTGTTAAATCGGATGTGTTTTTATTACAAGAGTGTGTTTTACCCTTTTTAAAAAATTACAGGAAGTGGGAGGAGATGTGGACCCATGGCCCCTCCATTTGGAGCGGGTCAAATTTTAACAGAAATGACGGTCTTGCTATTTTAATTAACAACCCCCATATCTTGGTAAAGGGGAGCACAGTGGTGAGAGACGGGCGGGCAATTTTAGTAAACCTGACCTTTTTAGGAAAAGATTTTAAGGTTCTTAATGTATATGGTTTTACTGAAAAAGAACATAGGTATGAACTTTTAGAAGACCTGCAGCCCCACATGCTAGGTAGGGCTCCCCTAGTGGTGGCAGGGGATTTTAATTGTGTTTTATCGAAAAAAGACAGGAAGAGGGTAGGGGAGGATTTTAAAATAGACAAAACATCGGTTTTATTACAAAATTTAGTCAAGGATTTTAAATTGGTGGACTGTTTTAGAACGCTGCATCAAAGAGAGGAGGGCTACACCTGGTTTAGTGGTGATGGTACCAGAGCCTCTCGAATTGACTATGTTTTTACAAGGGACTGCCCGCCAACCGATGCAAGATTGAACCCCCTCTTTTTCTCTGATCACATGATGCTATCTTGCACCCTTTCATTTCCCACGGGTGTGACCATAGGAGGAGGGCTGTGGAAGCTGAACTGCTCCCTATTAGAAGATGAAGAAGTCGTTAGAGAGTATAGGGAGCAGTTCAGCCAATGGCAGACCCTCCAAGACTTTTATGAGACACGAGCACAGTGGTGGGAGATGGTAAAGGACCGGACAAGACAGTTTTTTAGGAAGATAGGAAGACAAAACAAGATTAGGGAAAAGCGACGCATGATGGGGCTGCAAAAGAGACTACAGAGGTATTTTAATCTTTTAAATAATGGGATCGATTTTAGTGAAGAAATTAAAGAGGTAAAAAAAGAAATGTCAGCCTGTTCTAAAGTCAAAAGTAAAGGAATAATTTTAAGAAGTAAAGAAAGAGATGTCGAGGAAGGTGAAAAATGTACCAGATATTTTTTTAAAAGGGTCATAACAAGGGGAGGGGCAATCACAACTTTAAAAACTGGAGGGAGGGAGGTAAGCACAACCAAGGGGATTTTTAATGAAATAGAAACATTTTATGAGGACCTATATAGCACCAAAGAGATAAACGATGAGATTTTAAAAGAAGTATTGTCTTTTATAGGAAAAAAGGTGGAGGGTCAACATTTGCTTTTATCTCAAGATTTTACTATTTTAGAACTCCACAAAGCTCTTAAAGGTTTTAAGAAGGGGAAGTCCCCAGGAATGGATGGACTTCCCCTGGAGTTTTATCAAATATTCTGGGACATTTTAGGACATGAGTTTTTGACAATTTTTAAAGAGTTTGAGACCCTTGACAGACTTCCAGACAGTTTTAGAACAGGGATAGTAACTTTACTCCACAAAAAAGGTGACAAGACTGACTTAAAGAACTGGCGACCTATTACTCTTTTAAATTTCGATTGCAAACTTTTTAGTAAGATTTTAGCGACACGCATGTCGACGGTTTTAGAGGACGTGATCCACCCGGATCAAGCGTGTGCGGTGCCCGGAAGAAAGATAACGGACAGCCTAGTGCTGATTAGAGACGCCATCTGTTACGCGAGAGACAGAAACATTCGGCTAGTAGTCCTAAATTTAGATTTTGAGAAAGCATTTGACAGAGTCTCGCACCAGTACCTTTTTCAGGTACTGGAAAAAATGGGGTTTCCAGAGAGGTTTATAGCCTGGGTGGGACTGCTGTACGAGGGCATAATCAGCAAAATTCTTGTAAATGGGCATCTTTCCAAGGCTGTAAATATCCACAGCGGTGTCCGTCAGGGGTGTCCTTTATCTCCTCTTCTGTACGTGGCTGGTATTGAGCCACTGGCACAGATCTTGAGAAGGGATAAATGGATCAAAGGACTTCACGTTCCTGGGACGGGCGGACTGACAGCCACTTGTGTTTTATATATGGACGACGTAACCCTTTTAGCGACGGATGTTTTATCGGTACGAAGAGCAATGGACTTGACTGACTGGTACGGTCGGGCCTCGGGCGCCAAACTTAACAGAAACAAGTCCGAGGCCCAGCTCTTCGGGCCGTGGGGAGACGTGGACACAGGTGGACTCGACTTAGCTTTTAAAGACAACGATTTTAAGGTTTTAGGAGTGAAATTCGATAGAGAGGGAGGTGGACGGGAAAACTGGACTGACTTGTTAGGGAAAGTTAGACAAAGACTGGGGTTTTGGGGACTGAGACAGCTGACGTATGAGGGCAAGGTTTTAATTTTTAAGTCAGTGATTTTACCCCTGATTTTACTTGTCTGTTCTGTTTTTAGTCCACCCCGGAGATTCCTGGCGCAGCTGGAGAGGGCGGTGTTTTACTTCCTGTGGGGGTCCAAGTGGGAGCGCCTGAAGAGAGAGGTCGTGAAAAGAAAACCTGAGAATGGAGGAAAAGGCCTCCCAGACCCCCACCTGTTTTTAGGCAGCCGCTTCACCGCCCTGCACATTAAATATGCCACGACCCCATCCAAAGAAAACAAGACGGCTGCGATGACGCAATTTTGGATGGGGTCTTACTTACGAACTTTAAAGATTTTACCCATTGATTTAAAAACCCCAGTGTCTTTTAACTTGCCCAAAGAGTATTGTTTTATAAAAAAGTTTTTAAAGAAATACCTTTTAGAGAATGAAGATGTCACAGTTTTAACTAACCACAAGCATCTCGTCTCTCTTGTGCAGGATCGGGAACCGGTGAGTCCAGTTCCAGGCCTCACATTAAGTGAGGCCAAACAAGTTTGGAGGAACGCTTCTCACCCCGCTCTCCAGAACAGGCACAAAGACCTATCGTGGATGGTGGCTCATGAGATCCTCCCGGTCAGGGCGGTTATGCACTCCAGAGGCATGGCCAAGAACGCGATCTGCCCTCGGTCCGGGTGCAATTCCCCGGAGACCGTCCGACATCTGCTCTGGGAGTGCGGCGCCGCGCGGGCCCTGTGGGCCAAGACCGGCCCCCTGTATTTCCCGTGCCTACCAGCGGGTGGGGCCCAGTTAGGGTACCAGCTCGCCATCCTCGGGGTGGGCCGGGGCTTGAAGGGCTTGACATCACAGGAATTTACCTCGCTCTGGCTCACCCTCACCGTCATCAAGGATGCCATCTGGGCCACCAGAAACCTGCTGGTGGGGAAGCGCGTTACGGTACCCCTCCATGCATGCGAGCTACAGGTAACATCAATGCTGCAGGGGTACCGGACGGCGATATTCGGACGGGGGGGCCGGGGTCGCACGGGAAGGGTCCCGGCCGCCACCGTTCCTGGCTGCCCGTAGATGCACCCTCACCACTCTGGCTACGGGAACAGCGGGCCAGCGGGCCGGAGGAGAGGGGATCTCCGCTGAGCCCAAAAAACAGCATTGCACACACCTGTTCTGGGGAGTGGGGTGAAGACGGATTGTTAAGGACTCACCCCCGGTCTTGCACAACAGATGACTTTTAAGAACTTTTTAATTGGTGTGTTTATTGTGTTTTTTTAAAAAAAAAATGGAATTGGTTTTATTGGAAAACAAAAACAGAGATGCTTGTTTTAAAATGTATTTTATTTTTGTGACACTCACACCTTTTATCACACAAACACACACACAGAAAATGGACTCTTGGAAAAAACAACACAGACACAATGGTTTTAATTGCTTGTTTTTAGCAATTATTGTATTTCCCTTTTAACCATGTGTATTTATTCAATTTATTACTGCTTGGTTTTTAAATGTGTGTTTGAAAATGGAAAAAATGGGTGTTGAGATGTACAAAAGAAAACTGTGACAATAAACTTTTTTCGAAAGAAAAGTAGTAGATTAACTTGCAAAAAAAAAAAAAAAAGTACTGTGAAACAAATGTTGCTCTTCAATAGTGGAGAAAAAAAAAATTCTTTATTGGCTCAGGCTTTTAGACATCCTCAACAGTGGTGACAATACGTTTTCATACTGCAGAGCATGATGGGAGTTTTTAAAATGGTGTTACTCAGCATGCATTGCAGTATGAAGCATTTTGTTGATTGTCACCATTGTTGAGATTCATATGCTGGTTCTTGATGTCTGTGTGCGTCTAAATGAAACTGGAGTTACATGTTTTATATGCTCTTCATAGGTTTGAAATTCATTCACTATAACTATTAGAGCAACACTCTGTTTGCATGCTGTGGTGTTACAGGGTTGATTATGAAAAACCTAAGCATACAAATTAAATAAAAGTTATTTTGATTGTAATGAAGTCAGCTCATGATGACGGTTTCATCAGCTAAAAACAGCAAATCGCTGCTCTTAGAAACTAACTTTTCTGCTTTACAACACCACATGCATTGTTACAAAAAGAGATATAATGCCGGAAGACGAGGGTCGAGAGCCCAACTAAAGCAAACACTGACCTCCATGATGGTGGCATCATTTTAACCAATAAAACATCAACATCTGATTCTCTGTAATTCTCAATAACAGCAGGTGTTAATCACTAATGCACAGTCATCATTTAATTAGTCACTTAATTATCTCATTAACTTTAACTCTTTGAGGACTTGGGATATGACTTGAAGACTTGATTGTGACTTGAAAGTCCCACCTCTGCCTTCTAGTAGTCTTGAAGACAATGATTAGCTGGTTCAGGTGTGTTTGATTAGGGTTGGAGCTAAACTCTGAAGGAAAGTGGCCTGGAAGGGCCAAGTTTGCCCACCCCTGGTTTAAACCATGTAAGTTTTAAAACTTGCAGTTAAGTGATTAAGTGATTAATTAAGTGCCGATTGAGCATTAGTGATGAACACCTGCTGTTAACAAACAGAATCACTGAAGAAAAGAGAAACACAAGAACTACTAGAACTGACTTCAGCCACAGCCTTATGCCGAGTTCACACTGCACGATTTTAGCCCGATTTTTCACTCGCCGACAGGTTTTGATAAATCGCCTACAAATGCCCTATATCGGAGGCAAATCGGAGCTCGTTCACGCGAGTGACAATCGCGCAGTGTGAATTATCAAAGACACGATCTGAGAGAATCGCCGATGCGTCGCCAACGCCCGTGAAATATTTGGCATGCTAAATATCTGGAGCCGTCGGCGATTCACAATCCTGCTGTGTGCAATGAATTCTGACTGAAAACTACATCGCGATGACCTTCAGCCAATGAGAGACAATGATACAGGGCAGAGGGAAGTTCAGGGAGGAGTTATAGACCATATCAGTATTTTAATATGTATTATATCATACAGAAACAAGCACAAACGCTTGACCAGCCGCAACATCAGCTTAACAGTTACTGCAAAATTATTGTTTACCACTCTTTGCAGAACACAATCCCTGTTCCCTGCATCTCCCTCCTGCATAATCTGTTTTTCTTTTTGTAGCTGAAATCAGCGCTCAGACAATTTGCTGGCAATATTTTTTTAATACTTCCAGTCTCGCTCGAGAACAACGGTCTGACGCACACAGGTTCTCGCGTTATTTCCTTATCACTTCTCGCGTGGGTTTTGTTGTGAAACGTAGTTTGCGGATCAGACAGAGTTGTCAGCGATTCTTCCTATTGTGAAATCGTGCAATGTGAAAGCCCCTGTCGCCGATCCATCGTGCAATGTGAACACAGCAGCGACTGAATGCTACCCCAGATAGTCACGCAGTGTGAAAACAACAGCGATCCGACGAGTTTGAAAATCGTGCAGTGTGAACTCGGCATTAGATGAAATCAACTAAAATAAAATCTCTCAAGATCTGATTAAACAACCCCACAAACAGCATCACCAGCTCCACTTATTAATAACCAGACTGACTTTATTTCTGTCAGACATCTTCTGAAGATCTTATTGAGAATTAACTAAGGTTTAGATGTTGATTTATTGTTTCATTTGTAGTAACCATGTTAGAGATTAGTGTCTGCTTTACTTGGGCTCTTAACCCTTGATTTCTGTGTTAGTCGTATTTATTTTATTTATTTTTTTACTATTTTTTTCTCTGGTTGTTGTAATCATGCGTTCCTCAAGCATATTTGTTACAGCTCAAAAGCCCAGAGAAAGTAATCCATAGCTGGCTGTTATATATTAATGATGACAATCATCTGTTGGTAAACCTATCTCATTGAGAGTGAACATAGACTCATTGTGTGGGGTTGTTTAATCAGATTTTGAGAGATTTAATGTGTTTTATTTCAGTTGATTTCATCTAAGCATGTATCTAAAGTCAGTTGTTGTTCTTGTGTTTCTCTTTCTGTCAGTGATTCTGTTTGTTAACAGCAGGTGTTCATCACTAATGCTCAATCAGCACTTAATTAATCACTTAATTACTTAACTGCAATGTATAACTTATTTAGTGAACTCAACTGAAATAGGTTCAGCGCACTCATAATTGTTAGTTTTAAAAACTTAAACCGTTTGAGGAAACTGATTGCCTTAAACATTTGAGTTACCTTAACTTGTTGGGTTTAACAGTGATAGACAATGACATCTCTGAATTCAATAATAAAATGCCTTTAACTGAAAATTGAGTGTTTAATCTTATCATTATACATTACTGACACTCTATCCTCCAATTTGATACTGTTAAGTGCTTTGACAATCTGTATTGTTAAAAGCGCTATATAAATAAAGGTGACTCGACTTGACTCTGTCTCTCACACACACACACACACACACACGTTTGTTTTTGTGAAAAGTGGGGACTCTCCATAGGCGTAATGGTTTTTATACTGTACTTACTGTCTGTGCTATTGTCCTACACCAACCCTACACCTAAACCTACCCCTTACAGGAGGCTGTGCATCTCAACTTTCCCCAAAAAAACCTCATTCTGTGTGATTTATAAGCGTTTTGAAAAGTGGGGACATGGGTCAATGTCCTCAGATGTCATCTTCACCTTGTAATACCTGTCATACCTTTGTCATTATACACATCTATGTCCTGACTTTTCACACACACACACACACACACACACACACACACACACACACACACACACACACACACACACACACACACACACACACACACACACACACACACACACACACACACCGTGAACACACTCTCTAACCATTAGTCCATGACTGCCCCCATAATATGATATGGTATCTGTGTTTCTGATTCCTATAAAATGAAACACTTGCTGAAGGGCTGCTTTAATAGGACAAGAACTTACAGTTTAGGGTTTCATACTCAGCTGTATTATATATTTCGAGTGCCTAAGGAACGGTAATGATTATTCCAGTGATTCCAGAGTAATGCTACAGTGAAAGTAATGCTCGAGAGAAAGTGCACAACGATTTGAGATGAACTAGACCAGAGAATCAAACCCTGTCACACACCACTGATGAGTTTGTGTTGTCCTCATAACTGATCAAACCTGATTCTTTCCATGATTATCATCATCATCATCTGTGAAATATGTTTAGAAGAGGCGTTGCTTTACAGGAATCAGAAACACATCATACCTGCAGCCGCTTGACAAACACACACATTCCTCTCCAACTCCAATTCCTCTGAACATATTTGACTGATGAAGATGATGATAACACTATCATAACCTGATTACATATGAGACTGGTTTAGGGATTTAAATCATTTTAATCCTGACCAATGATAATTGTCAGAGAATTCACATTTTTAAATGGAACAGTATATATATATATTAAATATATATAAAAAATCTTTCAAAAAAGTTTGCATATGGCATGCTAAGAATATGACATAAAACATGATATACAATTAATAATAAGGCTAGAAAAACTTTGCCTCCCTAAATGTAAAAAAACAAGCACCTGTAAATCAATTTAAGGGGGCAAATATTGTCCCTTAATGGAAAAGATGTGACTGCGGTCTAAGTGGGGGGTACTCAGAAGAATGTTAAATGCCCCAGGGGTACGCCACAGTAATAAGTTTGAGAATCACTGCTCTAAATGATCAATATGATGCTGTTAAACCTGTCACACACAACCCACTACATGTCTTCTGTCGTCTGATAGTTTATTCTTTTTTTATCAAGTAAAAGCTCTTTTAGTGTAAATGTCCACCTTCAGCTTTATGTGTCTTTCTGCTGTCAAGTCTTGACTGATTTTTATCAAGTAAATGTCTTAACTAGTAATATTTCCAGATGAACACTTACTGGTCTGAAGAAGCTCGGCTTTACTTGATTCTCCATCAAACATTTTTTAGTCTTAAATCTGATCATCAGGATCTTTAGAGGAACGTTTGTTTCAAGAAGCTTTACTTTCACTGTTCCTCAGCGGAGGAATGATCTTCATCTCACATCTTCCGAGGACCGTTTATTTCTTCAGCTCTCAATCAGCATTGCATTATATGTTTGGATCATTTACATCTCATCTTACTGAGACATATTACTGGAGATATAGAGCGACGATTGATATTTAGATCATTTTATGTCAGTATCTGTGCTGTTCTAAAGATCCCATTGATTTAAATTACAAGCATCAGAATTTCATCATGTTAATATCAGCATCTGCAAAAACGTCATATTTTTGCTCAGTTTAAGTCTCTGAATAAAACTGAGCTGATTTCCCTCCATATTCTCACTTTATTATACTATATGAGCCATAAAAGCAAATGTTTTGTAATATTTTATCTAAAGGTGTTCATTTCATTACTTCTAATGCCAGGCTCTACACAATTAAAATGGCCAGTTTTAGCAGTTTCTGTGATTTGTCTGCACTTAATTTCTGAGTTTATTCCGTGGTGAAGGACTGGCACTCAGGGGGCAGCTCAACAGGTCAAGAAACTCTTGAGGAGAAGCGATATATAATAACATCAGCAACCACAGACATTTACAGTACAGTCACTCTAAAACAGGAAATTCTCAAACTTCTGAATAGGGCATGTGTTGTGCTGAATGGCTGCACAGATGGAGTATGTTTGTGTGACGTGACTCACTTTGGCGATGGAATAGTGGTTAGCAGTGTTTTAAACTTTTGGCAACTTTTCAGACTGTCCTAGCAAGTTTTTTAAAACGTATTTGAAAAGGCATGCATTTTTCCTCTTAACCACACAAAAAGAAACAACTATTGAACAGCTGTGCCTAGCAGCACACACATCACAAGTGAATCAAGTTGCTATCTATGTATCTGTATATCTGTCTGTCTGTCTATCAAAATGCAATATGTAATTTAAAAAATACAAGTAAAATTCTGGTAAAAATAATCATATTAAAATGAATTAATTCTCAATACGAGCTTCTCTAGAAGTCTGACAGAAATAAAGTCAATCTGATGCTGTTTGTGAAGCTGTTTAATCAGATCTTGAGAGATTTAATGTCTTCTTTTATTTCAGTTGATTTGATCTTCGTCTGTGGCTGAAGTCAGTTGTAGTTCTTGTGTTTCTCTTTCCTTCGGTGATTCTTCTTGATAACAGCAGCTGTTCATCATTAATGATCAATCATCACATAATTATCTCCTTAACTCCAGCACTGCTTCAATTCTACTTGAACACTCTGTAGTGTGGAAACACATGAACACTGAGCAGTGTGGGGACTTTGCTGTGAATTATTACATAAATCTTACCTGTTTCATTCACGTATGACTGATGCATATGATTCACATTAAGTTTATTGATTTATGTTAAAACTATATAATCTAAATGGATGGAAAATTTTCATGCAATTGAATTACATAAAATGTAAATTTAGGCCGAATCATTTTTTTGAGTGCACATGGGCCATAACTGGCCCAATTCAAGGCCAGTTATGGGTAATTAACTTGGCTCAGACTTGGGCTAGTTATGGCCCATGTGTGGCCCTTGTCTGGAATCCAGACCTGGTCCACACTAGGACCGTAAGTCATTGCGGTATGTGGGCCAAGCAAAAGCTGATTGTCTGGGCCGGAGCTGAGCCAGAGAAAAATTGCTATGTGGGATGGTTGTGTTAAAATTGAATTAACGCAAAATGTGTTGTCCCTAACTTGACACACAGGTGTGTTAATATATAACACAGGTTGTGTTGTTTTTAACACATTTGTTTTAAGAGTGGTGGTGCAAGCATCATGATATGGGCATGTTTCTCCTACTATGGTGTTGGGCCTATTTATTCCCTATTTAACCAGGGATCATGGATCAGTTTGCATATGTTAAAATACTTGAAGAGGTCATGTTGTCCTATGCTGAAGAGGACATGCCCTTGAAATGGTTGTTTCAACAAGACAATGACCCCAAACACACTAGTAAACGAGCAAAGTCTTGGTGCCAAACCAACAAAATTAATGTTATGGAGCGGCCAGCCCAATCTCCGGACCTTAATCCAATCGAGAACTTGTGGGGTGATATCAAAAATGCTGTTTCTGAAGCAAAACCAAGAAATGTGAATGAATTGTGGAATGTTGTTAAAGAATCATGGAGTGGAATAACAGCTGAGAGGTGCCACACGTTGGTTGACTCCATGCCACACAGATGTGAAGCAGTTTTAAAAAACTGTGGTCATACAACTAAATATTAGTTTAGTGATTCACAGGATTGCTAAATCCTAGAAACAAAAACGTTTGTACAAAATAGTTTTGAGTTTGTACAGTCAAAGGCAGACACTGCTATTTTTTTGAACACACCCCTTTCAACTAATTGCCCAATTGCACAGCCTTAAGAGCGTGCATATCATGAATGCTGGGTCGTGTTTGTTTTCTGAGAATCTACTGCACCTACTGGTAACTTGTTTGCCACATAGCAATAAAAAATACCTTGATTATTCTGGTTAGTCACATTGTACTGCTATTATTTTGAACAATACTGTATTGTTATATCCCTTTGTAACCATAAGCTCAGCATCTTTTTACATTTATCAATATTTTTAAGAATATTTTCTTTCTCTCTTATTTCGTGTGACTGTAATACCCAAATATTTAACTTCTGTTTTAACTCTCATGTTACTGATTGAGCAAGCTGGTTGATCATGCAAAGCAAGAATTTCACACTTTTAATATTTAGCATAACACCTGATGCTTTAGAAAATGTATTAATTGAATCTAGTGCTGTAACAATTTGGTTTTCATTTTTTTAAGAACAAAGTTGTATCATCTGCAAACTGAGTTATGATAATATGTTTCCCTGATATGTTTAAGCCTTCAGATCCACTGTTCTTTACCATAATGGACAATAATTCAGCAACCATTATAAATAGTAAAGGGGAGCTGTTGCAACTTTGCCTAATGCCCCTCTTAACTGAAATTCTTGAGCAAGTGCCATGTTCTTACCGGGAGCAGAAAGTGACCGACTTGACGTCTTCTTTTAATTCTGCCTGATAAAAGTAATAAAGATCGATCCAGATAATCTATAATCGATTTTTGGTTAATTAACTTGGAAATCAAGTTTGGGAGATCAAAATTGTGCATTCAGTATTTAGCGATCATAAAATGATTCATAGTTATTAGCCTTAATTGGAGATGCAAGAAATTGCAGATTCAGTTTCAACAACTGGAAATTAAACAATTAACTTCTTGATGATATTCAATTTAAGGGTTAAATTTATCATAAAGAAGAAATATCAGGTTTATATGGAACAAATTGGGAAATTATGAAATATGACATTAGAAAATGTGCAATTATAAGAAGCAGAAAAAAATAGCCAAAGACAAAAGATATAGAAAAGATGCTTTAATTAGAAATAGAATATGTATGATAGACAAGTGAACAAGAAAAACATATTTTAATAAAACTGCAATTGAAATTAGAACAAATCTATGAATATAAATCTAAGGAAGCATTTATAAGAACAAGAAGAAAATGGTTAGAGATGGGTGAAATAACTTCTAAATATCTGGAGATTGTTTCTATTTAAAGAAATGTACAATTTACAATTGACCCAAAATTAATACCTAATTGTGTTATGAAAACTCATATACCCATAATAGAAATATAGGCAACACAGCACTTTTTCTACATCCACTTAAAACAATTCTAAAAAAAATGTGTGATAAATATTGAAGAAATTCATAAAGATATTGAAAAATCTAAAGACGATAAAGCAGCAGGTAATTATGGTTTGACCTGTGAATTTTACAAAGAATTCAAAAGAAGATCTCAGAATTTCTTTTTTTATGTTTTCAAGGAAATATTAGAAAATGAAGCAATGTTGCCATCTAGGGATTGATTACACTAATTCCTAAGCAGGTGAAGATTTACAATATAGAGAGAATTAACCAAGTGGACTCGATGTGCTTGATTTTAAAACATCTAGCGTGAAGATCCTCAAATGAAAACTGTGTTTTGCTTCAAGAGTGCAACCATACATCTGTGTTGTGTGTTACTCTCCTTCATTTATTCATCTATCACTGATCATTTAATCATTTATCATAATCATTTAAGCCATTTATATACTCATTTCATTGATTAGTCATTAATACTGTATTCTTGTTTTTATATTATTATGACTGTGTGTTTTAAGGGCTGTTTATCTTCATGAATAAGAGATACGAGGGAATGTTTATGGAAACTCAAGGTTCATATGCTTTAAAAAAAACAAAAAAACAAGTGTGGTCTTTTACTCAATAAACCACTTTTTTAATAAAACAATTAAAACAGCAAATGTTTTTGATTACAATACAAAAGAGTCAGAAAAAGTATACATGCAGTACACTCTCCTCAACAGGAGTAGAGTAATAACTGTTGTTTGTTCATCTTTGCTTTAGTTCAGAGCTGGTGTTATCACTCTTCTATAATCCAACCCTTTCAAAGATGTTCTAAATGGCAACAGATAGCCTGCCCCTAATGCATCACGTCACAGGTGACTCCTGTACCACAACGCACCAGCTAAGGATTGTTTAATAAATAAAATAAAAATATGTATTTGTCATCTGACTAATCTGAAAGATTTGTGAGGAACTGCATCACTGTAGGGCTTCTTACTGTATTATCAACATAAAAAAGGCACAAATGTAACACATTGTATTAACAAATAAAATAGACAAGAGTAATTAACACAACAACCTAAATGAATAATGTGAATGGATGAAGAAATAAAGTGCATAAGATGCAAGTGATTAACCCGGATGTTGCTTTGGTACAGTGTTTTTTTTTTTTTTTTTACAAAAAGATGAACTATTGTTGATCTGAAACTAATAAGGTGAAGAACCTTATTCCACTTCAAAAAAAAAAAAAAAAAAAAAAAAAAAAAAGATTTCCATTAAGTGGACAAGTAGCCTGATTAAAACATCAATAACAAAAAATATTTTGATTTTATTACATTCTGTGAAAATGGTGACTGATAATCAATAATGTATTGACAGTAACAAGGTGGTGCCAGTTGATATGCTTATTGAAGTATAGAGCTGATAAAACACTGATGAGAGTTTTGTTTCAGAAGAATTTACGGTCACACACTTTATTTTAAGATCCAATACTAGCTATTAACAAACCATTAACTACGACTTTCGCCTCAATAAAACTCCTAATTTGCTGCTTAGTTAGTGCGGTAGTTGTTGAGTTTAGGTATTGGGTAGGATTAGGGATGCAGAATATGTGCTTTATAATAAACAGCTAATATGTGACCTTGGACCACAAAACCAGTCATAAGAGTCAATTGTTTTAAATTGAGATTTATACATCATCTGAAAGCTGGATAAATAAGCTTACCATTGATGCATGGTTTGTTAGGATACAACAACAGGCTATTTGGCTGCGATACAACCAGGGCCTAAAATTAACACTCGCCAAGCGCCAAACACAAGTAAAAATCGGCATTAGCAAGTAAATGTAACCGTGTCAGTCGCCAGTTGGTGGGTAAAACTTTTCCGAAATATAACAATGCAATGTAGTGAGAACAACCGCCAGGTTTAAAAGGGATTCGCTGTTTCTGACGTAAGCGAATAAAAAAAACTTTTCCCAAGATGAGCTCATCGTGATTGGTTAGCCGTTCTGTCATAAGTGAAGTAGGCTCGTCTGAACCATGGTCTTTAGGCTGATTAAACTCTTCCTCAAAATCCAATCATCAACTGATGGGTAGAACCAAGTCACACACTTACATTTGTTTTTTGTTTTTTGATAATTAGTTGCATACAGATGTACCGTACAATCTGGAAGAAAACCTCTGTTGCTATTTCTGTTTCATTAAGACATTCCATACAAGGCCAAATATTTGCATACTGCCTCATAAGTAGGGATTCCCTCCAAGTCCGTTTAAGATTCTAAAGCAACAAATTCTATTGAAAAAAAAAAAACCTTCATAATCAGTGGTAACAGCTTTTGAATGGGTATTTGGAGCAGCATAATTTGTCCTATGGCATGGCCACTTTTGCATTAGCCAATGGAAGGCAATTTAAAACAAATAGGTTGTGAGTTACGGCTGTAGCTTAACAGTGACAAGGTGAAGGGCAGAAAATCATTCCAAACAAGTATCAAAGCAAAACTCAGCGGTGTTTACTGAATGATTCAGCATTCTGAACGGATCGTACGATGAATGACTCAATTGACTCACTCATTAAATTATTTGCTGCCACCTAATGGTGTTTTAATTTCACGTTTAAAAAGTATCATTGCAAAATACTGAGACAATCGCCTTTAAAGTTGTCCAAATGAAGTTCTTAGTAATCAAAAATTCAATTTTGATATATTTACGGTAGGAAATTTACAAGATATCTTCACGGAACATGATCTTTAATTTATATCCTAATGATTTCTGACATAAAAGAAAAGTGTATAATTTTGACCCACACAATGTATTGTTGGCTATTGCTACAAATATACCTGCACTGCTTATGACTGCTTTTGTGCTGCAGGGTCACAAATGTTAATAATAGGCTTGACTAGTCAATAGTGAGAATTGGTCCCTATACTAAAGTGTTACCGAAATTATTTAAAAATGCCAAGGCTTATGTCGCAGTAAGTGCAGTGTTGAATTTCTCTTTTTGACTGTAACATTCATTGGTTGAGTCTCATTATTTCCCAGATACCTCAACACTGTCCTCTGATGGCAGACCTGACACAAATCAATCATAGACACACAGCGCGTGTATATCATGAGGAAGCAAGTTTTCCTTGGAAAAAAAGACACTTTCACATTTGCCCTTCAGCACCATCACATAAATGAACTCTGTTTTATGTACACACAGCACATCATATTTGCAGATAGCAAACAGTAGATTGGCTTTATATGATGTGCTCCAGTGTAAATGTGAATCTGCAAACAGATCAGTCAAAACTCTAGTTTCTCAACCTTGATTTGTCACATTTTGTTAGGAACCAACTATTATAACCATAGCAGGAACTAGAGAATCACTTTAACCAAGATTAAACAACGGCCCAATTCAGTGAAGAACTTACTGCCTGATCATTGAAGTGTGTCCTGTAGATCTGCAGGTGTTTATACAGTATGAATACATTCCCAGATGTATTTACATCCCTCTAACATGAATGAACAAATGATAAATTAATGGAAAAGTTCAACAGTAACTAGGAGTAACATAATTACTACTCTATCAGAATGCAAAGAATAAGATAAATACTTATTTTGTCATTTCCTTGAACTCTGCAGAAATGTACCAAAGTTAATGTACAGAGGATATAAAGTGCGTTATATAAATATAAAACAGCATAAATAGACAGCACAAATATAAAGACTATAAACAGGGTTGCTGCAGGTTTTAAGAGGATAAATTTAAGACTTTTTAAAGACCTTTTTAAGACCAACTAAAGAGAATTTAAGGGGGGGGGGGAATCGAAGGAAAAATAATACAGCAATATGTTCTCTAAGTATAATGTCTATGGAGCACATGAAGAGTTGTATTTAGCAACATTTCAAAGTTAAAATACAAACTGATCTAACTTAGTTTTTAATTACTTTTGTACTTTTGAATTAATCTTTAAGTATGTTAAGGCTTGAATACCTCTGGTTCAACCACTTGAATGTGGAAATAACATTTACCTCCCAGCGGGCACCTTGACGTCAATTTGACATCAACAAATAGTCAAGATTTTGACCACCATGTATGACATGCATGAATATGCATATTTTCATTATATTTTGTAATAATTTTCTTGTGGTTGTAAAGAGGCCCAACAAAGGTATCAATCTGACATGTTTTTTCTGGTCCCTATATCTCAGGTCAATATCCTTGACATTAAATCGATGTTGATTTGATGTCAGGAAATAAGATGTCAAATTTATGTCAAAAAATGTTTGATGTCACATTTATGTTGAATTGATATCGAAGCTTGATATTGAATGATATCAAAATAACATCAAAATGACATCAGCACACAGCAAAATCCCCAGTGTTAATTTAACACTCTGAGTGTGGACTCACTGGACTCATATAAACACTGAAGCAGTGTTAAAAGTAACTCTGAAGCAGTGTTAAAGTGAATGAGATAATTAGGTGATTAACTGAGTGATGATTGGCCATTATTGAAGACACCTGATGTTAACAAGCAGAATCACCAAAGAAGAAAATCTAAATTTGTATGTCACCATTATAGTGGTCTGTGTTTGCATTAGATGGGATCTTGACCCTTGACTTTTTAACTTAAAATTTTGTTTGGCTGCTGTATCTGAATTATAACAGCCAGACAAGCCAAGAGCAAAAGTCATCAAGTGGTGATAGTTATGTTTTAACATAATCATCGTTTGACTTGAGGCATTTAACTTATTTAGAGTCTGATCTCTGAGTTATATTATCTTTATTGTTTGCAACAGCTCTGTGATTCCACAGCGAAAGATACTGTATTTTTTATACATTTTGTAGTGGTTTCTTGCAAGCTGTTCCGATTTAAAAAAAAAGAAAAAAAAAGTCTTTGTTTTAGGTTAGACACAGACATCAAGAATCAGCGTATGAATCTCAACTACGGTGTAGTAAGAATAAAAAGTTACAAAGACAATTCAGCTCATAATTTATTCATGCCGCAATGCATGATGGGAGCCAATGATGACTTTTTATTGGCTACAACATGCTTTTTTGATGGTCACCATTGTTGTGATTCTCACGCTGATTCTTAATGTTTGTGTGTCTAAATTAAAGTTTTTTTTTTAAAATGTATTTTATGTAGGAGTAACTTCTGAAAACATCTGTGTGATTATGTCAAAAATGCCAGCTCTTGTATTTTTCACCTTGTTGACGTAATTACTAAAGAAAACCTAACTCAGGTATTCAGGTCACTACATGATGACTAGTTCAAAACAGTCAACACCACATGATCATCTTTTCTCTGGTTTGTCTGGCTGTTATAATTCAATTATAACAAACAAAACCTAATGTTTAAAATTTAAGGGTCACGATCCCAACTAATGCAAACACAGACCACTATAATGGTGACATACAAATTTAGATTTTCTTCTTTGGTGATTCTGCTTGTTAACATCAGGTGTCTTCAATAATGGCCAATCATCACTCAGTTAATCACCTAATTATCTCATTCACTTTAACACTGCTTCAGTGTTACTTTTAACACTGCTTCAGTATTTATATGAGTCCAGTGAGTCAACACTCAGAGTGTTAAATTAACACTGGGGATTTTGCTGTGCAGAGGTCAAAATCTTAACATCAAATTGACATCGACACTTTGACGTCAAAATGACTTTCATTTTTGACCTATTTCGTGACGTAATTTTGACATCAATGTTGATGTCATATTGATGTTAAATTGACATCAAATGCCCACTGGGCTTCTGATCAGACCCATTGTATATCTATATACCTCTTGTGGTTCTCGGACCTGTTCTGGGGACCCCTCACCACTGCATATTTTGCATCTAACACACCTGATTCAACTCATCAGCAGAGACTGCAAGACTTAAATTAGGTGTGTCTGATGAGGGAGTCATACAAATCGTGCAGTGGTGAGGGGTCCCCAGGACAAGTATGAGAACTACTGCTCTATGTCCCTGCTGTTTCTCCTGAATAGTGCTTAAACACTCTAAAAATGCATGTCAAAGTCCTGAATTAAAATACAAGCAATGTCAATCAAACATGGAAAATAATTTAGAGAAATACAATCTTGTTGTAAAAACAGTACAACAGTACATGCTCAACAATAGGAGCATATGATTCTCTTTTCTTAAGAACCTCCCTCTGATTCTTCATTTCAAATCTCTTGTCCTTGAAATGACCACAAACTATGAACAAAGGTTAGTTTTCTTTCTTCCTCTTTTGACATTGCAGTTCATTGGCCTTTCTCTTTCTCTCTTCATCCAGGTGGAGTCTGTATCTTGATCTTGCAGATTTAGCTGCATTCAGTAACTCTTTTTTGATAAAGGCACATTCAAAATTCCACCTGATACCCTGACATAATCACAGATCAGCATGTGAGCAACTACTGTGTCTTCCTTCATGTTTGTGTTTCCACTTCCTTGTTTACAGAAAAATCCCTTTGGACCGTTGCCTGTCCATGAGACAAAAGGAGGACTTTTTTGCAGAAGCTCCAAAGCGCATTGACACAGATCCACAGATGACCATGTAAAAATTCATCAGGCCGTTGGTTCATGGGAGAGAAAGAGACTCGTCTTTGGCTTTAAGATGAAGTAGACTGCCAAACTGCTGGGTTATTGTATCACCTGTACCAAGAAATATAAATATAAGGAAAAAATAGTTGCAAAATTAAAGGGGTCATATGACGTTGCTAGAAAGAACATTATTTTATGCATTTGGTGTAATACAATATTTTTATGTGGTTTAAAGTAAAAAACAAAAAAACAAAACAAAAAAAAAAACATTATTTTCCACATACTGTACATTATTGTTGCTCCTCTAGGCCCCGCCTCTCTGAAACGCATCTATTTTTACAAAGCTCATCGTTCTGAGAAGCCAGGCGTGCTCTGATTGGCCAGCTATCCAGTGCGTTGTGATTGGCCGAATACCTCAAGCGTGTGACGGAAATGTTACGCCCCCTCACCATATTGTGATGGCTTTTTCCGACCCCTTTAATATAAACTAAATTATAAATTACTATTGTTATTATTGTTTTTTAAAATACTCTACTCTTGCGGACCTAATCATAAAAACTTTTCTACAAATGGGGCTTAGTAAACACAAAATACATTAAAAGTATTTCAATCATGAGAACTCTCTGAAGATTTTGTCATGGTGGAATAGATCTGCTACATTGCTGCTACTGCTGGTTATTGCTGTAGTCAAGTCAAGTCACTATTATTTATATAGCGTTTTTAACAATGCAAATTGTGTCAAAGCAGCTTTACATCAGCTTGATATAAAGCTGTGTGGCTTTAGGTTTATTGATAGTCAGCTGTTACAGAAAAATGTACTGTTGAACAAATGCCATCGTAACGCTTGAATATTGGAAAAAAGGACTACATTGCTCAGGCTTTTAGACATGAACACTTATAATACGATCCTCAACAGTGGTGACAATAATTATTCATACTGCAGTGCATGATGGGAGTTTTTACTATGGTGTTACCCAGCATGGATTGCAGCATTTTGTTGATTGTCACCATTGTTGAGATTCATATGCTGGTTCTTGATGTCTGTGTGTGTCTAAATAGTACTGGAGTTTAAATATTTACATGCATTACGTAGATTTAGAACTCATTCACTATAACTGTTACAGCAGTAATTCACACAAATTTAATTGTTTACATATATATATATATATATATATATATGTTTGGATATAAACAGGTCAGCACCTGATGATTGTCTCATCATATGAAAACAACTAAAATCTCTCACAGCACAGCACAGCACTGACCGGTCTGCTTTACAACAGCACATTCAGTGTTACAGAGAGAGATCTGACACAGGAATCAAGGGTCAAGAGCCCAACTAAAGCAAGCACTGATCTCCATGATGGTGGTATCATTTTATCCAATAAAACATCAACATCTGATCCTCTGTAATTCTCAATAACAGCAGGTGTTCATCACTAATGCACAATCATCATTTAATTAGTCTCTTAATTATACGGATAGGTTCCGGATCCGTAATCCTTATCTGTTCCGGATCCGCTGCGCTGTGCAAGTGGACCCCGATACGGACCCTTTTGCGGATCCGGTCCGGAGTCTGTGGTACCTCCAGGGCGGATCCGATCCGGAGTAATTTTGAGGAGCCCTTTTCTGAGTTCTGACTTTCTGCACACCTGAAGCTCATCTTCCACCATCTCACACTATAAATACACTCTGTGGTGCTTTCATTCCTTGCCAAGTCTTATTTTGATATTTCTATTGCGGTTCTGAGCCTTTTCTCTGTCTGACCCCTGTCTGTCTGCTTTGGGTTTGTCTTTTGGTTTGCGTTTTGGATTAATTGTTTGGATTCTTTTGGTTTTGATCTCCTCCTGTATTAACTCTACTCTGCTTAAAAACTAAACTCTGCTTATGGATCCTACTGCATCAGAGACAGAGAGCTTGTATATCATGAGAAATCTTTGGGGGGAAAAAAACACCTTCACATAAACAAACTCTGTTTTATTTACATGTAACATATTTGCAGAGAGCAAACAGTAGATTGTCATTATGTCCATTCAACACTGACGTGCTCCAGTGTAAATGTGCATCTTTAATCAGACAGCAGTCAGATCAGTCAAAACAGTTTCTGAACCTCAGGAACCAGCCTTTATAACCACGACGGGTACCAGAGTCACTTTAACGATTACACAACAGCCCAATATACCATGTACTCTAAGGTACTAATGTGTAGCCTTTTTAGACGAAAAATTGAAAGTAAAACATCAAACATTATGAAAATTAAATTTGTGCACTCTGTCTAATCTAGAAATCAGTTTTTCTGTCTTCTTTTCTCTGTTTTTCTGCATCATTACAGCTTTTGGTGGACAAACAGTGACTTTATTAATGATATCTCTGCATTCAGAGAATAAGAGTTAGTAAATTCTGCCTTTAAATGGACTCTCTGTAGTCTGCAGATGTGATGTGATTGTGAGTTCATGTAGGCTTGCTGTGATGAGCATTACTGACCGACAGCAATACAAATGAGATATGCTTATGAATCGTACCAATTTCACAATGCTACAAAGGGAGATAAACAAATATTAATTGAACAAATCACAAGGTGTAACATTTAGAGTCCAATGAAGGCAAGGGAGAAACAAATAAGTTAAAAGTATATTTATTAAACCAACAGAAAAACAAAGTAAACTCAAGTAACCCAAATAACAGAATCCACAGCATGACACACAAGAAACAAATCAAACTTAAGAGCCTAAATACACACGGTGATTAACTAAAACACAATCAGGTGTGAGCCGATTAATGAGTAACCATAGCAACAAAGGGCTGGCGGGAAAATGGAGCAAATCAAACCAGACAACAAAAGAAATACAAACTAAAAGTCCATGAAACACATGGATTATGGAGATGATTACAAATAATTAGTCTCTTCAATAATATAAATGAGCGAGACAACATAATCTAACACAGCAACAAGATGAGGAAAGGACAAAGACAGACTCTAGCTTTAACCCTTCTACTCTTTTGAGAATAACATAGTTTGATACGACTTTTATATCATTATTAACAAAGTTGACAGTAAATGCATTGATGACATCACAGAGCTTCAGATATTTAAACTCAAGATCTCTGACTTTATATATTTTTTTTACTTCTAAATATTCTTCATTAAATAAATATTCATTATCTACTAGTTCACACCACTTATGATAGAAAAACAAACAAACTTTTCCACTAATTTCCTCACTAAATTCGTCACTAACTTTATTTTTAATTTAATCTTTTTTAAAGATTTGTTTCACACATTCTTCCAAAGGAGTTTTTCAACCTCTCAGCAACTGAGAAAGACAACATAGGACGTAAACGTGCTGTATATCTGAGGTGAAAAAAGGATGTCTTAACCGTATTCTACACAAAAGCCTCAAATGACAGCGTAGCAGCAATGACTCCAGGATAATTTTGTTTGCTTTGAAACTCCAAGACAACACCATCAACAGAGAAAGTAAGAGAACCAGTATTTCTCAGTTGATGGGGAGAGCCGAGGAGCATAACTTCTGTTTTGGAGCTATTTAAAGACTGAATATGAATCTGCTTATCATCAGCATAGAAATGATAATTAAGTTCAAGAGATCTTATTAGTTTACCAAGTGGGTAAATACACACACTAAAATGTAAGGGACCCAATACTTACCCCTGTGGCAAATAGTGGCAAATACACTCTAAAAAATGCTGGGTTAAAAAGGGACGAACCCAGTGGTTGGGTTGTTTTGACCCAGCAGTCGGCAGAGTTGTAAAGTCCAGGGGTCAGAAAGTAAAAGTCCTGCCATATGTTTGTTCCACCCATGATCTCAGCAGCTGATTTCACCAGAGGAGGAACCAAGTCATTCCTTTCAAGTCACAAGCAAGTCTCAAGTCAAATCCCAAGTCCTCAAAGAGTTAAAGTTAATGAGATAATTAAGTTTCTAATTAAATGATGATTGTGCGTTAGTGATGAACACCTGCTGTTATTGAGAATTACAGATGTTGACGTTTTATTGGCTAAAATGATGCCACCGTCATGGAGATCAGTGCTTGCTTTAGTTGGGCTCTTGACACTTGACCAGGTTTTAGATATCTCTCTGTAGTAGTGTTAATTTTGGCAGGCATTTTTGATTTAGTCTTTATCATGAGATGAAAATGCTTAATAGTCTTAGTCACATTTTAGTCATTTGAGTCTTTCATAGTTTTAGTCTAGTTTTAGTCGACGAAAAGTCATTGCATTTTTGTCAACTTTTAGTCATTATTTTTTGTCAAACTGCAGTTACCAACATTTATTTTGGTAGCCATTTTATATGTAGTCTTCAAACAAAAATAGTCATTAATTAATCTTTCTTTAAATCAATTAAGCTTATGAAAAATTTGAATCAAGGATTGAATCCTGGAAAAACTGGAATAAATATTCATTTTTTGGTAGATATACAAATTAAACTCATTTTTCAGATACAGTAGTATTGTCAGTATTGTCGCCATGACAAGTATACATTTATTTAATATTTTTCGTTGGTTAAAATTAATGACACATATAGGTATTTAATAGGAATGCTGTCCATTTAAAACAGATGCATGTGACACACATTCAGTTTTCACCCACCTGTTTACGTTCACTTAAGCCATAACTGACTGTATTTACGTGAGATATTCTAGTACACAATAGACATTTGGACTGCTGTGTATGTATTTGAGTACCAAGTACTGATCGCGCGCTGTATGAGAACTGAAGAAGTGGAGCGTCCGCGCGAGACTAGTTTAGTTGTTTTATTGAAAATGTTTAGTTTGACCTCACCATTGTGGCGGTCAGGGTTTGCTTTAGTTGGGCTCTTGACCATCAAATTTTAACCTTAGCGTTTTTCTGGCTGCTGTAACTGTGTTTATAAAGCACATTTGTTATAGCATGAAAAGCCAGAACAATGTGTGATTTATGTGCTTGTGATTGATTATTGATAATGATGTAATCATTATCTAGTGGGCTGATTCACTGATCTCATTCAGAGTGTGATCTTTAAAGACATGGTGTGGATTTTTTTATTTGTTAGTTTGGTGTTGCTTACAGCTGCTATATGACCCAAGAATCAGCATATGAATCTCAACAATGGTGACAATTAAAAGCTTAATGCTGCAATGCATGCTGGGCACCAGCACAGTACAAAACTCACCGATGAATCCCAGCATGCATTGCGGCATGAATAAATTATGCCGCTGAATTGTCCACTTGTCTTTAATTCTTACTATGTGCTTTTATTTTTTATTTTTTTGTGGTGAGTTTTAGTAGCATGTTTTGTGATGTTCAGAGGTGATCTGTTTCTTTATTTTGTTGATTGTCACCGTTGTTGAGATTCATACGCTGATTCTTGATGTCTGTGTGTGTCTAGTTGTGTCCGAAGTCAGTTTTAGTTCTTGTTTCTCTTTCATTCAGTGATTCTGCTTGTTAACAGCAGGTGTTCTCTATAAGGAGAGTAAATATTTAACTGAACTGTATTATTTTGCAAAAAAGAGATCTGTTAGTTTAATGTAGTTTTGTGGGTCACCATTGTGGTGGAGAGTAGAGCCTGTGCTTCAGTCAATGATGAGCCACAAACACTGATGTTCTGTTGCTTTATTTAAAGACAGTAACTGTAGAGTTGCTGATACAATGATGATCTCTTTGTTAAGTGCTTTACCACATGCATGTGTGCTGTAGTTGATAATAAACTGCAACGATTTGAGTTAGTCATGTTTTTAGTAACTTTACTATTACAAATTAAGTGTTTGCAGTTTTATATTAAGAAATGTTCCTTAGTAGAATCAAATGAAATAAGTTTACCAAATGTTTACACACCATCATAATTTTACAGCATGCAAGAGTTTGCTGTATTTTTACAGTACAATTGTAATTATTGATTTACAGTACTCTTGTAAATTTACAGTTACTGTACATTTTACAGCAATTTTTTACAGTGTATAGTTGTAAAGCACTGCAGTTTTTCTTTGGGAGAGGTGAATGAAACTGAAGTACTTGACTGATGTAAAGAGTTGGCATGTGTCAGGTGTGAGTCATGTTTTAAAGGGACAGCAGTTCATGAGATTCATGGTGTTTCTTTTGTTTTCTTTTCTAATGACAGGTCTAATTGCTGCTGCTGTACTGTACACCCCAAGCACCCCCTGCATTCTTATCATGGGTTTGTATTCTGTTTTATTTATTAACTGTTTTTATTTTATTTACCATTAGGCCTGTTCAATATTGACAATCAAAAGTCAACTGAATAAATGACTCAATGACAAATGTTTTGTGTAGATTTAATCAATGTTTGGAGTGGTTTTCTGAATTCACCATGTGTTTTTTATAATTTCTTATTTGTTATTGGTGATTCCAGATTGCTGTCATTCAAGAAGTTATCATTTCCTCCCATTGTGGCTGAGCTACACATCCTCTTTGTTTTATTTCAAACATAAAACATCCAGAGGAGATGGCACCTACGCTGGAATCCATACAAATCTAAGGAATTTATGTAATGAGACTGTGTATAATGCATTTTATTGTGTTGCTGTTTAGTTGAAAATAATAAAAGAGTTAGTTCACCCAAAAATGAAAATTCTGTCATTAATTACTCACCCTCATGTCATTCCAAACCCATAAGACCTTTGTTCATTGTTGCTACACAAATTAAGATATTTTTGATGAAATCTGAGAGCTTTCTGACCCACCATAGACAGCAAGGATCCTTACACGATCAAGTCACAGAAACGTAGTATAAGGACATCGTTAAAATGATTCATGCGACATCAGTGGTTCAACTGTAATTTTACGAAGCTATGAGAATACTTTTTGTGCGCAAAGAAAACAGAAATAACTTTATTCAATGATTTCTTCTCTCCTGGGAGAGTCTGCTGCCATTAACGAGAGTACCACAATGCATGCGTGTCGCGTTCATTTGCCAGTAAACAAAGTGCAGCGTCAGCACTGCCGTGGGTCAGAGAGCTCTCGGGTTTCATCAGAAATGTCTTAATGTGTGTTCTGAAGATGGATGAAGGTCTTACAGGTTTGGAATGACATGAGGGTGAGTAATTAATGACAGAATTTTCATTTTTGGGTGCTCTATCTCTTTAAGTATATTGTAAAACATTGTTGACAAGATCACATGACAGATGCAATTGGAGACCACTAAATTCAAGTTTAGCATTTTATAAACAATGTTTGAACTGTGAAGTATTTGGAATAACAGCTGATATTTAAATCTCAACCTGTTCTGCATGTTATTCTGTACTTCACTTTCATTCATTTAGTTTCTTGTCATTTCCAATCTTCCTGTGAAGAAATCCTGAACGAGGGTCAAAGGTTGAGATGATGGGAACCTACGCTTCCAAGACTTAGAGAATCCATGTACAATTTGAGCTTTTTTCAAATCTCAACATGGAACTTGGACTGAACATGCAGGAAAAAAAAGTAGTTTCCACAAACTGTCACATGACAAGAGATACTAAAAGCACACAAGTTTAGCTTAGTATAGTTGTATAGTATAGTTTCACAGTGAAATGTGAGGCATGAGTGCATGAATCTTTGTTTTTTTTATTTTCAAATGCTGTACAAGAAAGTATTTTTTGCAGTACCATGTCAATTGTAGATGCAGATAATTTAGCATGAATTCGAGGTTAGTAATCTAACTTCACCCAAAATGTTATATGAAAAATCTTGTTCCAATCCTGTTAGACTTTTGTTCATTTTTGGAACACTAATGAAAATCCTTTTTAATGAAATCTGACAGCTATACCTTATTGGACCTTGAAATGGTAGTTGTCAATGGAGGGACAGAAAGCACAGATATTTCATTAAAAATACTCTTTGTTTGTGTTCCAAAGATGAATGAAAATCTTATGGATTTGGAACGGTATGAGGGTGAGTAACTGATGACAGAATTCACATTTTTGGGTGAACTGTCCTTTTAAATAATATTGTGTTCTTCTATAGGTTAAATGGTGTAAACCAGGGGTGGGCAAACTTGTCCCTTCCAGGCCACTTTCCTTCAGAGTTTAGCTCCAACCCTAATCAAACACACCTGAACCAGCTAATCATTGTCTTCAAGACTACTAGAAGGCAGAGGTGGGACTTTCAAGTCACAATCAAGTCTTCAAGTCATATCCCAAGTCCTCAAAGAGTTAAAGTTAATGAAATAATTAAGTGACTAATTAAATGATGATTGTGCATTAGTGATGAACACCTGCTGTTATTGAGAATTACAGAGGATCAGATGTTGATGTTTTATTGGATAAAATGATGCCACCATCATGGAGATCAGTGTTTGCTTTAGTTGGGCTCTTGACCCTTGATTCCTGTGTTAGATCTCTCTCTGTAACACTGAATGTGCTGTTGTAAAGCAGACCGGTCAGTGCTGTGCTGTGAGCGAGTTAGTTGTTTTCAAATGATGAGACAATCATCAGGTGCTGACCTGTTTATATCCAAAATATATGTATTTAAATAGAATATGTAATTAATTAGTTTTGTGTAAATTACTGCTGTTATAGTGAATGAATTCTAAATCTCTGTAATGCACATACATATTTAAACTCCAGAGTGATTTTTACACACAGAGACATCAAGAACCAGCATATGAATCTCAACAATGGTGACAACCAACAAAATTCTTCATGCTGCAATGCATACTGGGTAACACCATAGTAAAAACTCCCATCATGCACTGCAGTATGAATAATTATTGTCACCACTGTTGAGGATCGTATTATAAGTGTTCATGTCTAAAAGCCTGAGCGATATAGTCTTTTTTTCCTATATTCAAGCGTTATAATGGCATTTGTTCAACAGTACATTTTTGCAGTTCTGTAATAGCTGACTATCAGTCAATAAACCAAAGACAGACACCTTCATGTTCATTCAAGTGACACAAAAGCCAAAAGTGTAAGCTCATCAGTTTCCTTTCACTTCAGCAATGCCCGAATGTTTGTTGTGAAACAATATCGCAACTGCTTAAAAGCAATCCGCTTTCAGTTATTAAAAGGGCCAAGAGCCCAACTAAAGCAAGCACTGATCTCCATGATGGTGGCATCATTTTATCCAATAACATCAGCGGGTCCGGATCGGATCCGTAATCCTTATCTGTTCCGGATCCGCTGCACTGTGCAAGTGGACTCCGATACGGACCCGTTTTGCGGATCCGTTCCGGAGTCTGTTGCTATCAGGGTGGGCAAAGAGGGGAGACGTGGGTGGAGCTGAGGTGCCTGGTTGCTGAAATCACGCCTGCCTAGCTCGCCAAACAGGCAATCCACCTGTTACTCAAGTGGCCATGCCCTTAATTATGCAGAATTTTAAGGTTTAATATAATTTAAAGGTGCACTGTGTAATATTTACAACAATATAGTCACAGAAATGCAATATAATATACATAAATATGTTTTCAGAGGTATATAAAGACCTTACTTAATGAACCGTTATGTTTTTATGACCTAAGATTGAGCAATTTCTATCTACATAAACTGCGGGTCCCCTTACATGGAAGTCACCACCATGTTTCAACAGTAGACCTAAACGGACAAACTGCTCTACAGAGCGCGTTTCGGCACTTTGTTGTTCTTGCGATTAAAACACTGACACAGTGATGAACAAGTACATTAATATTCGCAATAACATCGGTTTATTGAATAATTAAGTAGATATAATTCCTTATTTTACCTTTGTAAAGAAATCGCATTGCTCTCTGCTGACTTTACCGACGACATCTTTACCTGTGTCGGCCACCGTAGCTTCTCTAAAGGGAGGGGTGAGCGAGGGACTGAGCCGTTGCTGCTAGATGCCACTAAAATTTACACACTGCACCTTTAAACGGATGAGTTATACGTTATATAGTTATTAAAAAAAAACAGTAGTTCCAACCACGTACGTTTGTGATGCTGTTTGATGTTTGTTTGAACTATGGTGACTCTTAGAACTTAAACATTTATTTAAAAAGTACAATCAAAATTAATGTTAAAATTAATGTTTATTTATTTATTTTTATTTTTTAATATATAAATAGGACAATATCACGCTCACCCGCTGACAAAACTACAGTACAAAACAGTTTCATAATTCTATAGACATCATAAAGAAAAATACTGCACAACAATCATACCCAAAACTGCATATTTATTTGAATGTTCATATCAGATTAAACATTTTTAATATTCACATTTTTTGACTTTACCAATAACGAAAAAATGTTCAATTTCTTTGATGTTTCCAAGGAAATTACAAAAAGCTCTTTCTTGTAGAAAGCAACTGATTTCATTTTTTAAAAATGTGCTGGATGCATCTTCCACTTTCGTAGCCCACCAAGGAAAGAAAACATTCTGCAGATCTGAGTGGATGTCTTCATATAAATTTACATCATAATCAACTGAACAATCGGCTAAATTTGCTTCACCACCAGTTAAAAGATCAGATAATTTTGCACCATAATCACAAATTAAAAGATCAGATATTTGCTCCATACTTTTATAAAACATTTCAAAACCATATTTTTTTAAATTATCAAATGTTTTATTTAATGTTTGATGTTTAAATAATTTTGATACAATTTCACAGAATTTTTTTTTATTTTCAGGAAAGTATATTTTTGAACAAAATCCCTTAAGATGATTTTCTGGTCTATTTATATTATCTTCCATTGAAAACGGTTTGTTTTGTATGTCTGGAACAACTTTTTCGTAGATTGGTTCTAATAATTCTAATAATTCCTTGTCAGCTTTTCTTCTATTTTCTGTTGTATTGTTGGAGATAACTATACTATTGCTTCCCAGTGTTTGGGTCTCAAAAGTGAAAGTGCAATCTTTAAGAGTCCTGTTAGGTAAAATCTTTCCATATGGGCCATTAATGCCCCAGGGCTTATAAAAGCCAATAATCATTTTCATTCCATGCTTTTCATATAGTTTACGTGCTATATCAATAGCTTGATCTGAGCAAGACTTGTTTTTGGGTCTTTCTAAACAGGGACTATTAAAAGAAAAAATCAGTGCCTCCTTATACAGACAATCAGAATCCAGAATTTTTCGTAGTCGATCAAATATCTGATCTTCACTATGCGTTTGACCTTTGGGCTTATACATTTCTGGCCAGTTTTCTGTGATATCCACATCAAATGTGCCATCTTTTTTTATTAAAATCAAAAAAGCAAACTGATTAGATTCATCAAGGTTAATATTAGAGTTATTAATTACTGTATTAAAAATGTGATTATAATTTTCTTTAAGATCATTTATTTCTATACAACAAGTTAGATTAATTATATAATGCAAGGATTTTTTTTTTTTAGTTAAGTTGGAGGAATCTCCATTGCCTGTATCCATCTTCACAAGTGATTCAATCCTCGACAAAAACCTATGAAAAGATCAGACATTTATATACAATATAGCAGAACAGATAGATAGATACTCAGCCAACAATCTTATGTGGGGCCCAGATGGGTGGCTCCTGGGCTCTAACTGGGCCCCAGCCAGTTTTGTCCTCGGTTTCCATGAGGGCACCACATGGGTCAGACCAGATGAAACAATGAAATGAACTCTGCTCAGTATGCATACTACAGAGTGCTAAAAATAAGACTGAAGCAGCACTGCAGTTCATTAGATAATTAAGTGATTAATCTAGTACTGATTGAGCATTAGTGATGAAAACCTGCTAAAGAAAAAAGAGACGAGCAGAAACACAACAACTACTACTGACTTCGAGCCACAGCCTGCAAAACAACTGAAGATAAAAGACATTAAATCTCTGAAGATCTCAGCAGAGGAGGATTAAACAACTCCACAAACAGCTTTACTAGCATCATTATTACTAACCAGACTGACATTATTTCTGTCAGATTGTCTGGAGAAGCTCTTACTGAGAAATACAGAGGTTCAGATGTTGGTGTTTTATTGAAAGTAAGAGTTTGGTTTGAAGTCACCATTATGGTGAATAACGTTTGCTTTAATAGAGCTCTTGACTCTTATGTTACTCTACATGCTTATTTTCTTTGCCACAATGTGTTTAGAAAACATGTTGTGTGTAAAGACAGTTAGATTCCAAGATTATCGGCTGATAATGGTTGTTCATTGATGGTCGTACAGATTTTAACGTTACGAAGCAGGCTTTCTCATCGAGCTCATCACTGTTTGGAAGTGGCTTGATATAATCAACAAATTAAGTTTTCTCATTACTAACCCTGTGGAAAAAAACCCCTGAAATTCTGAATTTGGGTTTTAACTGTCAACTCTTTCAGACACAGAGACATCAAGAATCAGTGTACGAATCTCAACAATGGTGACGCAGTTCATGCTGCAGTGCATGCTGGGAGCCATGGTTGACTTTTGTGTGCTGCACCCAGAATGCATTGCAGCATGAATCATGTCACCGTTGTTGAGATTCATACACTGATTCTTGATGTCTGTGTGTTTGTGAGGCATGAGCTCAGAGTGTTTTGTTAAAAAAAATTTTTTATATTTTTCTGCCCTGTTGAATGTATACGTGTACACTCACACGTCAAGAGTAATTAATGTGAAGCTATTATCATATCATTTGTACCATTAGAAATCAGTCTCTAGAATCAGGTCACTGCTTGATGATTACATTTTCATCATCACGGTTTCTTCTTGCTTGTCTTGCCGTAACAAACACAGTTAAAGCAGCCAGAGAAAAACTAAAGTTAAAACTCTAAGGGCCAACCACCCAACTAAAACAAACTCTATTCTCCATAATGGTGACAAATATACGTTTCAATAAAACCAACATTTGAACCTCTGTAATTCTCAGTAAGAGCTTCTCCAGACAATCTGACAGAAATAACGTCAGTCTGGTTAGTAATAATGATGCTAGTAAAGCTGTTTGTGGAGTTGTTTAATCCTCCTCTGCTGAGATCTTCAGAGATTTAATGTCTTTTATCTTCAGTTGTTTTGCAGGCTGTGGCTGGAAGTCAATAGTAGTTGTTGTGTTTCTGCTCGTCTCTTTTTTCTTTAGCAGGTGTTCGTCACTAATGCTCAATCGGTACTAGATTAATCACTTAATTATCTAATGAACTGTGCTGCTTCAGTCTTATTTTTAGCACTCTGTAGTATGCATACTGAGCAGAGTTCATTTCATTGTTTCATCTGGTCTGACCCATGTGGTGCCCTCATGGAAACCGAGGACAAAACTGTCTGGGGCCCAGTTAGAGCCCAGGAGCCACCCATCTGGGCCCCACATAAGATTGTTGGCTGGGTAGAGAGAGAGATGGGGGGGATACATTCTATTGTATTGTTTCTGCAGCCTTATATTTCTCTTGACAATTAGTCTAAAATAAAGAACTCATCCATCTGTGTTGCTGATCTAGTAAAACTCTTGAAGGAAACACAATGAATTGAATCATTACACATGCACTGCATTATTTTTTCTCTCAAAACGGGGTAACATTCACAAAAAACTTTAAAGTTTTAAAACATAATAAATACAGCAAGCACATGATGAAGCAGCATCTAAAGCAGTGAATGCACATGGCTTAAAATGTACTTACATATGAATCTGGTCAGGTGAGAATCTTCTGGTGAAGAACTCTATAATCTGAACAATGGCTGAAACTTGTATTGCAGGCACTTTCTGTGTTTTAAATTGCTGTCTGTATTCTTCTGTAAGCTGCTTTAGATAAAAGTGTAAAAATGTAACTATAAATGTATAATGGAAACAAGGAATCAGAACAATGAGAAATTAACAGAAAACCATAAGAACTAATGCAATCAGAGCAGAATAAAAAATATTTTTTTATAGAATTGAAAAGCTGGAGGGGACCAACAGGGGTTGGGAGGCCATCCCGATCTCTTTGTGAGGGGGCCTATAAAATTTGAAATTAAATTGAAATGCATATTCAGCAGTAAAATGTCATATATATATATATATATATATATATATATATATATATATATATATATATATATATATATATATATATATATAAGGGTGAGTCAGAATAAAATTATATTTTATCTGCTCCATAAACAGTTCTACATAAGCTAATAAGCATTGTAAAAAGATCACTTCAGATAATATGAAATTGTAAATCCATAGTTGGACAGCAGGTGGCACATATGGAACAGCAGAAATAGAGATGTTTCTCTGGTATCCGCTGTAAACAAAGCAGCGCTGCACTTACAAATGCTTTACACAGTGGGAAGATTAAAAGAAAATACCAACAAAACTTTTATGAAGACAGCCGGTTCCCTCTAATGCATTCATACAATTCATTCAGCCATATATTCTTCCATATAATTTCTCTCAGCAGTCTGCCTTCAGTTATGTTTTCACACAAAACAAAACTTAAAAAAAAGACCTGCATGAGTCTCTTACCAAGAGTAATCAAATACATGTTTAATGATAATTAAAATACGAAATGGGATAATTAAAACAACCTCACACCTGACACGTAAAAAGAAAAAGTTCATTTGCATCCCCTGATAGCAACAGACTCCGGAACGGATCCGCAAAACGGGTCCGTATCGGAGTCCACTTGCACAGCGTAGCGGATCCGGAACAGATAAGGATTACGGATCCGATCCGGACCCGCTGATGTTATTGGATAAAATGATGCCACCATCATGGAGATCAGTGCTTGCTTTAGTTGGGCTCTTGGCCCTTTTAATAACTGAAAGCGGATTGCTTTTAAGCAGTTGCAATATTGTTTCACAACAAACATTCAGGCATTGCTGAAGTGAAAGGAAACTGATGAGCTTACACTTTTGGCTTTTGTGTCACTTGAATGAACATCATGAAGGTGTTTCTCTTTGGTTCATTGACTGATAGTCAGCTATTACAGAACTGCAAAAATGTACTGTTGAGCAAATGCCATTATAACGCTTGAATATATGAAAAAAGGACTATATTGCTCAGGCTTTTAGACATGAACACTTATAATACGATCCTCAACAGTGGTGACAATAATTATTCATACTGCAGTGCATGATGGGAGTTTTTACTATGGTGTTACCCAGCATACATTGCAGCATGAAGAATTTTGTTGGTTGTCACCATTGTTGAGATTAATATGCTGGTTCTTGATGTCTCTGTGTGTAAAAATCACTCTGGAGTTTAAATATGTATGTGCATTACAGAGATTTAGAATTCATTCACTATAACAGCAGTAATTTACACAAAACTAATTACATATTCTATATAAATATATATATTTTGGATATAAACAGGTCAGCACCTGATGATTGTCTCATCATCTGAAAACAACTAACTCGCTCACAGCACAGCACTGATTTCTCTGCTTTACAACAGCACATTCAGTGTTACAGAGAGAGATCTAACACAAGAATCAAGTGTCAAGAGCCAAACTAAAGCAAGCACTGATCTCCATGATGGTGGCATCATTTTATCCAATAAAACATCTGATCCTCTGTAATTCTCAGTAACAGCAGGTGTTCATCACTAATGCACAACCATCATTTAATTAGTCTCTTAATTATACGGATACGGATCCGTAATCCTTATCTGTTCCGGATCCGCGGCGCTGTGCAAGTGTACTCCGATACGGACCCGTTTTGCGGATCCGTTCCGGAGTCTGTGGTACCTCCGGGGCGGATCCGATCCAGAGTAATTTTGCTATCTGGGTCGAAGGGGGCGGGACATATATGTGACCCTGGACCACAAAACCAGTCATGAGGGTCAATTTATTGAAATTGAGATTTATACATTTGTTAGAATAGGACAATATTTGCCTGAGATACAACTATTTAAAAATCTGGAATCTTAAAAATTAAGTTTTGATATGTTCATGGTAGGAAATTTACAAAATATCTTCATGGAACATAATCTTTACTTGATATCCTAATGATTTTTGGCATTGAAAAAAATCGATAATTTTGACTCATACAATGTATTGTTGGAGACCCCTGGTGTATGAGGAGGCTCTTTGCGGTCATCCGCGTGCCTCCCATTTTTGTGCACAGTCAGTAGGCCACAAAAGCACCAAACTGTGCATACGCAGGCTGTGTAAAGAAGTCCGTCGCTACCCACCTCTACAATCCATCGACAAAGCAATAATTCGCAGAGTGAAATTGCCCAGAGTGTGGGTACTAGTTTGTTAACTGTTCAAGCTGATCAAATGCGCATGTGTGGAACACGTCGACCGAGCGGACCACCAGCATACACTTTCAGTAGTGTAAATACAAGTATTACCACCTTGTGGACAAACTAATTAGTGCAAAAACATTTCAAGGTGAATGTGCAACCTGCGCATACTTTCCCTACAGTTCCCATCCACAGTTCTCTACTCTGTCTACAGTTTTGGCTCTCAGCTCAATGGACCTGTCGGCCTGATTTACTCCACCCCAAGACCTTAAAATCTGCTTAAAAAAAGAAGTTGGTTTGATGTATCATTAAAAATGACAAGCTTGTAAATGATTGCTCATTTATAGTCTGATCAGACCCAACCTGATGATGCAAATCATGACACATAGCAAAGTTGCTCATCTGTTCATTCTTGCAGTTTGAGTCCAAATTATTTTGTTAAATATATATTTTGTGTGGGGCCCAGATGGGTGGCTCCTGGGCTCTAACTGGGCCCCAGCCAGTTTTGTCCTCGGTTTCCATGAGGGCACCACATGGGTCAGACCAGATGAAACAATGAAATGAACTCTGCTCAGTATGCATACTACAGAGTGCTAAAAATAAGACTGAAGCAGCACTGCAGTTCATTAGATAATTAAGTGATTAATCTAGTACTGATTGAGCATTAGTGACGAACACCTGCTAAAGAAAAAAGAGACGAGCAGAAACACAACAACTACTATTGACTTCCAGCCACAGCCTGCAAAACAACTGAAGATAAAAGACATTAAATCTCTGAAGATCTCAGCAGAGGAGGATTGAACAACTCCACAAACACAAGCATCATTATTACTAACCAGACTGACGTTATTTCTGTCAGATTGTCTAGAGAAGCTCTTACTGAGAAATACAGAGGTTCAGATGTTGATGTTTTATTGAAAGTAAGAGTTTGGTTTGAAGTCACCATTATGGTGAATAACGTTTGCTTTAATAGAGCTCTTGACTCTTATGTTACTCTACATGCTTATTTTCTTTGCCACAATGTGTTTAGAAAACATGTTGTGTGTAAAGACAGTTAGATTCCAAGATTATCGGCTGATAATGGTTGTTCATTGATGGTCGTACAGATTTTAACGTTACAAAGCAGTCTTTCTCATCGAGCTCATCACTGTTTGGAAGTGGCTTGATATAATCAACAAATTAAGTTTTCTCATTACTAACCCTGTGGAAAAAAACCCCTGAAATTCTGAATTTGGGTTTTAACTGTCAACTCTTTCAGACACAGAGACATCAAGAATCAGTGTACGAATCTCAACAATGGTGACGCAGTTCATGCTGCAGTGCATGCTGGGAGCCATGGTTGACTTTTGTGTGCTGCACCCAGAATGCATTGCAGCATGAATCATGTCACCGTTGTTGAGATTCATACACTGATTCTTGATGTCTGTGTGTTTGTGAGGCATGAGCTCAGAGTGTTTTGTTAAAAAAAACTTTTTATATTTTTTGCCCTGTTGAATGTATACGTGTACACTCACACGTCAAGAGTAATTAATGTGAAGCTATTATCATATCATTTGTACCATTAGAAATCAGTCTCTAGAATCAGGTCACTGCTTGATGATTACATTTTCATCATCACGGTTTCTTCTTGCTTGTCTTGCCGTAACAAACACAGTTAAAGCAGCCAGAGAAAAACTAAAGTTAAAACTCTAAGGGCCAACCACCCAACTAAAACAAACTCTATTCTCCATAATGGTGACAAATATACGTTTCAATAAAACCAACATTTGAACCTCTGTAATTCTCAGTAAGAGCTTCTCCAGACAATCTGACAGAAATAACGTCAGTCTGGTTAGTAATAATGATGCTAGTAAAGCTGTTTGTGGAGTTGTTTAATCCTCCTCTGCTGAGATCTTCAGAGATTTAATGTCTTTTATCTTCAGTTGTTTTGCAGGCTGTGGCTGGAAGTCAGTAGTAGTTGTTGTGTTTCTGCTCGTCTCTTTTTTCTTTAGCAGGTGTTCGTCACTAATGCTCAATCGGTACTAGATTAATCACTTAATTATCTAATGAACTGTGCTGCTTCAGTCTTATTTTTAGCACTCTGTAGTATGCATACTGAGCAGAGTTCATTTCATTGTTTCATCTGGGCTGACCCATGTGGTGCCCTCATGGAAACCGAGGACAAAACTGTCTGGGGCCCAGTTAGAGCCCAGGAGCCACCCATCTGGGCCCCACATAAGATTGTTGGCTGGGTAGAGAGAGAGATGGGGGGGGATACATTCTATTGTATTGTTTCTGCAGCCTTATATTTCTCTTGACAATTAGTCTAAAATAAAGAACTCATCCATCTGTGTTGCTGATCTAGTAAAACTCTTGAAGGAAACACAATGAATTGAATCATTACACATGCACTGCATTATTTTTTCTCTCAAAAGGGGGTGACATTCACAAAAAACTTTAAAGTTTTAAAACATAATAAATACAGCAAGCACATGATGAAGCAGCATCTAAAGCAGTGAATGCACATGGCTTAAAATGTACTTACATATGAATCTGTAATCCTTATCTGTTCCGGATCCGCGGCGCTGTGCAAGTGCGTTTTGCGGATCCATTCCGGAGTCTGTGGTACCTCCGGGGCGGATCCGATCCGGAGTAATTTGGGTCGAAGGGGGCGGGACATATATGTGACCCTGGACCACAAAACCAGTCATGAGGGTCAATTTATTGAAATTAGGATTTATACATTTGTTAGGATAGGACAATATTTGCCTGAGATACAACTATTTAAAAATCTGGAATCTTAAAAATTAAGTTTTGATATGTTCATGGTAGGAAATTTACAAAATATTTTCATGGAACATAATCTTTACTTGATATCCTAATGATTTTTGGCATTGAAAAAAATCGATAATTTTGACTCATACAATGTATTGTTGGAGACCCCTGGTGTATGAGGAGGCTCTTTGCGGTCATCCGCGTGCCTCCCATTTTTGTGCACAGTCAGTAGGCCACAAAAGCACCAAACTGTGCATACGCAGGCTGTGTAAAGAAGTCCGTCGCTACCCACCTCTACAATCCATCGACAAAGCAATAATTCGCAGAGTGAAATTGCCCAGAGTGTGGGTACTAGTTTGTTAACTGTTCAAGCTGATCAAATGCGCATGTGTGGAACACGTCGACCGAGCGGACCACCAGCATACACTTTCAGTAGTGTAAATACAAGTATTACCACCTTGTGGACAAACTAATTAGTCCAAAAACATTTCAAGGTGAATGTGCAACCTGCGCATACTTTCCCTACAGTTCCCATCCACAGTTCTCTACTCTGTCTACAGTTTTGGCTCTCAGCTCAATGGACCTGTCGGCCTGATTTACTCCACCCCAAGACCTTAAAATCTGCTTAAAAAAAGAAGTTGCTCATGATTGAAGAATGATTGCTCATTTATAGTCTGATCAGACCCAACCTGATGATGCAAATCATGACACATAGCAAAGTTGCTCATCTGTTCATTCTTGCAGTTTGAGTCCAAATTATTTTGTTAAATATATATTTTGTGTAACAAATAAATAATGTAGTTCAGTACATTTGCTTTACATTAAACTTCTGTAACGTTTTTGCACTGTAATTTTTTTAACCTTAGGTTTGTATCCAAAGTATTCATGAATTACCATTGAAGTTCAGGGCCCATATTCACAAAACATTTAAGGCTAAAAGTAGCTCATAACTTGCCGTTTTAGGAGAAAACCCTAAATTTAGGATTCCTAAATTTTTGTTCTAAGAGTATAAGTGTTTTAGCACTAAAACTAGCTCCTAAATCTGTGAAACATTAGGAGTAGTGAAGATGACCCTTAAGTCACTAAGACCAAGGTTATTTTTAAGCCTTTATTTGAATGTGTTAAGATAATATGGCACTCTACAATATTTCTATGAATAAATCTCTGACAGAGACTATCAGCCAATCACTGTGTGCATAGTTAATAAGCATGCTGACATCACCCATAGCAACAAGCTCAGCCCCGCCCCTTACTCTGAGCTTAAGGCTTCTCTCTATTCCTTAGTAAAAGTTTGTCCCAGCAGCTTTGTGAGTACGTTTTAAGAGAAAACACTTAGCTAAATACTTCGGTAACACTTTATTTGATGGTCCCTTTTGAGCATTTTGTTGACAATAAGTATCTTTGCACCTACATGTCAACAAACTGTCATAAGAGTATTAGTAGACTGTCTGATAAATATCTGCTAACTCTTTATTGTGATGGTCTCCCAACAGATATTCTACTGACTATAAGTAACTTTACAAGAACGTGTCGACTTAATCTAACCCTAACCCTACCAGTCCACTAATACACTACTAACACTCTAATGAGAGTCAGGAGAAATGTAGGTGCAACATTACTTATAGTCAACAGAATGTGTTAAAGGGACCATCAAAATAAAGTGAAACTAAAACTTTTACTGCTATTTAGGAGAATGCTTTAGTGGTAAAATAAAATGTTTTGTGAATATGAGCCCTGAACTTTACTTTAAAAGGGGGACATAAACTGTAATATAATTCTATACTAATTCAAACAGATCAGAGTAACTCACCATTTCACCCTTTTCCCGTTTCCTGTAGAAATGCCAGGGGGGGGGGCAGGAGCACCAAATACACTCTGGTGTAACTCATCTCTTTGACGGAGGACTTCTGTATGCCGGCCTACAGGACAGTCGTCGTCAAATGACGGAATCACAGGGTCCATTTCCACTGCTGCTGGAACAGTGTTGGTGCTCCTGCCCCGGGACAATCGCTCTATTAAAAACTTCTCCTTCCTTAGAGTTGTTACGATAAAAATGGTGTGCTTTCAAGCAGCCGAGTTTGCTCTTTTATAGTGTGATTATTAGGTCACACCCTTTAAAGGGGTGGAGTTTCCCAAACCAGTTCCGTAGGTGCTAGTAGCAAATTAAATGTAAAAAAAAAAAAAAAAAAAAAAAAAAAAAAATGCTGTTCATCTTGATTCACTTGTTTGTACACTGTAAAAAAAGGGTAACTCAAACCGTTTGAGTAAACGGATTGCCTTAAAAACCTGACAAGTTAGGTTAACTCAAATCGTTTGAGTTAACGATTAAAACCATTTACGTTTTTAAAACTAACAATTATGAATGCTCTGAACTTATTTCAGTTGAGTTCACTAAAATAAGATATACATTGCAGTTACGTAATTAAGTGATTAATTAAATGCTGATGATCAGATTTGAGATTTGATTTTTCTAGAAAATGATTGATGGAGAATCAAGTAAAGCTGAGCTGCTTCAGTCGAGTAATTGTTCATCTGGAGACATGACTGCAGTTATTCTGACGCTTACTTGATCAAAATCAGTCAAGATTCGACAGAAAAGAGACACGAGAAGCAGCACCTGAATCTGGATGTTTGTACAATTACACTAAAAGATCTTTTACTGGATAAAAAAAACTGTAAGGATTTTGGACTCTTGAACAAACACTGCAGTCACTCTGAATTCTGGGAATGTTGGTCAGTGTGACAATCACAGACTGGATTTAGAGATCAGAACTTATGTTTAGTGTTATTTTCCACTAAATAAAGTTCTTTACTTGAGGAACTGTAAACAGGTTTGGTTATTAAACACACATCTCTTTTCAGTTATATCTGATCAAACGCACATTAAAATTATTTTGCTTGAAATGTTATGAACAGCAGCTACACTAATTATTCTCTGTCTGCTTTTGAAACTAGAGATTACACAAGCTCCAGTTCTGAATCAATATATTTCCTTACCTTTTTATTATTTTAGTCACAAACATACACTCTAAAAAATATATTTGTTTCAAAATATTACATGCAATATTATTAATTAAATTCAACACATTAAAATTAATTAGAATTAATCAAATGAAATGCTAACAATTAACCATTCAAAATGAGTAAAATAGCATGAAAAAATTAAGAAAAATTCAAACAAAAATATTCGTTTCATTGGACAAAAAAACACTATGTTAATGATACTGTGTTATGCATGTCAGGCCAGTAGTTGGCGATCAAGAAACACTGAGCAAAAACGTAATATGCATGCACATGACTTCACCTTTTTCACAAATTCATGTTTTTGTTGTTTACATGGAGATGAAACAGGCATCGTGTTCAAAAGCTTGTGTTTCCAGGCCCCCAAAACTGAATTATTGAAGACACCTGATGTTAACAGAATCACTGAAGGAGAAAATCATGTTTTACCATTGGGTCACCATCACGGTGGTCAATGTTTGCTTTAGTTGGGCTCTTGACCCTTGACTCTTTAACATTAGATTTTGTTTGGCTGCTGTAACTGAGTTAGACAACAGTTAAGACAAGCCAAGAGAAAAGATGACCTGGTGGTGTTGGTTATGTTTTGACATCATCATCAGACCTGAATCTCTGAGTTGGATTTACTGTATCAGTTTCCGCCATCCTGTGATTGTACAGTGTAATATCTGGAATTTTCAGCATAAACAGATTTTTAAGAGCTCTCCTGATCAAATATTAAAAAAGAAGCTATCATCTAGGCACACAGACATCAAGTATCAGCGTGAGAACCTCAACAATGGTGACCATCAAATGTTGCAGTGCATTCTGGGTGCCACCAATCAAAACTCATCAATAGCTCCCATCATGCATTGCATATTTTTAGTAGTTTGTTTTGTGAAGTTCAGAGTTGATCTGTTTATCTGAATATGTTGATTATCACCGTTGTTGAGATTCATACTCTGATTCTTTATGTCAGAATGTGCCTAAAAAAATTATTTTTTCTTTTGGGATCAGAACTATTTTTAAAAAACCCTTTGGATTATGCTGAAAATTTCAGATTTTATACTGTAGAATTACAGGACTGCTGTAATCAAAGGAAATCTAATTCAGAGATTAAGCTCTAAAAGAGTTCAGAGATTCAGGTCAAATGATGATGACAATACGTAATCAACACCACCAAACCACCTTCTCATTTGGCTTGTCTAACTGTTGTTTAACTCTGTAACAGCAGCCAAACAAAATATAATGTTAAGGAGTCAAGGGTCAAGAGCCCAACTAAAGCAAACATTGACCACCGTGACGGTGACCCAATGGTAAAACATGATTTTCTCCTTCAGTGATTCTGTGTTAACATCAGGTGTCTTCAATAATTCAGTTTTGGGGGCCTGGAAACACAAGCTTTTGAACACGATGCCTGTATCATCTCCATGTAAACAACAAAAACATGAATTTGCGAAAAAGGTGACGTCATGTGCATGCGTATTACATTTTTGCGCAGTGTTTCTTGATCGCCAACTACTGGCCTGACATGCATAACACAGTATCATTAACATAGTGTTTTTTGTCCAATGAAACGAATATTTTTGTTTGAATTTTACTTAATTTTTTCATGCTATTTTACTCATTTTGAATGGTTAATTGTTAGCATTTCATTTGATTAATTCTAATTAATTTTAATGTGTTGAATTTAATTAATAATATTGCATGTAATATTTTGAAACAAATATATTTTTTAGAGTGTATGATCATTGCTGTTAATTATGTTCACCATTTCTGCCTGGCATTAATTAACTGCATGATTTGTATTATCCTATGATCGCACAGACACTATTGGAGGAGAGCTGAGCTGGATGATGACGTCACTGATTCATCACTGAACTGACTTTCATTAGTGATGAACACCTGCTGTTATTGAGAATTACAGAGGATCAGATGTTGATGTTTTATTGGTTAAAATGATGCCACCATCATGGAGATCAGTGCTTGCTTTAGTTGGGCTCTTGACCATTTTAATTACTGAAAGTGGTTTGCTTTTAAGCAGTTGCAATATTGTTACACAACAAATATTTGTACATTGCTGAATTAAAAGCTTGAAGCAGATGCGTTTACACTTTCTGCTTTCATTCACTTGAATGAACATCACTCCACCTATAGCTGATGTGTGGTTGAGGAGAGACACCCACATGATTGTAAAGCGCTTTTGGTGTGTTTCAATACATAGTAAAGCGCTGCATAAGTGCCTCATTCGTCACAAAGATATCTCTCTTTGGAAATATCCAGCTGTTTATAAACAAATTGTCACCTTAATGCTTAAATATTGGAAAAAAGAAAAACTGTGTCACTCAGGCTTCTAGACGTGAACACTTATCATAGGATCCTCAACAATGGTGACAATTATTATTCATGCTGCAGTGCATGATGGGAGTTTTTACTATGGTGTTACCCAGTATGCATTGCAGCATGAAGCATTTTGCTGATTGTCACCATTGTTGAGATTCATATGCTGGCTCTTGATGTCTCTGTGTGTATAAATAGCTCTGGAGTTTAAATATTTATGTGCATTACAGAAATTTAAAATTTATTCAATATAACTATTAGAGCAACACTTTTATCGCATGCTGTAGTTTCACAGGGTTGATTATTGAAAACCTGAACATATAAATAAAAGAAAAAGAGTTATTTTGCAGATAAACAGGTCAGCGCCTGATGACTACCTCATCATATGAAAACAGCTATTAGCTGCTCACTGTATAGCACTGATCTCTCTGCTTTATAACAGCACATGCACTGCTGCAGAGAGAGATCTGACACAGAAGTCAAGGGTCAAGAGCCCAACTAAAGCAAACACTGATCTCCATGATGGTGGCATCATTTTAACCATTAAAACATCAACATCTGATCCTCTGTAATTCTCAATAACAGCAGGTGTTCATCACTAATGCACAATCATCATTTAATTAGTCACTTAATTATCTCATTAACTTTAACTCTTTGAGGACTTGGGATTTGACTTGAGACTTGCTTGTGACTTGAAAGGAATGACTTGGTTCCTCCTCTGGTGAAATCAGCTGCTGAGTTCATGGGTGGAACAAAAATATGGCAGGACTTTTACTTTCTGACCCCTGGACTTTACAACTCTGCTAACACAGAAGTCAAGAGTCAAGAGTCCAACTAAAGCAGACACTGATCTCTAACATGGTTACTTCAAATGAAACAATAAATCTAAACCTTAGTTAATTCTCAATAAGATCTTCTGTAGATGTCTGACAGAAATAAGTTCAGAGCACTAATAATTGTTAGTTTTAAAAACTTAAATGTTTTAAGGCAATCGGTTTACTCAAACGGTTTGTTACCCTAACTTGTTGGGTTTTACAGTGATGAACTGTTGCCTACTAACAATAGAGTTAATGTTACTCAATTTTTATAAGTAATTAGTTATGTAATTTAATGAAAAATATTAGGTAGACATTACCTAATTTCTTTTAGTTAATAGAAAAATTTAGGTACTATTTACTCAATATATAGGATAGAATCTACTTAAACAAAGTAAGTGCAAATTGTTACCTCAATTTTACTGAGTAAATATAGTGGATCACTTTTTTCAGTGTGTTTTTCTGTGTGTTGAAACTGTACTGGTGTTCTTGTGTTTCTCAAGAGGACACAGATATGCTGAGAATTTCTGTTTCATATAAAGTGAAACTTGCACATGACGCTCCTGTTATGCTTTCACTAATGATGATGGAATGAATCTGTGCTGATTTTCAGGTTTGACCTGTTATGAGGAAAACAAAGTAATTAATGTGATGCTTATATCAGTCAAAGAAAAATTGTTCAACAAGGTCTAATTTTTTAAAAAGTAATTAGCAAATTATTTGCAAAAAAATAAATAAATAAATAAATGTTTATACAAAAACATAACACTGTCCAAGTTGAGAATCACAATAGTGCTAAAGCCACAAGCCTGATAGCAACAGACTCCGGAACGGATCCGCAAAACGGGTCCGTATCGGAGTCCACTTGCACAACGCAGCGGATCCGGAACAGATAAGGATTACGGATCCGATCCGGACCCGCTGATGAATTACAGAGGATCGCATGCTGATGTTTTATTGGATAAAATGATGCCACCATCACAGAGATCAGTGCTTGCTTTAGTTGGGCTCTTGGCCCTTTTAATAACTGAAAGCGGATTGCTTTTAAGCAATTGCATTATTGTTTCACAACAAATAGTTGTACATTGCTGAAGTAAAAGCTTGAGGAAACAGATGAGCTTACACTTTTGGCTTTTGTGTCCCTTGAATGAACATCATGAAGGTGTTTCTCTTTGGTTTATTGACTGATAGTCAGCTATTACAAAACTGTGAAAATGTACTGTTGAACAAATGCCATCGTAACGCTTAAATATCAGAAAAAAAAAAGATTATATTGCTCAGGCTTTTAGACATGAACACTTATAATATGATCCTTATAATATGAACAGTGGTGACAATAATTATTCATACTGCAGTGCATGATGGGAGTTATTACTATGGTGTTACCCAGCATGGATTGCAGCATTTTGTTGATTGTCACCATTGTTGAGATTCATATGCTGGCTCTTGATGTCTGTGTGTGTCTAAATGGTACTGGAGTTTAAATATTTACATGCATTACATAGATTTAAAATTCATTCACGATAACTATTACAGTAGTAATTTACACAAAATTAATTATTTACATATTATATATATATATACACACATTTTGGATGTAAACAGGTCAGCACCTGATGATTGTCTCAGTCTGGGGTAGTCGTGGCCTAATGGTTAGGGAGTCGGGCTTGTAACCTGAAGGTTGCTGGTTCGATTCTCGCGCCGGCAGGAATTGAAGGTGGGGATTGTGAATGAACAGCACTCTCTCCATCTTCAATACCATGACTAAGGTGCCCATGAGCAAGGCACCGAACCCCTAATTGCTCCCCGGGCGCTGGAGCAAGGCTGCCCACTGCTCCGGGTGTGTGTGCACTTGGATGGGTTAAATGCAGAGCACCATTTCGAGTATGGGTCACCATACTTGACAATACGTCACGACTTAACTTATCACATAAAAACAACTAAAATCGCTCACAGCACAGCACTGACCGGTCTGCTTTACAACAGCACATTCAGAGAGAGATCTAACACAGGAATCAAGGGTCAAGAGCCCAACTAAAGCAAGCACTGATCTCTGTGATAGTTATCCAATAAAATATCAACATCTGATCCTCTGTAATTCTCAGTAACAGCAGGTGTTCATCACTAATGCACAATCATCATTTAATTAGTCTCTTAATTATACGGATACGGATAGGGTCTGGACCTGGACCGCGGCGCTGTGCAAGTGGACTCCGATACGGACCCGTTTTGCGGATCTGTTCCGGAGTCTGTGGTACCTCTGGGGCGGATCCGATCCGATGTCATTTTGCTATCTGGGAAGCCTGATCACATTGTACTTCACATCTGAGGATGTTGTCCAAAAAGCGATGTTGTCCATTTCAAAGCCTTAAATGACTTTAGCAGCAATTCAGATCATCAATAAAAAGTGTCATCTGACAACTAAGAAATATGAAAAATGTATTCTGATCTCTCTCTAAAATTATTTATTTCTCTAAATCTAAAACAGAAAGAAAAGAAAAGAAAAGAAAAGAAAAGAAGAAAAATGCAGTGATGCTACTAACACGGAATCTCACACGCCGGTAGATAAACTGTTCCTCTGTATCATCTACTGTATCACTGAATAACCAATAATTATATCATTTATTTGAAAACTCATTTTTAATGTCTTTAAATTAAGTTCCTCCTTAGTATGTTTGTCATTTTAAAGTTCAAATATCAAAACCTTTTAAAATCAAGAGAAGCAAATGATTTAATATATTAAGTTTTGTTTTCTGAAAAATATTTGATAATTTATTTAAAACAATAAAAAAATATCTGCCAGTGGGGTCAGAAAAGTAATCTTAATTCAAAGGGAAAACACAATGTTTTTTCTAACCTCAATGGCATCACTTCATTTTCATAATTTTTCTCAGAATGCGAGATGTAATATCTTCAATCATTTTGTTTCTCCAGTAAATGTGTCTTGATTTAAGTATGTTTAGATATTTGTACTGGAAAACAAGACAGAAACACTGATGAAGAACATCATTTGCATACTGCATAATGTGGCATAAATTTGAACACATTTCTTACGTTCACTAAACATTTCTTAATGTTAATCTGCATCAGTAAATCTAAATCATGATTTTTTTTTTTATTATATGTGTTGTTCCAGACGCTGCAGATGTGACGTGTGTTTCTGTTTCCTATAAAGTGAAACTCTTGTGTGACACTCCTGTTTCTCTGAACATGTTTGACTAATGATGATGGAGAGAATCTGTCAGATTTTAATGTTGACCAGCTGAACGTCTGATCATTCAGTATCAGTAACAACACACGGGCTGCTGTGAGAGTCGGACTCGTGCTTCTGTTCTGACACACAAACTGCAGACTGATGGACTGCTTTATATAGAGACAAGAACTTACAGTTTAGGGTTTCATATTCAGATGTAGTTTAAGTGCCTGATTATTCCAGTGGTTCCAGAGTAACGCAGTGACACTCGAGGGAAAGTGCACAACTCTTTGAGATGAACCTGAGAATCAATCCCCGTCACACGCAACCAGTCCACCACTGATGAGTTTGTGGTTTCCTCTGATAACTGACCAAACCTGATTCTCAGCACAGATTCATTCCATCTTCATCATCAGCCAAATATGTTTAGAAGAATCAGGCGCCGCTTTACAGGAAACAGAAACACATCATACCTGCGGCCGCTTGACAAACACACACATTCCTCTCCAACTCCAATTCCTCTGAACATATTTGACTGATGAAGATGATGATAACACTATCATAACCTGATTACATACGAGACTGGTTTAGGGATTAAAAATGTTTTAATCCTTAAAACTTTTTAAATAATTTTCACCCTGACCAATGATAAAGTCATCAGATAAATTACTTTTTTTTTTTTTAAATATAACAATTTATTAAATATATATAAAAAAAATATTTCAAAAAGTTTGCATATGTGTTTTATGTTTTGCATCATATTTGATGCATCAGGCTTTTACGGCTCATGTAGTCTGATATAGTGTGAATAAGAGAAGTAAAAACAGCTCAGTTTTATTCAGAGACTCATACTGAGCAAAAAAAGTGTTCATCTGGAAACATGACTGCAGTTATTCTGACGTTTACTTGATCAAATCAGTCAAGATTTGACACGAGAAGCAGCCGCTGAAGCTGGACGTTTGTACAGTTACACTAAAAGAGCTTTTACTGGATAAACTATAAATCAGACGACAGAAGGCGTGGAGTAGATTGTGTGTGACGTGTTTAACAGTGTCATGTTGATCATTTCAAGAAATTCATTTATCAAATGTGATTCTAGGGTTAAGTGTCACTGCACTGGATTTTGAGTGGCTGACCTTTGTAAGTAATTAGCAGGATTCAACTTAAACTGACTTAGAAAGTCATACCCAAATCAAGAATTAATGACCATTTCTACAGCCATTGCAAACATACAGCAGAGAAAGCTCGAGAGCGTATATTTACCTCAGCAGCAGTCAATCTCGCATTCTCACATCTGCAGCACTTATTTTGATGTTTAACGTTATTTTATTTCCTATTCTTGGAACAAAATTAATGCTTAAGGTTGATTCAGTATTACTCTTAATGAAAAAATAACTAAATAAATCCCACACACAACATCAGCAATACTACAATGACAAAGAGCTTATATTACATATAAAACTTTTATTAACAGAGCGAATAAGACATACCCGCATTGTAACAAATAATTAGAAATTTTCCCCTTACTTCAAATGAATGCTTAGTTTGGCTCATTATTATTATTATTATAATAAAAAGTGCTACAGTATACAATAAAACAGTACAATGAGTACAAATCATTTATTATTATTTTTACTTTTAATAACAGTATGAATACAAGCAAAGAGTAATAACACAAATAAATAAACAGTCTTTGGATTTTACCCTTTCTTTAAAACGATCGTAGTTTGTGGTTTGTTATTAGCCTATTAATTAAAACATATCAGCCATAAAATAGTACATTCGTATAGGCCTATAAGTGTTTCTGTTGCTCACAAAAACGTTTCTGTGTATTTTGACAAATATTGCATTTAATTCACTTTATCTGTGATAAGATGCAAACACCGTGCGAGCGTCACTACCGGGAGCAGAACGGTTTTTTTTTTTTATTAAGGCATATAATTCAAATACAAACTTTAAAGGCACATTTTAACAACTAAACACAAGTTATTAGTGTTGATACAGTAATTTAAAAAAGAAATAAAATAAAATAGGAACAAAGAAAAAGAAGGGTGTGTTCTCTCAACAAAAACAAGTTCAAATTATGTAAGAGTTTCTGGGCGTTTCTGTCCTTCATGTAATAAAGAGACTTAGCAAATATCTTCAGTTCATTCTTCCATCCGCTGAAGTGAGGCTTAACCTTTAAATATGTACATCTGTGAATAAAGTGTTTGCATAAAATAATGAAGTTATTTATCAAAAAGTCTATGTTCTATCCAAAAATACTCCAACTTTAATTGAGACCACAGTCAAAGGGTGTATTGATATATGTTTAGAATGAAATACGTTTATGTATTGAAATTAAAGCCAAAAATTCTGTACAAGTTCACATCGGAAACACATATGTTCTACAGTTTCAATGTCTTTCTCACAAAAACCCGCATGAATTATTCTCCCAATTAAATCTTTCATGCAAAAAGCTGTTGGCTTTTGAAATTTGTACCTTCAATACAGAGTGATCTCATTTCTGGTGTAGTACTAGAGTACAAAACAAACTGCTGAATCATTGTTTTCAGGGGCGCCGGGATGGCTTTCATTACTTTGCTGTATTCTCTAATTGAGCATTGTAGATTAAATTTATCACACAAATCACTATAATATAAAAAATTACCAAAATTATCCATCAAATGCGATATTGCCCATATTCCTTTTTCCATCCAAGTCCCTAAAAACAAAGATTTTCGATTACTAATAATATATCTATTGTTCTACAGGGGTGTATTATGTGGGGTGAAATTATGTTTAAATATTAAATTCCAATATCTAAGAACCTGCTGGTGGAAATCTGATAGTTTCACAGGCAATCTTTGTAAATCACTGCATTAGGGATGTTAAACCAGAAGGAGTTCTTATGACTAACAAAGGAATTCAACCACTTAATATATACTCCATCTTGGACAGTAAAACCCTGCCATATATTGTTATATCCCTTTGTAACCATAAGTTCAGCATCTTTTTACATTTATCAATATTTTTAAGAATACCTTCTTTCTCTCTTATTTCTTTATTTCATGTGACTGTAATACCCAAATATTTAACTTCTGTTTTAACTCTCATGTTACTGATTGAGCAAGCAAAGCAAGAATTTTACACTTATTAATATTTAGCATAACACCTGATGCTTTAGAAAATGTATTAATTGAATCTAGTGCTGTAACAATTTGGTTTTCATTTTTTTAAGAACAAAGTTGTATCATCTGCAAACTGAGTTATGATAATATGTTTCCCTGATATGTTTAAGCCTTCAGATCCACTGTTCTTTACCATAATGGACAATAATTCAGCAACCATTATAAATAGTAAAGGGGAGCTGTTGCAACTTTGCCTAATGCCCCTCTTAACTGAAATTCTTGAGCAAGTGCCATGTTCTTACCGGGAGCAGAAAGTGACTGACTTGACGTCTTCTTTTAATTCCACTCATCCTGATAAAAGTAAAGACTGATCCAGATCATATAGAATCGATTTTTGGTTAATTATTGAGGAACTTGGAAATCAAGTTCGGGAGATCAACATTGTGCATTCAGTATTTAGCGATCATAAAATGATCCATAGTTATTAGCCTTAATTGGAGATGCAAGAAATCAAAGATTCAGTTTCAACAACTGGAAATTAAACAATTAACTTCTTGATGATATTCAATTTAAGGGTTTAACTTATAAAGAGAAAATATTGAGTTTATATGGAACAAATTGGGAAATTATGAAATATGATATTAGAAAATGTGCAATTATAAGAAGCAGAAAAAAATAGCCAAAGACAAAAGATATATAAAATATGCTTTAATTAGAAATAGAATATGTATGATAGAAAAGTGAACAAGAAAAACATATTTTAATAAAACTGCAATTGAAATTAGAACAAATCTATGAATATAAATCTAAGGAAGCATTTATAAGATCAAGAAGAAAATGGTTAGAGATGTGTGAAATAACTTCTAAATATCTGGAGATTGTTTCTATTTAAAGAAATGTAATATTAATGTTTCTTTTACAATTGACCCTAAATTAATACCTAATTGTGTTATGAAAACTCATATACCCATAATACAAATATAGGCAACACAGCACTTTTTCGACATCCACTTAAAACAATTCTAAAAAATGTGTGATAAATATTGAAGAAATTCATAAATGTATTGAAAAATCTAAAGACGATAAAGCAGCAAGTAATTATGGTTTGACCTGTGAATTTTACAAAGAATTCAAAAGAAGATCTCAGAATTTCTTTTTTTATGTTTTCAAGGAAATATTAGAAAATGAAGCAATGTTGCCATCTAGGGATTGATTACACTAATTCCTAAGCAGGTGAAGATTTACAATATAGAGAGAATTAACCAAGTGGACTCGATGTGCTTGATTTTAAAACATCTAGCGTGAAGATCCTCAAATGAAAACTGTGTTTTGCTTCAAGAGTGCAGCCATACATCTGTGTTGTGTGTTACTTTCCTTCATTTATTCATCTATCACTGATCATTTAATCATTTATCATAATCATTTAAGCCATTTATATACTCATTTCATTGATTAGTCATTAATGCTGTATTCTTGTTTTTATATTATTATGACTGTGTGTTTTAAGGGCTGTTTATCTTCATGAATAAGAGATAAGAGGGAATATTTATGGAAACTCAAGGTTCATATGCTTTAAAAAAACAAGTGTGGTCTTTTACTTAATAAACCACTTTTTTAATAAAACAATTAAAACAGCAAATGTTTTTGATTACAATACAAAAGAGTCAGAAAAAGTATACATGCAGTACACTCTCCTCAACAGGAGTAGAGTAATAACTGTTGTTTGTTTATCTTTGCTTTAGTTCAGAGCTGGTGTTATCACTCCCCAGCGGGCACCTTGACGTCAATTTGACATCAACAAATAGTCAAGATTTTGACCACCATGTATGACATGCATGAATATGCATATTTTCATTATATTTTATAATAATTTTCTTGTGGTTGTAAAGAGGCCCAACAAAGGTATCAATCTGACATGTTTTTTCTGGTCCCTATATCTCAGGTCAATATCCTTGACATTAAATCGATGTTGATTTGATGTCAGGAAATAAGATGTCAAATTTATGTCAAAAAATGTTTGATGTCACATTTATGTTGAATTGATATCGAAGCTTGATATTGAATGATATCAAAATAACATCAAAATGACATCAGCACACAGCAAAATCCCCAGTGTTAATTTAACACTCTGAGTGTTGACTCACTGGACTCATATAAACACTGAAGCAGTGTTAAAAGTAACTCTGAAGCAGTGTTAAAGTGAATGAGATAATTAGGTGATTAACTGAGTGGTGATTGGCCATTATTGAAGACACCTGATGTTAACAAGCAGAATCATCAAAGGAGAAAATCACAATTTGTATGTCACCATTATAGTGGTCTGTGTTTGCATTAGATGGGATCTTGACCCTTGACTTTTTAACTTAAAATTTTATTTGGCTGCTGTATCTGAATTATAACAGCCAGACAAGCCAAGAGCAAAAGTCATCAAGTGGTGATAGTTATGTTTTAATATAATCATCGTTTGACTTGAGGCATTTAACTTATTTAGTCTGATCTCTGAGTTATATTAGCTTTATTGTTTGCAACAGCTCTGTGATTCCACAGCGAAAGATACTGTATCTTTTATACATTTTGTAGTGGTTTCTTGCAAGCTGTTCCGATTTAAAAAAAAAAAAAAAAAAAAAAGTCTTTGTTTTAGGTTAGACACAGACATCAAGAATCAGCGTATGAATCTCAACTACGGTGTAGTAAGAATAAAAAGTTACAAAGACAATTCAGCTCATAATTTATTCATGCCGCAATGCATGATGGGAGCCAATGATGACTTTTTATTGGCTACAACATGCTTTTTTGATGGTCACCATTGTTGTGATTCTCACGCTGATTCTTAATGTTTGTGTGTCTAAATTAAAGTTTTTTTTTTTTTTAAATGTATTTTATGTAGGAGTAACTTCTGAAAACATCTGTGTGATTATGTCAAAAATGCCAGCTCTTGTATTTTTCACCTTGTTGATGTAATTACTAAAGAAAACCTAACTCACGTATTCAGGTCACTACATGATGACTAGTTCAAAACAGTCAACACCACATGATCATCTTTTCTCTGGTTTGTCTGGCTGTTATAATTCAATTATAACAAACAAAACCTAATGTTTAAAATTTAAGGGTCACGATCCCAACTAATGCAAACACAGACCACTATAATGGTGACATACAAATTTAGATTTTCTTCTTTGGTGATTCTGCTTGTTAACATCAGGTGTCTTCAATAATGGCCAATCATCACTCAGTTAATCACCTAATTATCTCATTCACTTTAACACTGCTTCAGTGTTTATATGAGTCCAGTGAGTCCACACTCAGAGTGTTAAATTAACACTGGGGATTTTGCTGTGCAGAGGTCAAAATCTTAACATCAAATTGACATCGACACTTTGACGTCAAAATGACTTTCATTTTTGACCTATTTCGTGACGTAATTTTGACATCAATGTTGATGTCATATTGATGTTAAATTGACATCAAATGCCCACTGGGTCTTCTATAGTCCAACCCTTTCAAAGATGTTCTAAATAGCAACAGATAGCCTTCCCCTAATGCATCACATCACAGGTGACTCCTGTACCACAAGGATTGTTTAATAAATAAAATAAAAATATGTATTTGTCATCTGACTAATCTGAAAGATTTGTGAGGAACTGCATCACTGTAGGGCTTCTTACTGTATTATCAACATAAAAAGGCACAAATGTAACACATTGTATTAACAAATAAAATAGACAAGAGTAATTAACACAACAACCTAAATGAATAATGTGAATGGATGAAGAAATAAAGTGCATAAGATGCAAGTGATTAACCCGGATGTTGCTTTGGTACAGTGTTTTTTTTTTTTTTGTTTTACAAAAAGATGAACTATTGTTGATCTGAAACTAATAAGGTGAAGAACCTTATTCCACTTCCAAAAAGATTTCCATTAAGTGGACAAGTAGCCTGATTAAAACATCAATAACAAAAAATATTTTGATTTTATTACATTCTGTGAAAATGGTGACTGATAATCAATAATGTATTGACAGTAACACAGAAGTCAAGGATCAAGATCCCAACTAAAGCAGACACTGATCTCTAACATGGTTACTTCAATTGAAACAATAAATCAACATCTAAACCTTAGTTAATTCTCAATAAGATCTTCTGTAGATGTCTGACTGAAATAAGTTCAGAGCACTCATAATTGTTAGTTTTAAAAACTTAAATGTTTTAAGGCAATCGGTTTACTCAAACGGTTTGTTACCCTAACTTGGGTTTTACAGTGATGAACTGTTGCCTACTAACAATAGAGTTAATGTTACTCAATTTTTATAAGTAATTAGTTATGTAATTTAATGAAAAATATTAGGTAGACATTACCTAATTTCTTTTAGTTTGTCATAGCTGTAAAATTTAGGTACTCTTTACTCAATATATAGGATAGAATCTACTCAAACAAAGTGAGTGCAAATTGTTACCTCAATTTTATTGAGTAAATATAGTGGATTACTCAGTTTTATTGAGTAAATATAGTGAATCATTTTTTACAGTGTAGTTTCCCCCACATAAACTCTCTTTTATAGATTTCTCGTCTATCTGTTACATCTATTAATACTAGAGGTTTAGTTGATTTAGTGAAATGTTCTTCTGTGTTTTCTTTTTTACATAGTGAGGGTCATGACATTGCCCTCCTTCAAGAATGTAATATTCCTTATAAGCCTAATTATGGATCCTTTCAAGATAGATGGAAATATGGCCACTCTATATGGTCAGATGATAATAAGAATAAGTCGTCTGGGGTAGTCATTCTCTTCAGAGGTCGGCATTTTGAGATTCAACAGGTTCAAGAAGTTGTTAGTGGGAAACTTTTGTATGTGGACGTGGAATTAAATGGTACAGCTTTTCGTATAATTAATGTATATTGCCCTCCAGATTTACAAGAGCGGAAAGAAATTTTGAAAGAAATAGCCTCAATATTAATTTGTGGGCGGGAGACATCAAGAGCCAGCATATGAATCTCAACAATGGTGACAATCAACAAAATTCTTCATGCTGCAATGTATGCTGGGTAACACCATTGTAAAAACTCCCATCATGCACTGCAGTATGAATTATTATTGTCACCACCGTTGAGGATCGTATGATAAGTGTTCACGTCTAAAAGCCTGAGCTGAAGCAGTTTTTCCCCCTAATATGTAATCACTACAGTAGCATTTGTTTAATAGAACTTTTTTTTTTTTGCAAGTCAGTAACTGTTGAATATCACTCAATAAACCAAACCGAGACACTTTCATGATGCTCACTCAAATGATTTACAAGTGGAAAACATAAGCTAATCTGCTACATTTTTTTTGATTCAGCGATGCACAAATGTTTGCTGTGAAACAAATTACTTCTATTTACTAAAAAGGGTCAAGAGCCCAACTAAAGCACACATTGATCTCTGTGATGGTGGCATCATTTTAACCATTAAAACATCAACAGCTGATCCTCTGTAATTCTCAATAACAGCAGGTGTTCATCACTAACAATCATCATTTAATTAGTCTCTTAATTATCTCATTAACTTTAACTCTTTGAGGACTTGGGATTTGATTTGAGACTTGCTTGCACTCTAAAAAATATATTTGTTTCAAAATATTACATGCAATATTATTAATTAAATTCAACACATTAAAATTAATTAGAATTAATCAAATGAAATGCTAACAATTAACCATTCAAAATGAGTAAAATAGCATGAAAAAATTAAGTAAAATTCAAACAAAAATATTCGTTTCATTGGACAAAAAACACTATGCTAATGATACTGTGTTATGCATGTCAGGCCAGTAGTTGGCGATCAAGAAACACTGCGCAAAAACGTAATATGCATGCACATGACGTCACCTTTTTCGCAAATTCATGTTTTTGTTGTTTACATGGAGATGAAACAGGCATCGTGTTCAAAAGCTTGTGTTTCCAGGCCCCCAAAACTGAATTATTGAAGACACCTGATGTTAACACAGAATCACTGAAGGAGAAAATCATGTTTTACCATTGGGTCACGGTGGTCAATGTTTGCTTTAGTTGTGCTCTTGACCCTTGACTACTTAACATTAGTTATTGTTTGGCTGCTGTAACTGAGTTAGACAACAGTTAAGACAAGCCTAGAGAAAAGGTGATCGGGTGGTGTTGGTTATGTTTTCAGCATAAACAGATTTTTAAGAGCTCTCCTGATCAAATATTAAAAAAGAAGCTATCATCTAGGCACACAGACATCAAGTATCAGCGTGAGAACCTCAACAATGGTGACCATCAAATGTTGCAGTGCATTCTGGGTGCCACCAATCAAAACTCATCAATAGCTCCCATCATGCATTGCATATTTTTAGTAGTTTGTTTTGTGAAGTTCAGAGTTGATCTGTTTATCTGAATATGTTGTTTATCACCGTTGTTGAGATTCATACTCTGATTCTTTATGTCAGAATGTGCCTAAAAAAATGATTTTTTTCTTTTGGGATCAGAACTATTTTTAAAAAACCCTTTGGATTATGCTGAAAATTTCAGATTTTATACTGTAGAATTACAGGACAGCTGTAATCAAAGTAAATCTAATTCAGAGATTAAACTCTAAAAGAGTTCAGAGATTCAGGTCAAATGATGATGATAATACATAATCAACACCACCAAACCACCTTCTCATTTGGCTTGTCTAACTGTTGTTTAACTCTGTAACAGCAGCCAAACAAAATATAATGTTAAGGAGTCAAGGGTCAAGAGCCCAACTAAAGCAAACATTGACCACCGTGACGGTGACCCAATGGTAAAACATGATTTTCTCCTTCAGTGATTCTGTGTTAACATCAGGTGTCTTCAATAATTCAGTTTTTGGGGCCTGGAAACACAAGCTTTTGAACACGATGCCTGTATCATCTCCATGTAAACAACAAAAACATGAATTTGCGAAAAAGGTGACGTCATGTGCATGCATATTACATTTTTGCGCAGTGTTTCTTGATCGCCAACTACTGGCCTGACATGCATAACACAGTATCATTAACATAGTGTTTTTTGTCCAATGAAACGAATATTTTTGTTTGAATTTTACTTAATTTTTTCATGCTATTTTACTCATTTTGAATGGTTAATTGTTAGCATTTCATTTGATTAATTCTAATTAATTTTAATGTGTTGAATTTAATTAATAATATTGCATGTAATATTTTGAAACAAATATATTTTTTAGAGTGTGTGTCTTGAAAGGAATGTCTTGGTTCCTCCTCTGGTGAAATCAGCTGCTGAGTTCATGGGTGGAACAAACACATGGCAGGACTTTTACTTTCTGACCCCTGGATTGTCCGCCTACAAAAATCAAACTATAGTTAATATAATGAAACTATGGCAATACAAATGGTAGGCTAATATATCTGTTAAAAATCGCTGCCCTGCCCTGTTTGTACTTCTACACTGGAAGCTCCTGACACCAAGACAAATTCCTTGTGTGAGTAAAGACACTTAGCAATGAAGCTCTTTCTGATTCTGATTCTGATATATAAGCTTAGGCCTACTGGTAAATTGCTGCTAAAAACTGATCAGGAAAGTATATAAATCTGAACATTTTATTTTTTTGCAAACAAATGATCAAAAAGTAGGCAAAATGAAAACTTTGTCATCTAAACTGGGAATCAATAAGAATTGAAATCAATAAGCATTGAAATCAATAAGCAGAATCAGAATCGGAATGGATCAAATTAAAACAATGCCCAACCGTAGCCACATGTTGTGAAGTTGAGCATTTTCTGAGCATTTTCTGAACACTGATCAGTTGATGGCAAAATTCAAAAAGACGGTTCTTTGGTGCAACCTGCCCTTACGAAAATTAACCATGGTTTTATTATAGTAACCATGGTTTTTTGGCTCAAGTCAAATCCCAAGTCCTCAAAGAGTTAAAGTTAATGAGATAATTAAGTTTCTAATTAAATGATGATTGTGCATTAGTGATGAACACCTGCTGTTATTGAGAATTACAGAGGATCAGATGTTGATGTTTTATTGGATAAAATGATGCCACCATCACAGAGATCAGTGTGTGCTTTAGTTGGGCTCTTGGCCCTTGACTCCTGTATTAGATTTTTCTGTGTAACGCTGCATGTGCTGTTGTGAAGCAGAGAGATCAGCGTTGCACAATGTACAGCTATTGGCTGTTTTCATGAACTGGCCTGCTTATAATCGAGTTCATTGTTATGTTTTGTATGTTTAGATTTTAAATTACCAATCCCGTGAAACTACAGCATGCAGATAAAGTGTTGCTCTAAAAGTTATATTGAATAAATTTTAAATGTACGTAATGCATAAAAACATTTAAACTCCGTTGCTGTTTAGACACACACAGACATCACTTACCAGTATATGAATCTCAACAATGGTGACAATCAACAAAATGCTTCATGCTGCAATGCATGCTGGGTAACACCATAGTAAGAACTCCCATCATGCACTGCAGCATGAATAATTAGTTACCACTGTTGAGGATCATGTGATAAGTGTTCATGTCAAGTGTTTTTTCTTTTTTTTCAGTGTTGAAGCATTCCATTGGAACTGTTTAACAGTATTTATTTGTCTTTTTTTTTTTTTGCAGGTCAGTAGTAGCTGAATGTCAGTCAATAAACCAAAGAGAAACAACTTCATGATGTTCATTCATCATGAGCTATAAGTAGAAAGTGTGAGCTCATCTGCTACTTCAAGGTTTGATTCAGCAATGTACAAATGTTTGTTGTGAAACAATATTGCAAATGCTTAAAAGTAAGTTACTTAGAATTATTAAAAGGGTCAAGAGCCCAACTAAAGCACACACTGACTACAATTATGGTGGCATCGTGGTTTAAAAAAAAAAAATTCACTTGATTCAATCCAAGGCTGTACGTGGCTGAAGTCAGTTGTTGTTCTTGTATTTCTCTTTTCTTCAGTGATTCTGCTTGTTAACAGCAGGTGTTCATCACTAATGCACAATCATCATTTAATTAGTCACTTAATTATCGCATTAATTTTAACTCTTTGAGGACTTGGGATTTGACTTGAGCCAAAAAACCATGGTTACTATAATAAAACCATGGTTAATTTTCGTAAGGGTGCACACCCGTGGCCATACTGAGAGAGTGTTCCAGTTTTCTGAAGAGAATAAATGTTTGTTTTCTTTTCAATGTTTGCTTTGTTTGCCTAAAAGGAACCAAATCATAGACTTCAGTATCTCTGTGAAAAATAACTTTGTAAGTTTTAAACAAGTATTATGGGCACAAGAGGGAGGGAAACACAAGACACAGGGACAAAAGACTGGCACTCACTGTCAAATGCAGAAGTGTTAATTGATGTGTTCATGACCTCAAGGTTACATTATTGTAATGCTTTATTGGCTGGTTGTTCTGCACGCTTGATCAACAAACTCCAGCTGTTTCAAAATGCAGTGCTGAATTCGATATCATAGATTATGATAAAAAATGTATGTTAATAAGCTCTGGACATTTTTACTCAATATGGATTAATCTAACATTTTATCACACACCAGAAATAATTGCTACAGCATCCAGTCAGTGCATGTCGCTAATAACAGGTCTTCATGTTATGTTATGAATGCATAGAGTAGTTTAATCTGTTACACAAACTCAAACACACGTGACTCGTGGTTGTGCTGAATTCTGCACCCCTGCCAGATTATGCATCCCCTCGTTGAAATTTCTACCCGATTGTCTAATCTCAACCCCTCTCAATCTGTTGACACAATTTTACTGAGTAAATATAGTGTATCACTCAATTTTATTGAGTGGGGGCGGGGGGGGGGTTGTCCAATGAAACCAATCCTCAACAATGGTGACATATAAAAGAAAATAAAAATCATGCAGCAATGCATGCTGGGTACTAGCATAGTACAAAACTCATCCATGGCTCCCAGCATGCATTGCAGCATGATTTTTCTTTTCTTTTAATGGTCACCATTGTTGAGGATCACAAGCTGATTCTTGATGTCTGTGTGAGTCCAAATGCTGCCATAGATTGAAACTTTTTGTGGACAAACTGTTTAGAAACTCCTTTGTTAACTGACTGTCACAGAACCACTTCTACTTTAATCAATACAACGTTCACTTAACCAGAGATTAGACACACAACGAGTCTGTGCTCTCTCTCAATGAGATCAGTTCACTCACAGATGATTATCATTATAAATATATGACAACCAACTACCGATCATTTTCTCTGGGCTTTTGAGCTGTAACAAATATGTTTGAGAAACACATGGTTACAACAAACAGAGGAAAAACATGTAACACAGAAGTCAAGGGTCAAGAGCCCAACTAAAGCAGACACTGATCTCTAACATGGTTACTTCAATTGAAACAATAAATCAACATCTAAACCTTAGTTAATTCTCAATAAGATCTTCTGTAGATGTCTGACAGAAATAAGTTCAGAGCACTCATAATTGTTAGTTTTAAAAACTTAAATGTTTTAAGGCAATCGGTTTACTCAAACGGTTTGTTACCCTAACTTGAGTTTTACAGTGATGAACTGTTGCCTACTAACAATAGAGTTAATGTTACTCAATTTTTATAAGTAATTAGTCATGTAATTTAATGAAAAATATTAGGTAGACATTACCTAATTTATTTTAGCTTGTCATAGCTGTAAAATTTAGGTACTCTTTACTCAATATATAGGCTAGAATCTACTCAAACAAAGTGAGTGCAAATTGTTACCTCAATTTTATTGAGTAAATATAGTGGATTACTCAGTTTTATTGAGTAAATATAGTGAATCATTTTTTACAGTGTAGTTTCATATTAAGAAATGTTCCTTCTTAGTAGAATCAAATGAAATAAGTTTATCAAATGTTTACACACCATCACAACAATTTTACAGCATGCAAGAGTTTGCTGTATTCTTACAGTACAATTGTAATTATTGATTTACAGTACTCTTGTAAATTTACAGTCTTACTGGCAAACAAAATTGCCAGTAAGTTACTGTAAATTTTACAGCAATTTTTTACAGTTTAGATAACCAATATGAGCGACGTCCCATTGAAGATATTCTACGGGAAGCAGAAGGTTTTGTGGGAAGGGACTTCAAACCAAACTCTTACTTTCAATAAAACATCAACATCTGACCCTGATAGCAACAGACTCCGGAACGGATCTGCAAAACGGGTCCGTATCGGAGTCCACTTGCACAGCGCAGCGGATCCGGAACAGATAAGGATTACGGATCTGATCCGGACCCGCTGATGAATTACAGAGGATCGCATGCTGATGTTTTATTGGATAAAATGATGCCACCATCACGGAGATCAGTGCTTGCTTTAGTTGGGCTCTTGGCCCTTTTAATAACTGAAAGCAGATTGCTTTTAAGCAATTGCAATGTTGTTTCACAACAAACATTTGTGCATTGCTGAAGTAAAAGCTTGAGGAAACGAATGAGCTTACACTTTTGGCTTTTGTGTCGCTTTAATGAACATCATGAAGGTGTCTTTCTTTGGTTTATTGAGTGATAGTCAGCTATTACAGAACTGCAAAAATGTACTGTTGAACAAATACGATCATAACGCTTGAATATTGGAAAAAAAGACTATATTGCTCAGGCTTTTAGACATGAACACTTATATTACGATCCTCAACAGTGGTGACAATAATTATTCATACTGCAGTGCATGATGGGAGTTATTACTATGGTGTTACCCAGCATGGATTGCAGCATTTTGTTGATTGTCACCATTGTTGAAATTCATATGCTGGTTCTTGATGTCTGTGTGTGTCTAAACAGTACTGGAGTTTAAATGTTTACATGCATTACATAGATTTAGTATTCATTCACTATAATTATTACAGCAGTGATTTACACAAAATTAATAATTTACATATTCTATATAAATATATATATTTTGGATATAAACAGGTCAGTACCTGATGATTGTCTCATCATCTGAAAACAACTAACAGTCGCTCACAGCACAGCACTGACCCGTCTGCTTTACAACAGCACATGCACTGCTGCAAAGAGAGATCTAACACAGGAATCAAGGGCCAAGAGCCCAACTAAAGCAAGCACTGATCTCCGTGATGGTGGTATCATTTTATCCAATAAAACATCTGATCCTCTGTAATTCTCAATAACAGCAGGTGTTCATCACTAATGCACAATCATCATTTAATTAGTCTCTTAATTATACGGATACGGATAGGGTCTGGACCGGATCCTGTCCGGATCCGTAATCCTTATCTGTTCCGGATCCGTGGCGCTGTGCAAGTGGACTCCGATACGGACCCGTTTTGCGGATCCGTTCCGGCGTCTGTGGTACCTCCGGGGCGGATCCGATCCGGAGTAATTTTGCTATCTGGGGAACCTCTGTATTTCTCAATAAGAGCTTTTCTAGATAATCTGACAGAAATAAAGTCAGTCTGGTTAGTAATAATGATGCTAGTAATGCTATTTGTGGAGTTGTTTAATCCTCCTCTGCTGAGATCTTCAGAGATTTCCCTGATAGCAACAGACTGTCCACTTGCACAGTGCAGCGGATCCGGAACAGATAAGGATTACGGATCCGATCCGGACCCGCTGATGTTATTGGATAAAATGATGCCACCATCATGGAGATCAGCGCTTGCTTTAGTTGGGCTCTTGGCCCTTTTAATAACTGAAAGCGGATTGCTTTTAAGCAGTTGCAATATTGTTTCACAACAAACATTCGGGCATTGCTGAAGTAAAAGCTTGAGGAAACAGCTTGCAAAATGCAGCAATCCATGCTGGGTAACACCATAGTAAAAACTCCCATTATGCACTGCAGTATGAATAATTATTGTCACCACTGTTGAGGATCGTATTATAAGTGTTCATGTCTAAAAGCCTGAGCAATATAGTCCTTTTTTCCTATATTCAAGCGTTACAATGGCATTTGTTCAACAGTACATTTTTGCAGTTCTGTAATAGCTGACTATCAGTCAATAAACCAAAGACAGACACCTTCATGATGTTCATTCAAGTGACACAAAAGCCAAAAGCGTAAGCTCATCTATTTCCTCAAGCTTTTACTTCAGCAATGCCCGAATGTTTGTTGTGAAACAATATTGCAACTGCTTAAAAGCAATCCGCTTTCAGTTATTAAAAGGGCCAAGAGCCCAACTAAAGCAAGCGCTGATCTCCATGATGGTGGCATCATTTTATCCAATAACATCAGCGGGTCCGGATCGGATCCGTAATCCTTATCTGTTCCGGATCCGCTGCGCTGTGCAAGTGGACTCCGATACGGACCCGTTTTGCGGATCCGTTCCGGAGTCTGTTGCTATCAGGGATTTTATTTGCAGTTGTTTTGCAGGCTGTGGCTGGAAGTCAATAGTAGTTGTTGTGTTTCTGCTCGTCTCTTTTTTCTTTAGCAGGTGTTCGTCACTAATGATCAATCAGTACTAGATTAATCACTTAATTATCTAATGAACTGCAGTGCTGCTTCAGTCTTATTTTTAGCACTCTGTAGTATGCATACTGAGCAGAGTTCATTTCATTGTTTCATCTGGGCTGACCCATGTGGGGCCCTCATTGAAACCGAGGACAAAACTGGCTAGGGCCCAGTTAGAGAGCCCAGGAGCAACCCATCTGGGCCCCACATAAGTTTGTTGGCTGGGAAAATGCTCCAAATGGATGGAATGATTTTACGGACTATTTTCAAAAGCAATTGCAAATTGTATTTTCAATTGCGTTTTCCACATGTGGGCGCATAAATTGGGACATAATCCGAATGCACTTGCAAATCTTGCATCACCGTTTGCATTTTCGCTTTCGTGAACGCACAGTGACTGCCACATTTCAAATGAAAAAGCAAAGTCCATTTACGAGTTATGAGCCTGTCATATTTAAATAGCAATATTAATTACCACATTTGGTTTTTCACTTTCTCTGCGTCGCGCACGTAACCTGCCAAAACTCAAACGAAATCGCAATTCCTTTTGCATTTGAATTTCCGATGTCTACACGGAAAGCTGTCAATCATTGTGAGGGGGCGGGACTATACTAGGGGGTGTGTTTGTATTGGGAAGCAACGTCACTCACAGACGACCGTACTGAACGCTTTGATTAATGGAGGTAATCGGTGAAGGCTCCGCTAAAGGCAGCTGTCAATCAGTTTGTGCTTGTGTGAACGAACAGACAACCTTCTTGGCACAATTACTAATTCTGTCTTTTTTACCCCAAATGCAGCGATTATCCCTGGCTAACAGCGGGAGCCACAACTGTTCGCGCAAAAGTGCAATATTCACTATTAACGAAACGCTTTACACCTGTCTCAACATCTCTCACTCTGATTGACGCAAATGAGTAATAGTCATAATAGTCTGGATATTAACTCACTGGGAGAAAACCAATAGTTCTATCAGACATCGAGCACCCCATATAGCCAAAATGGCATGATCATAAAACCTCTGCGAATATTCAACTGTGAGATTGGTATTGAATCAGGCTCCTCCTATGGAATCATCGACTATTCATGGTCACCCCTGCAAACTACAGTGGAATATAAAGCCCTAAACTGTCTCCATCGCCACAGTGAGTCATCATACAAACATCTGTGCAGACATTCTTCACACCACAAGTCCTGTTCAGAAGTTTGAGAAATTCCTGTTTTTCAGATGTACAGTATTTTGCCTACGTCTGTAAAATGTTTTAGAGTGAGTTTACTGTAAATGTCTGTTGAATATGAAACCCTGAACTGTTAGTTTGTCCCTATAGACCAGTTCATCTGTCTGTGGTTTGTGTGTCAGAAAAGAACCAAGAGTCTGACTCTCACAGCACCTGTATTTTGGTTGGATTCCAACGTGTATTAAGATGGAGTGTGTTGTTGAGGAGAGGTGTGCTATTACTGAATAAACAGACTTTCAGTGGCGGACAAAATAAGACCTCACAGATTCTCTTCATCATCATTAGTCAAATATGTTTAGAGGAATAGGAGTGTCATGCAAGACATTAATTTTATGGGAAACAGAAACACAAATACCTGCTGCTGTGTCTGGAGAAACACATACAATAAAAAAAACAAACGTAATTTAGATTTGTTGGAGTAGATTAACAATAAGAAATATTTAGAGAATGTAAGAAATGTTTTCAAATTTATGCCACATTATGTACTATTCAAATTATGTTTTTCCTTTCTGTGTTTACTACTTCTTTTTATATGTTATATAAATGTTCAGAGAACATGTAAAAAATGTTCCCATAATATTTGCAAAATGATAAAATGGATAAAATGTTCCCTTAATGTTCTCTAACATTCACATAATCAAGAAAGAAAAATCTTTTTAGAACATTTAAAAACTGGAGAGAATATTCAGAAATGACATTTTCATAATTTAAATGGAAACATTAGCAAAACATTCTTATAACATTTTTTTGTTGAATGTGGAAATGTATTTTCATGGGTTTGCATTCAAAAGAAAGTGAACTGGCTGAATGACTTTGAACTTTTGAGGTCTGGTACAAATATGCCATTCCAAAATACATAGGCTATAGGCTCATATGTATGCACGATTAATCATTAAAAGATTGAAATCTCGATTCAAACACACACAGTCTTATTCCTAAATGTGGATGATTCTGCTATGTCTATTAAACCTTTGAAAACACAATCACACCGGAATATTTAAAACGGCTTTCGTGCAGGCGCTGATCCTGAGAGAGCAGAGCACATCATGTAATATTTATGTTTGAAATAGCTTCACAAAAGGTCTACACAGTAGGCTACATTTCTGTGCTGTAAACATTAAATAATAACAAAATAATTTTGTTTATAAATAAAAGGTCATATTCCAGTTATAGACTCTGATGTTGTGGCAGCTGCAATCAAAATGAGTTATTGACCTTTGGAACGTCTCAGTTTTATATAGCCAGTTGGATGTGCCAGAACTTTCTTCAGTTAAACAAGGAGAAAACTGAAGTCATTGCATTTGGAAACAAAGATGAAGTTCTCAAAGTGAATGCATACCTTGACTCTAGGGGTCAATCAAGTAAAAATCAAGTCAGAAATCTTGGGGTGTTTCTGGAGACAGACCTTAGTTTTAGTAGCCATGTCAAAGCAGTAACTAAATCAGCATAATATCATCTCAAAAACATTGCAAGAATTAGATGTTTTGTTTCCAGTGAAGACTTGGAGAAACTTTGTTCATGCCTTTATCACCAGCAGGATGGATTATTGTAATGGTCTCCTTCCAAAGAAGAGCATTAGACAACTGCAGCTCATCTAGAACGCTGCTGCCAGGATTCTGACTGGAACCAGAAAATCTGAGCATATCAAACCAGTCCTCAGGTCCTTACACTAACTTCCAGTTACATTTAGGATTGATTTTAAAGTACTTTTACTTGTTTATAAATCTCTCAATGGCCTAGGACCAGAGTTGTAAAGTCCAGGGGTCAGAAAGTAAAAGTCCTGCCATATTTTTGTTCCACCCATGAACTCAGCAGCTGATTTCACCAGAGGAGGAACCAAGTCATTCCTTTCAAGTCACAAGCAAGTCTCAAGTCAAATCCCAAGTCCTCAAAGAGTTAAAGTTAATGAGATAATTAAGTGACTAATTAAATGATGATTGTGCATTAGTGATGAACACCTGCTGTTATTGAGAATTACAGAGGATCAGATGTTGATGTTTTATTGGTTAAAATGACGCCACCATCACAGAGATCAGTGTTTGCTTTAGTTGGGCTCTTGACCATTTTAATAACTGAAAGTGGTTTGTTTTTAAGCAATTGCAATATTGTTTCACAACAAATATTTGTACATTGCTGAATTAAAAGCTTGAAGCAGATGGTTGTGTTTCAATACATAGTAAAGCGCTACATAAGTGCCTCATTTGTCACAAAGATTTCTCTCTTTGGTAATATCCAGCTGTTAATAAACAAATAGTCACCTTAATGCTTAAATATTGGAAAAAAGAAAAACTGTGTCATTCAGGCTTCTAGACGTGAACACTTATCATAGGATCCTCAACAATGGTGACAATAATTATTCATGCTGCACTGCATGATGGGAGTTTTTACTATGGTGTTACCCAGTATGCATTGCAGCATGAAGCATTTTGCTGATTGTCACCATTGTTGAGATTCATATGCTGGCTCTTGATGTCTCTGTGTGTATAAATAGCTCTGGAGTTTAAATATTTATGTGCATTACAGAAATTTAAAATTTATTCAATATAACTATTAGAGCAACACTTTCATCGCATGCTGTAGTTTCACAGGGATGATTATTGAAAACCTGATCATACAAATAAAAGAAAAAGAGTTATTTTGGAGATAAACAGGTCAGCGCCTGATGACTATCTCATCATATGAAAACTGCTATTAGCTGCTCACTGTATAGCACTGATCTCTCTGCTTTATAACAGCACATGCACTGCTGCAGAGAGATCTGACACAGAAGTCAAGGGTCAGGAGCCCAACTAAAGCACGCATTGATCTCTGTGATGGTGGCGTCATTTTAACCATTAAAACATCAACATCTGATCCTCTGTAATTCTCAATAACAGCAGGTGTTCATCACTAACGCACAATCATCATTTACTTAGTCTCTTAATTATCTCATTAACTTTAACTCTTTGAGGACTTGGGATTTGACTTGAAGACTTGATTGTGACTCGAAAGTCCCACCTCTGCCTTCTAGTAGTCTTGAAGACAATGATTAGCTGGTTCAGGTGCGTTTGATTAGGGTTGGAGCTAAACTCTGAAGGAAAGTGGCCTGGAAGGGCCAAGTTTGCCCACCCCTGCATTAGATGAACTAAAGTTTTTAAGTTGTCAGTTGCTAGTTGAGCTAACTTAAAAAGTTGATTGTGATAGGCTGCCTTATTGTTTTGAGTTAGGTCAACTTTTTTTTTTTTTTTTTACAGTGCAGGCTTTTACGCCTCATATAGTGTGATATAGTGAGAATGTGGAAGAAAACACCTCAATTTTATTCAGAGACTCAAACTGAGCAAACAAATGCAATTTGCTGCAGATGCAGATATTTATATGATGAAATTCTGCTGCTTGTGATGTCAGTCAGTGAGATCAATGTGATTGGACTTGTGTCTATACTTACATTTAAGTTTAGTTGTTTAAATAATTTTTTTTTTATTTAATTGATTTTGAAAAATCAAAGGCCTCCACAACTGTACTTTTAGTTGTTCATTTCCCACTGTTCATTGTGTGTGCTTCTCATTGTGTGCGTGTCGTCTGAATTTTGAAATAATAAAATGAATAAAAGCAAGGATCCCCGTGCCAGTAAGGATGTTTATTTAAATTGTTTAAATGTAATCAAATGAACCACATTTATAGACTTTAAAGAATCAAAAGATTCCACAACTGTACTTTTATTTCTTCATTTCCCATTTCCATCTTTATAGATCATCCTCCTCCTCCTCCTCCTTATACATAAATTTTTTTATTTTTATTAAAGCTCCTACAGGAAAGATTTGAAAGACAATTCTTTCAACATTAAGACAAACTATATGAATGTTCTTTACATGTTCAAAAAGATTCTTCTTTGCTTGTTTCACCTATAAGAATAAACAGAAAGTATTTATTTTTTATGTCACTGTGTGAAAACTTGTTGCTATTTTGAACTTAATCCTAATATTAAATTAATTTCAAAGATTTTAGCATAATATATTCTATAATCCTATGATTTTGAGACATTTATGAGTACAATATAATTCTGTATGTGAGGTCACGCTGAACTGTACCTGCTGGGATTGTGGCTTTCCGTATCTCAACAGTGTAGCAAAGTGCTCACAGTTACTTGTTACCACATTATACAGAAATTCCCTTCCCACAAAATCTTCTGCGTCCTTTAGAATATCTTCAATGGGACGTGGCTTATATAGGTCATCCAGTTGATTGTTGATACAATATTTATCATTGTGAACCACATCCTGCAGTTTTTGTTTCTTCACTGTGACCTTGCCACCTTTTCCTGACGACACACTGCTGGTCCCAGAGTCGCCGTGCTCAGCTTTAGAGAAAGAAATGGAAAATTAAAACAATCATAACTCATGAGACCTAAATGGAAAGTTTCAGATTCAATACAAGGTCAGCTCAATTGGCAGCATGTGCAGCATGAAACAAACAAACAAACAAAAAAACTCACAGGCTGTGGCCACGTGAATCACATATCCATCTCCAACATAGATCGCCCAGTGCTGATATAAGATTTTACCTCTGAAGATTTGAATGAGGTCTCCAGGCTCCGGCTTCATATCCTATAGAAGACAATATCAGGTGTAATATACCGTATTGACCCGAATATAAGACAATGTTTTTTTCTTGGAAATACATATGAAAAAAATGCGGTCGTCTTATATTCGGGGGCTAGACTTTGACATGTCAATAATAGACCCACCCCAGATAGCAAAAGGACACCGGATCGGATCCGCCCCGGAGGTACCACAGACTCCGGAACGGATCCACAAAACGGTCCGTATCGGAGTCCACTTGCACAGCGCAGCGGATCCGGAACAGATAAGGATTACGGATCCGGACCGGATCCGGTCCAGACCCTATCCGTATCCGTATAATTAAGAGACTAATTAAATGATGATTGTGCATTAGTGATGAACACCTGCTGTTACTGAGAATTACAGAGGATCAGATGTTGATATTTTATTGGATAAAATGATACCACCATCACAGAGATCAGTGCTTGCTTTAGTTGGGCTCTTGATCCATGACTTCCTGTGTTAGATCTCTCTCTGTAACACTGAATGTGCTGTTGTAAAGCAGACCGGTCTGTGCTGTGAGCGATTTTAGTTGTTTTCATATGATGAGACAATCATCAGGTGCTGACCTGTTTAAATCCAAGATGTATATATGTATTTAATATGCAAATAATTAATTTTGTGTAAACTACCGCTGTAATAGTTATAGTGAATGAATTTTAAATCTATGTTGTAACAGTTTCTCTGTTACTTATGTACCGGAAGTCCTCTTAAAGCCACGCTGTTATTACTGACTTGAGCATTAGAGGGCACTCTGTTAAGTAATGCATGGAATCTACCTATTTAAGATAGCAAAGAAGGAGAAATGGCTGGAAGTTCATTCTCTATCTTCTTTGGAGAGGCTTACCTCATGGTGGTTGGTGCCTTTGTGCCCTGTTTGAGGAACTTCATAGTTCTAAGCTCATTTAGGGTTTATGTTCGGAGCATGTATGGATTATTTGGTCTCTTAAATGTCTGGAACTAGGAGAACGGGCTTACTTCTACTGCTTAAAATCAACACTGGACGTCAAACATCTCTTTTCTGGTGGACTTTGCTTTGAAATCATCTTGGTATTCATGTACTGTTATTTTTGCTCTTCATGTTCCAACAAAGACTGAGTAAGGTATATGAGTGGAAGTGATTATGAGCCAAGGACTATGTTTAGAATACTGGACTGGTTTCTATGCTCTTGTTCTAACTGTTGAATTATCAATCGTTATGTCATATTGAATGTTCTGGGTAATTATATTTAATACACTTGACTCATAAGTACAATTGGTCGGTTTTGTCCCTCATTTCATGTGACATTTACACAAAAGATAAAGGTATAGCTGTTACAATGTAATGCATGTAACTACTTAATCTCCATTCTCATTTTGACACACACAGACATCAAGAACCAGCATATGAATCTGAACAATGGTGACAACCAACAAAATTCTTCATGCTGCAATGTATGCTGGGTATCACCATTGTAATAACTCCCATCATGCACTGCAGTATGAATAATTATTGTCACCACTCTTGAGGATCTTATTATAAGTGTTCATGTCTAAAAGCCTGAGCAATATAGTCTTTTTTTCCAATATTTAAGCATTATGATGGTGTTTGTTCAACAGTACATTTTTGCAGTTCTGTAATAGCTGACTATCAGTCAATAAACCAAAGAGAGACGCCTTCATGATGTTCATTAAAGTGACACAAAAGCCAAAAGTGTAAGCTCATTGATTTCCTCAAGCTTTTACTTCAGCAATGCACAAATGTTTGTTGTGAAACAATAATGCAATTGCTTAAAAGCAATCCGCTTTCAGTTATTAAAAGGGCCAAGAGCCCAACTAAAGCAAGCACTGATCTCCGTGATGGTGGCATCATTTTATCCAATAAAACATCAACATCTGATCCTCTGTAATTCTCAGTAACAGCAGGTGTTCATCACTAATGCACAATCATCGTTTAATTAGTCTCTTAATTATACGGATAGGGTCTGGACCGGATCCGGTCCGGATCCGTAATCCTTATCTGTTCTGGATCCGCTGCGCTGTGCAAGTGGACTCCGATACGGACCCGTTTTGCGGATCCGTTCCGGAGTCTGTTGCTATCAGGGACAACAATAGGTGGTGCCAAAAACGCATAAAACGATTGTGTCATGAAATATGTAATGTAATGTGTGTTATAAAGATCGCGAATGAAAACAAAAGAAAAACTTACAGCGGCACGAGTCGTGACTGTCATGTTAGTCTGATGGGACCAAACTTCCTCTGTAAGTGATTTTAAAACATAACCCAGATAGCAAAATTACTCCAGATCGGATCCGCCCCGGAGGTACCACAGACTCCGGAACAGATCCGCAAAACGGGTCCGTATCGGAGTCCACTTGCACAGCACCGCGGATCCGGAACAGATAAGGATTACGTCCTCTAAGTCAGATCTCCGTGATGGTGGCATCATTTTATCCAATAAAACATCTGATCCTCTGTAATTCTCAGTAACAGCAGGTGTTCATCACTAATGCACAATCATCATTTAATTAGTCTCTTAATTATACGGATACGGATAGGGTCTGGACCGGAGCCGGTCCGGATCCGTAATCCTTATCTGTTCCGGATCCGCTGCGCTGTGCAAGTGGACTCCGATACGGACCCGTTTTGCGGATCTGTTCCGGAGTCTGTGGTACCTCCGGGGCAGATCCGATCCGGAGTAATTTTGCTATCTGGGAAGGAACTGAGTTTGACACCCCTGCTCTAAACATATTTGACTGATGATGATGATGATGATGATGATGATGATGATGATAGAAAGAAAGGATCAGGTTGTGAGGAAAACAAAATCATCAGTGTAATTCATCTCAAGGAGTTGAGCACTTTCTCTTGAATGTCACTGTGTGTAGCATTATGCTTTGACATCACTGGTTTAACCATTATAGTCAATACATTATAACTTCTCAGGCACTCAGACTACAGCTGAATATGAAACTCTATACTGTACGATCGTGTCTGTGTTTTGTGTGTCAGAACAGAACAGAACAGAGAGTCCGACTCTTACAGCAGCCCATCTCTCGGTTGGTTTCCAGCATGTGTTCAGATGGTGTTTCTCGTTGAGGAGAGGTGTGCTGTTCCTGAATGATCAGACTTTCAGTGGTCGACAAAATAAAATCCCACAGATTCATCATAATTAGTGCTGAGTTTATATTCCGTTTGAAAATCGGAAAATCCTCTAATTCACATCTCTACCATCCATAAGCCATCTCCAAATCAATAGATTCGCCCTTACCTCTGATATGGGATGATGTGGTCAGATGTTTCCGAAATCCTTCAACAGTATCCGGACAGGCCCAGACAACTTGGAGCTCAACCAATAGAGTCTTCACCTCGAGGTTCAGCGGCTATTCTAATACAGGCATTCCATTATATACTTAGGAGGCCGTTACAAAGTTTCTCTTCAACTAAATATTCAACAAAATATTCCCCTATTGGATATAAAAAAGTTACGCTCAAAAATGTAGACACACCTTCATAGCTCTGCTGCGTTCTTGATTACGTAAGCTTAAGCAAATTACTACACACACACACATACCTCCAGGCAGTATAGGGGGAGGTTTCTATTGTCTTTTGTCTAACTAAGTACAAACACAGGAAGCATGACCTTTATTCTACATACAGCTGCACTTTTTTCTCTACTTCATAGCATCACCTCTTTGAAAGCATAGGCTTAACACACATAAGCACATCAACATTTTCCATCTTAAACAGTTTACTCACAATAGACACCTGCTATGTGACTTTGACAGGATGCAGTCTGCCGACTTAACAGGATGTCAGTTAAACTGCTATATGCCACTCCCTTATGTATTCTCATTCTTTGAAAGCGGCGCTGAACTTTTGAAGCTCAAAATTGTCAACCTCGCTTGTCAAAGAATCCATTCTCAACTTAAAATCATTAATTCAATAAATCACTTAACATTTCTCATTAACAGTTTATTTACATGTTCATGTTGACAAATTAGCCGGAGGAGATCTCTAGCTGTGGAGATGAAAGTGAAAGGACATACGGTCAAGTATGGTGACCCATACTCGGAATTTGTGCTCTGCATTTAACCCATCCAACATGCACACACACAACAGTGAACATACACACTGTGAACACACACCCGGAGCAGTGGGCAGCCATTTATGCTGCGGCACCCGGGGAGCAGTTGGGGATTCAGTGCCTTGCTCAAGGGCACCTCAGTCATGGTATTGAGGTGGAGAGAGCGTTGGACAGTCACTCCCCCCACCTACAATCCCTGCCGGCCCGAGACTCAAACTTGCAACCTTTGGATTACGAGTCCGACTCTCTAACCATTAGGTCACGACTTCCCCTTCCCTGAGATGAGGTCCTCCTTCTCTTGCTCTTCTCCTGGGTCTCCGCTCCATCTTGTTCTTCTTTTTGATGGCCTTGTCTTGTCTCCGTTGTAAGGATTCTATAAGCAGATCATCGAAAGGAATTTCCCGTTCCTATGTTTTATTCAGATTTCTAATGTGTGGGGATTGGCCAGCAAATTGAATTGTATTAATATATTCTCAATCATGTTTAGAGGAACAGGAGTGTCATGCAAGAGTTAAATTTTTTAGGAAATAGAAACATCACACCTGCAGCGTCTGGATCAACACATACAATAAAACTTATTAAAATTTGCTGGAGATGATTAACAATAATAAATGTTTAGAAAATGTAAGAAATGTTCAAATTTATGCCACATTATGCACTATTCAAATTATGTTGTTCATTTCTGTGTTTATTATTTCTTTATATGTTATATAAATATTCAGAGAACATTTAAAAAATGTTCCCATGTTTGCAAAATGATAAAATACAGAAAATGTTCCCTTAATGTTTTCTCTAATGATCACATTACTAATAAAAAAAAGTTTTTAGAACATCAAAAAATGGCAGAGAATATTCAGACATTTTCATAACTTAATGGGAATATTAGCAAAATGTTCTTGTGACATGTTTTGTAAGCTGGGGAAAAGCCATTTCATGGGTTTGCATTCAGAAGAAAGTGAGCTGGTTGACTGACTTTGAATGAAGCGGATGCTCATCTGGGGTGTGAAATCAGACACTTAAAGAAGTGGTTTGATATTTTTCAGTCGTGGCAGGTGTTCTTGCCATTGTTCACCTGAAGACACAAGTTAATCAAGATAAACAGCATAGTTATGTGTCCCGACTTAAACGGCTGAGCATAATCAGACATGAGTAATCTTTTATAAGCTTTTTTTTTTATATTTACAAGCAATTTGCATGTCCCACCAAACCAGGTTTTTAAGAAAAGCAAATGTATTGCCAAAAAAGGTCCTGGGGCAGGAGTTCATCTGACAGACAGATCCAGTGGTTGAGAGACTGAACTGTAGGACAGAATACAGACCCAGATAGCAAAATTACTCCGGATCGGATCCGCCCCGGAGGTACCACAGACTCCGGAATGGATCCGCAAAACGGGTCCGTATCGGAGTCCACTTGCACAGCGCAGCGGATCCGGAACAGATAAGGATTATGGATCCGGACCGGCTCCGGTCCAGACCCTATCCGTATCCGTATAATTAAGAGACTAATTAAATGATGATTGTGCATTAGTGATGAACACCTGCTGTTACTGAGAATTACAGAGGATCAGATGTTTTATTGGATGAAATGATGCCACCATCACGGAGATCAGTGCTTGCTTTAGTTGGGCTCTTGACCCTTGATTCCTGTGTTAGATTTCTCTCTGTAACACTGAATGTGCTGTTGTAAAGCAGACCGGGCAGTGCTGTGAGCGAGTTAGTTGTTTTCAGATGATGAGACAATCATCAGGTGCTGACCTGTTTATATCCAAAATATATATATTTATATAGAATATGTAATTAATTAGTTTTGTGTAAATTACTGCTGTTATAGTGAATGAATTCTAAATCTCTGTAATGCACATATATATTTAAACTCCAGAGGGATTTTTACACACAGAGACATCAAGAACCAGCATATGAATCTCAACAATGGTGACAACCAACAAAATTCTTCATGCTGCAATGTATGCTGGGTAACACCATAGTAAAAACTCCCATCATGCACTGCAGTATGAATAATTATTGTCACCACTGTTGAGGATCGTATTATAAGTGTTCATGTCTAAAAGCCTGAGCAATATAGTCCTTTTTTCCTATATTCAAGCGTTACAATGGCATTTGTTCAACAGTACATTCTTGCAGTTCTGTAATAGCTGACTATCAGTCAATAAACCAAAGACAGACACCATCATGATGTTCATTCAAGTGACACAAAAGCCAAAAGTGAAAGCTCATTTGTTTCCTCAAGCTTTTACTTCAGCAATGCACAAATGTTTGTTGTGAAACAATATTGCAACTGCTTAAAAGCAATCCGCTTTCAGTTAAAAGGGCCAAGAGCCCAACTAAAGCAAGCGCTGATCTCCATGATGGTGGCATCATTTTATCCAATAACATCAGCGGGTCCGGATCGGATCCGTAATCCTTATCTGTTCCGGATCCGCTGCGCTGTGCAAGTGGACTCCGATACGGACCCATTTTGCGGATCCGTTCCGGAGTCTGTTGCTATCAGGGGAGCCTCTCCATCAAAGAGAAAATACTCAGAGGTGGGTAGAGTACCCAAAAACTGTACTCAAGTAAAAGTAAAAGTACTTGAAGAAATATTTACTAAAGTAAAAGTAAAAGTAATAGTCTGAATAGTTACTTGAGTAAGAGTAAAAAAGTATCGGATAAAATAACTACTCAAGTAGTTAGTTACTAGTTACTTTGGATCATATACTGAATATAGTCTATTTTTATTTAGATATATAGATATTTAGATACATTTTTATACACACACACACACACACACACACACACACACACACACTGCCGTTCAAAATACTTTTAATGTTTTAAGAATTTTTAAATTTAAGAATTTTTATCAGCCTGATTTATTATCAGTGCTGTTCTTTTTTTAGCTTTCTATTCATAAAAGAATCCTGAACAAAATGTCACAGGTTCCAAAAATTATTAAGCAGCAAAACTGTTCCCTGTTGAAAAAAACAGCATATGCTGGTATAGTATGTTTTGTAGCATAGGATGCTGGTTTGAGCTGATTTAAGCTGGTCTTTTGCTGGTTTAAACTGGTCCTAAGCTGGTCCGACCAGCTCAAGACCAGCACATGACCAGCATAAACCAGCATCCCAGCTTCAAAACATAACTAACCAGCATATGCTGTTTTTTTGTTTTTGTTTTTTTTCAACAACACTGGTAATAAATCAATATATTTGAATGATTTGTGAAGGATCATATGACTCTAAAATATAATTTAATTTAACTCAGTGATGCAAATCAGAATTTGTATCAGCTGTTACTCCAGCTTTCAAAGTTTAATTATGTATTATAAATATAGGCTATATAACCTCTGACACGGAGAAGAGTGAAAACTCCTCACGTGACCGCTACAGAATCTGAACATAACGAAACAAATGCACATTGACGGATCTTCTTCCGTCTGTTCTGCAAAATGTAAACAAATGTAGCCGTTATTTCTGCAAGCGTAAATATTGTGAAAATATCAATATTAATTGTGTCTAGGCAAGGCATTCCTCCTGGAACTAACGCAGGTTTGGCGGGTGTTTATTTTATACTCTGTGACAGCTTATTTAATGAATAAATTATACATTGTATTTAATGTGTAAGGTACATGTACAACAAACTGGTGATGTTATAGTGGTATCGTGTACTGTAATCAAATCTATACCTGTGGAACCGACAGCACACGCGGTGTTCGTCTAATAAAGATCTTCATAGCAAACCATAGCCTTTGCAGATTTGCTTTCAACTGACTGTAGATCCAAAGCCACATCTTCAACGCTCTTGATGTTACAACCGCTTCAGGCGACACAGCGCGTGCGGCAGGGAACTGAACGAATCATTCAAACTGATTCGCGAACCGATTCACTGCTTGCCAACTGGTTTGATCAAGCCTTCCAACAGAATCGACTCAAAAGAATGAATCATTCGCGAACGGGCATCGCTCATTGCCCAGAAAAAAAGTAGATGGCGCGCTTGGAATAAATTGAAGGATTTTTAACTTGCATTTTAAAATGCATTAAGATAAAGTAACGAGAGGAGCGTCGCCCACAGTAACGAAGTAAAAGTACAGTTTTTTCACTAAAAATGTACTTGAGTAAGAGTAAAAGTACCCATTTTTAAATATACTCTAAAAGTATTAGTTACCCAAAAAATTTACTCAAGTAATTGTAATGAAGTAAATGTAACTCATTACTACCCACCTCTGAAAATGCTGTATAGTGTCTTGGTGGCTCCTGCCCCAGGGACCGCTAAACTAGGACCATGGTGAGTTATTATCACAAATGATGTTGGCATTAGTGGGATTGCATTGGCATGGTTCCAGTGCAGTAAATTATGCTTAAGCTTATGAAGCTAATGTATCACATTTGATACATGAATTTCTCTAAATGATCAATATGATGCTGTAAAACCTGTCACACACAATCCACTGCATGTCTTCTGTTGTCTGATTGATAGTTTAGAGTGTTTTATCCAGTAAAATCTCTTTTAGTGTAATTGTACAAGCGTCCAGCTTCAGCGGCTGCTTCTCGTCTCAAATCTTGACTGATTTTGATCAAGTAAACGTCAGAATAACTGCAGTCATATCTCCAGATGAACACTTACTGGACTGAAGCAGCTCAGCTTTACTTGATTCTCCATCAATCATTTTCTAGAAACATCAGTGCGTCTCAAATCTGATCATCAGGATCTTTTGAGGAGCTTTACTTTCACTGTTCCTCAGCGGAGGAATGATCTTCATCTCACATCTTCTGAGGAGCGTTTATTTCTTCATCTCTCCATCAGCATTGCATTATATGTTTGGATCATTTACATCTCATCTTACTGAGACATATTACTGGAGATATAGAGCGAGGACTGATATTTAGACCATTTTATGTCAGTATCTGCTGCACTGTTATAAAGATCTCACTGATTTACATTACAAGCATCAGAGTTTCATCATATAATTATCAGCATCTGCAAAAACTTCATATTTTTGCTCAGTTTGACTCTCTGAATAAAAATGAAGTTTTTTCCTCCATATTCTCAATTTATAAGACTATATGAGCCATAAAACCAAATGTTTTGTAATATTGTTAATTTAATTATTTCTAATGTCAGGCTTTAACACAAATAAAACGGCCAGTTGTGGTGACTCAAATGATTAAAAAAGGCTTGATTTTTTTTCTTCTTAACCACGCAAAAAAGAAAAAAGAAAGAAAAAAAAGGATTGAATAGTTAGCCAGCCAAGCCACACATCAGCTGGTAGAGAATTGGAGAGACGTGCCGAGCAGCACACACATCACATGTGAATCAAGTTTCTATCTATCTATCTGTATATCTGTCTGTCTATCAAAATGCAATATTTAATTTAAAATACAGGTAAAATGCTGGTGAAAAATTATCATATTAAAAATCATATTAACACAGTACACTGTGCCCTATTTTTATGGACATTCCTTAGACTGTAGCATTTAACTTACTACCAATACACTGCTTACTATAATTAACAACTATAATTGTTAATAATGTGTAGGTTTACTAGTTAATAACAAATAAATCTTAATGGATTATGCATAGTAAGTAGATCATGGTTTCTGCGCTGATGAGGACTAGTTTATTCCCTTTATCTTCAAGACTTGTAAAACATCCTCGTTTGCACACCATATACCTGTATTTGGGTGCTGTAGTTGCAAAACTTAATTGTAAGAAACTTATCAGATCATGATGCTAATGTTTTAACTGACTGAAGTTATGATTACTGACATATATATATGAGTGTGTTCTCTCGATTTGTGCTACCCTGTCAGATTTTACTACCTCCCATTAAAACAGTAGGGAGTACAATTCGACAACGAAAAATGCTACCTGTCATATTATGGTTTATTAATATCTACACCTGCCCTAACCCTAAACCTATCCTTACAGTAATGCAAATACAGTAAATGTGCTATTCATGGTTGTGGCTAGAAGGCATACAGCAATGGCCAGAAACCAACCATAAATATTTTTTTTCTAACTATTAGATTGTGTTTTATTAACATTTACACCAACCTACACCAACCCTAAACATATCCTTACAGCAGTGGTGGGCCGTCAGGGCCAGCAAAGCCTTCTCTGCTGGCCTAAACACTATCAGACTTAGTTTTAATATATTTTTCCATGAATGTGTATTAAATTATTTCCAATAGTCTATTCTCTTAATTTCATAGCTTTTCTCTTGGTTGCGCTGCTTCCAGTAGTGTATGTTTATATTAGAGCTTTTATCCAATCATATTTCAGCAATCGTGTTGCCAGGGTCAAATAAATCTGTCTAAGGCCTTCAGAATCAACAGTGCAGGCATCTGTAGCTTAAAATCAATGGCAATGAAACCGTTGCTTTAACCAATCAGATTTCGAGTTGGCAGCACCAGAGCCATCTAGCAGGCTTATGATAATGTCAGCATTTTCTCTCCTTTGATTGGATGGTCAGAGTGCGTACTAGTCAAAGCTAGTAAATCACTGTAAATTTTTGTTTTCACAGTATTATTAATGTTTCTCAGGTTTCTTACCATATATTCTGTGTACAGTGTGTTATTGTATATTTTCAGTGCATTCTGAAAAATATTTGCCTTCTGTAAGTCGAAATACTAAAATACTAAATGACCGCGAAAAACAACCACACACCTCCTCTGCAAGGGGCTGTGAAAAACTTGTGAAGATGAAAAACTACTTTTTTATTTTCGACTTTTTTACTGCTTAATGCGTTGTATTCTGGTGTTATTTGCAAGATATAACGCCAGGTTTAGGTTTCCGTAAGAATATCTCAGTTTCCAAGCTGTATTAACTGGACTTTTCCTCCAGCCGCAGTGCCGCTGGCAGAGAGGCAGACCGATGGGAGACTCGGCGTGAAGATGAGAGTCCTACGGGTACGTTAAAACACATGTACAGTGGTGTGAAAAAGTGTTGGCCCCTTCCTGATTTTTAATTTTTTTGCATGTTTGTCACACTTTAATGTTTGAGATCATCAAACAAATTGAAATATGAATCAAAGATAACACAAGTAAACAAAACACGCAGTTTTTAAATGAAGTTTTTTAGTATGAAGGGAAAACAAAATCCAAACCCACATGGCCCTGTGTGAAAAAGTGCTTGCCCCCTAAACCTAATAACTGGTTGTGCCACCCTCAGCAGCAACAACAGCAATCAAGTGTTTGTGATAACTGGCCATGAGTCTTTGCAGAATTGTTTTAATTCGGCCACATTGGAGGGTTTTCGAGCATGAATGGACTGTTTAAGGTCATGCCACAGCATTTCAATTGGATTTAAGTCCAGACTTTGATTTGGCCGCTCCAAAACCTTAATTTTGTTTTTCTTGAGACATTCAGAGGTGGACTTGCTGCTGTGTTTTGGGTCATTGTCCTGCTGCAGAACCCAAGTGTGCTTGAGCTTGAGGTCACAAACAGATGGCCGGACATTCTCCTTCAGGATTTTCTGATCGAGTGCAGAATTCATGGTTCCATCAATTATGGCACGTCATCCAGGTTCTGAAGCTCAGACCATCACACTACCTCCACCATGTCTGACTGCTGGTATGATGTTCTTTTTATGAAATGCTGTGTTGGTTTTACTCCAGATGTAACGAGACACACACCTTCCAAAAAGTTCAACTTTCGTCTCATCACTCCACAGAATATTTTCCCAAAAGTCTTGGCGATAATCAAGGTATTTTTTGGCAAATGTGAGACGAGCCTTTGTGTTCTTTTTGGTCAGCAATGGCTTTTGCCCTGGAACTCTCCCATGGATGCTGTTTTTGTCCAGTCTCTTTCTTATTGTTGAATCATGAAAACTGACCTTAATTGAGGCGAGTGAGGCCTGCAGTTCTTTAGATGTTGTTCTGGGTTCTTTTATGACCTCCTGGATGAGTTGTCTTTGTGCTCTTGGAGTAATTTTGGTAGGCCGGCCGCTCCTGGGAAGGTTCACCACGGTTCCAAGTTTTCTCCATTTGTGGATAATGGCCCTGACCATGGTTTGCTGGAGTCCCAAAGCCTTAGAAATGGCATTATAACCCTTTCCAGACTGATACATGTAAACTGTTTTTATTTCTCATCTGTTTATGAATTTCTTAAGATCGCGGAATGTGTTTCTCGTTAAACATGCTTCACTTTGTCAGACAGGTTCTATTTAAGTGATTTCTTGATTCAACAGGTCTGGCAGTAATCAGGCCTGGGTTTGGCTCGTGAAATTTAACTCGGCTTTCTAAAATAATGTGGTTAATCACAGTTATTTCATGATTTAATAGGAGGGGGCAAGCGCTTTTTCACACAGGGCCATGTGGGTTTGGATTTTGTTTTCCCTTCATAATAAAAAACTTCATTTAAAAACTGCATGTTGTGTTTACTTGTATTATCTTTGATTAATATTTAATCAATATCAAGTTGCAGGTGTGGCAACTTGTTGAATTTTGTTAATTGGGTTTCTAGCTTTAGTAATAGCATTCATTCTCACTACATAAGATACCTGTCTGTGATGCAATGCCCTGTTATACTGCATTTCTGTGTAATATTTATGGTTTCTATAGCCGTGGCATCATTATGATGGTATTAAGAGGTGGATTAATTCATGTAGAACGCGACTGAAGGCCTAGTTGTGAAATGCACGGCCTGCCACTGCCTGCCACTGCCTTACAGTAATGCAAATACAGTAATTATTGTTGTTCAGCATGAGAAAAAAGTCTCAATATTGATGTGCACATGCGCAGTAAACCCTGGTAGGACAATCTGACAGGATCAAATGTCAGGACACTGGGACGATAGTCATTACATTACAGCGTAAAAGAACTGGTGAACTGTTTTTTTAACCGGTTCATTGAAACAAACTCTCCGAAAGAACTGTTTTGCAGAAAAGAACTGGACCTCCCATCACTAGGAAACACTTCAAAAACAAGTCCTTAACCCAAAAAAAAAAAAAACACAAGACTGGGATTGTGACAAATACCTGGTTAACAAATATCACTCTTCCATGATGCTAATGCGTTCAAATGGATAACCATGAGTCATACTGTATGTATCATTCTCAAAGTTGAACTAGAACATTGTGGAGGAAATTAGTAGTAGTAGTTTTATTTGCTTTATTCTACCAAAGAGTGTTCTTTTCTTCTCTAAATGTCCTATCAGTATGCTTGAGGTTTCGATGAGTTGAGAGATGACAGGAAATCTATGTAATGTGTGTGTGCAAGACAAAAGTGAAAGAGAAAATGTTATTTTAACTTCTCAGAATTCTCATCCTGAATTCTGAGAAACCGATTTGCATTAAATACTCAGAAACGCATAGGGGACATAGTTGAATGCCTTGAAAGGACACATATGTTGAATATGCATTATGATTGGTTGAGATGAAAGCATGTTGAGGTGGACAGCAGTGTTTCATTTGTCAGCCCTGACCGGCCTGTTTTTGGAGACTCCACACCTTTAAAGGGTGTGGCCTAATCACACTATAAAATAACACTCATATGACCAAATGGCATTTTACATGCGGACTAGAAAGTATATTCCATTTTTTAAAGAAAATTTTGATGTTAATAGTCTTGCTGGATATTTGCTTGGCAGAGGTGTAAAGTCCAGGGGCCCGTTCTTCGTACGTCACTTATTACATCTGAGATGATTTGAAAGATTCCAGATCTTCTAATCCTGATAACTGATCTCTGGCTAATTTGGTTCTTCAAATGAATTTGCGTATTAGATTAAAATATCTGGATTAAGTTATCTAAGATTACTGCGTGTTCTTGTGTTCCCTGAAAAGGGCAGATGTATCGATCATCGAAACCACGATCAGTAATGCAGTGATTGGCTGGCGGCAAGACAGCAACGTAATAACATCATATCATTAAAGACACCTGACGAAAAACTTGACAAATTTCTGGACCTTTATAAGGAAACAGCCAGGCGAACAAAACGACATAAATGTATTTAGAATTTTTGTTTGTTTATTTCTTTTTTTCTTTTCTTTTTTACATGATTCCCAATTATTTATATTTGTAATTTCTAGTATTTGTACAGGCTTTACATTTTTACTTCAATGTTGTAATTAGCAATTCATTTAATTTTATCTTTGAAACATATTTGTTATGTGACAGCATTAATTAAAGTTTCTTAGAGATCAAGTTATCTGCATCTCCTGCTCCATCAAGCCACTCCCATAATAGCTGTCATCACTCAAATTAATGCAAGACTCAGATTAACTGTATGTCATGTGTGTAAGACTCCAATACAATTATAAAGTAATTATTTCATCGCTAATAAATCGTTCAATGAGTAAAACTGGCTGTCTATAGTATTATAGGCTACACAACATTGTTATCTTATTTTCAAATAAATGTTTTAATTATTATTATTTTAAATTATTGTCCTGGACAGCAGGGAACTCTTTTAATAAAGTAGCGGTGGCTGGGGCCTATTATAAGTATCAATTCTGCTTAAAAATATGTGATTTAATCCTGTTTACATGAAATAAGCCTGCTCCTGAGCAGGTTTAAGCTTACGGACCTGTTGCTATGACAACAATTCCGGGATGAGCTTCGAAGAACCAAATGATCCAAGATCAAGCGAAATCGGCAACAATCAAATCCAGCTAACTGAGTTAGCGACGCACGAAGAATGGACCCCAGGGGTCAGAGAGTAAAAGTCCTGCCATGTGTTTGTTCCACCCATGAACTCAGCAGCTGATTTCACCAGAGGAGGAACCAAGTCATTCCTTTCAAGTCACAAACAAGTCTCAAGTCAAATCCCAAGTCCTCAAAGAGTTAAAGTTAATGAGATAATTAAGTGACTAATTAAATGATGATTGTGCATTAGTGATGAACACCTGCTGTTATTGAGAATTACAGAGGATCAGATGTTGATGTTTTAATGGTTAAAATGATGCCACCATCATGGAGATCAGTGTTTGCTTTAGTTGGGCTCCTGACCCTTGACTTTCTGTGTTAGATCTCTCTCTGTAGTGATGTATGTGTTGTTGTAAAGCAGAGAGATCAGGCTTTACAGTGAGGAGATATAATTATTTGGCTTGATAACATTCAAAATAACTTTTTTCTTTTATATGTTTTGTTTTTTTGCGTTACCATTCCTGAGGAGCTACAGCATGTTAGCAAAGTGTTGCTCTAACAATTATAGTGACGTTTTTAAGTCAATTATCAAAGCTTAAAAATATTGCTTCCCCTTAGAAGCACACACTAAATTTAATCACATTCAGTTTTCATTAAATATTGCCAAATTCAGCTATGCATTATCTCCAGTACTAATGCTTTAAATTTAAAGTTTTTTAGTTAAATTTTAGTTGAAATTTAACTTATAAATACAATCAAGACCTTTACGATGTAGATGCTTTTTTCATGTTTATTACTGTAATGCTGCTTTTAGCAACCTGTAAAGTGCTGTAGAAAAAGTTTTCTTGTACAGTCTGCAGTTCCCTGCTCTTTCTTTGATTAAAAATGTTTCACTTTCTCTTGAGACCTCTCTTGAGCCTTAGAAGCTCATGCTCCTGTTTCAATATGGGGCTTTTTTTTTTTTTTTTACAACATGAGTGTGTTTACTTAATATGGTAGTGTCAAGTCAAGAGGTGAGACATTCACACGCCAATCCACAAGTCAAGTCAAGTCAAGTCACCTTTATTTATATAGCGCTTTTAACAATACAGATTGTGTCAAAGCACTTAACAGTATCAAATTGGAGGACAGAGTGTCAGTAATGTATAAGATTAAACACTCAATTTTCAGTTAAAGGCATTTCATTATTGAATTCAGAGATTTGTCTAGCTCAGTTTAGTTTAAATAGTATCTGTGCAATCAAATTGGCGATAATCGCTAGAAATCAGAGTTGTAAAGTCCAGGGGTCAGAAAGTAAAAGTCCTGCCATATGTTTGTTCCACCCATGAACTCAGCAGCTGATTTCACCAGAGGAGGAACCAAGTCATTCCTTTCAAGTCACAAACAAGTCTCGAGTCAAATCCCAAGTCCTCAAAGAGTTAAAGTTAATGAGATAATTAAGTGACTAATTAAATGATGATTGTGCATTAGTGATGAACACCTGCGGTTATTGAGAATTACAGAGGATCAGATGTTGATGTTTTAATGGTTAAAATGACGCCACCATCACAGAGATCAATGCGTGCTTTAGTTGGGCTCCTGACCCTTGACTTCTGTGTCAGATCTCTCTCTGCAGCAGTGCATGTGCTGTTATAAAGCAGAGCGATCATAAATATTTAAACTTCAGAGCTATTTATACACACAGAGACATCAAGAACCAGCATATGAATCTCAACAATGGTGACAATCAACAAAATGCTTCATACTGCAATGCATACTGGGTAACACCATAGTAAAAACTCCCATCATGCACTGCAGCATGAATAATTATTGTCACCATTGTTGAGGATCCTATGATAAGTGTTTCTGTCTAGAAGCCTGAGTGATATAGTTTGTCTTTTTTTCCAATATTTAAGCATTGCGGTGATGGTTTGTTTATTAAATGAGGCACTTATGTAGCACTTTACTATGTATTGCAACACAACCAAAGCACTTTACAATCATGTGGGGGGTTCTCCTCAACCACACATCAGCTACAGGTGGAGTGATGTTCATTCAAGTGAATGAAAGCAGAAAGTGTAAACCAGGGGTGCCCAAACTCGGTCCTGGAGGGCCGGTGTCCTGCAGAGTTTAGCTCCAACCCCAATTAGGCACACCTGAACCAGCTAATCAAGCTCTTACTAGTAGTGATGGTGAAATGAAGCTTCATGAAGCATTAAGCTTGGTTCACAAAAGGGTTAATTTCTGGAGGCTTCATTTGCTCACAATTAGGGTTGCAAAATTCCGGGAATTTTCAAGACTGGAAACTTTCCATGGGAATTAACGGGAATATATGGGAATTGACTAAGAGGGGTATTCCCCTCCATTTTCTCTGAAGCCGCACTTTCTGCATTTGAGCCCAAAGACTACATCTAAGTTTTGATATTCTAAATATATTTGATCTATGGGATTCACGTTTAACTAGTAAATACCAAAAGGTGTTTATATAGTACACTGAAAAAAATGATTTGTCGGATTTACTCAATTGAATTACACACACAAAAAAAAAAAAGATTTGTTGGATTTACTCAATTGAATTATGGACATTGGTTCCACACGTTTAGTTTGAGTTCACAGTGTCCTACACGTTTATGTGGTTTCATTATAATACTTTTGTGTTAATCAGATGTATTTTCAAAAAGTAATGTGTACATAGTCTTTTTAAGTTATCCTAACATAATTCAGTTATGTTAACTTAACATTATTATTTTATTTTAGATGCTTCGATTATGTTAATTCTGTGCAATTAAATTAAGTTAGCTTAACATAATTTTGATAACTTGTACAAATTTTAATGGTTTGTTGTTTCATTTCATTTTCAATAACACAAAAACCTTCTGTAAAACCTTTATTTAATAATTTGAACAATGTGTCATTTAAAGGACATGTCTAAACAACATTTTGCTTTCAAAAACTTAGCATGGATAACTTCTCTGATGATTAAATGTAATAAAACTATACACTGTAAAACCCAACAGTTAGGGTAACTCAGACCGTTTGAGGAAACTTATTGCCTTAAAACATTTAAGTTTTTAAAACTAACAATTATGAGTGCTCTGAACTTATTTCAGTCGAGTTCACTAAAATAAGATATACATTGCAGTTAAGTAATTAAGTGATTAATTAAGTGCTGATTGAGCATTAGTGGTGAACACCTGCTGTTAACAAACACAATCACTGACAGAAAGAGAAACACAAGAACATCAACTGACTTCAGCCATAGCCTTAGATGAAATCAACTAAAATAAAATACATTAAATCTCTCAAAACCTGATTAAACAACCCCACAAACAGCATCACCAGCTCCACTTATTAATAACCAGACTGACTTTATTTCTGTCAGACATCTACAGAAGATCTTATTGAGAATTAACTACGGTTTAGATGTTGATTTATTGTTTCAACTGAAGTAACCATGTTAGAGATCAGTGTCTGCTTTAGTTGGGCTCTTGACCCTTGACGTCTGTGTTAGTTGTTTTTTTTTTCTTTTCTCTTTTATTCTGGCTGTTGTAACCATTTGTTTCTCAAACATATGTGTTACAGCTCAGAAGCCCAGAGAAAGCGATCAGTAGTTGGTTGTTGTATACTTTTCATAACAATCATCTATTAGTGAGCTGATCTCATTGAAAGTGAGTATAGATTCATTCTGTGTTTAATCTCTGATTAAACGGATGTTGTATTGATTACAGTAAAAGTGATTTTAAGAGCCCCTGGTTCTGTGACAGTCAGTTAATGTAAAGGACTTTAATTCCATAATTATGTCCATAATTCAATTGAGTAAATCCAACAAATCTTTTTTTTTGTGTGTGTGTAATTCAATTGAGTAAATCCGACAAATCATTTTTTTCAGTGTACTATATAAACACCTTTTGGTATTTACTAGTTAAACGTGAATCCCATAGATCAAATATATTTAGAATATCAAAACTTAGATGTAGTCTTTGGGCTCAAATGCAGAAAGTGCGGCTTCAGAGAAAATGGAGGGGAATACCCCTCTTAGTCAATTCCCATATATTCCCGTTAATTCCCATGGAAAGTTTCCAGTCTTGAAAATTCCCGGAATTTTGCAACCCTATTTGTGAGCAAATGAAGCCTCCAGAAATTAACCCTTTTGTGAACCAAGCTTAATGCTTCATGAAGCTTCATTTCACCATCACTACTAGTAAGAGCTTGATTAGCTGGTTCAGGTGTGCCTAATTGGGGTTGGAGCTAAACTCTGCAGGACACCGGCCCTCCAGGACCGAGTTTGGGCACCCCTGGTTTACACTTTCTGCTTTCATTCACTTGAATGAACATCACTCCACCTGTAGCTGATGTGTGGTTGAGGAGAGCCCCCCACATGATTGTAAAGTGCTTTGGTTGTGTTGCAATACATAGTAAAGTGCTATATAAGTGCCTCATTTAATAAACAAACCGTCACCGCAATGCTTAAATATTGGAAAAAAAAACAAACTATATCACTCAGGCTTCTAGACAGAAACACTTATCATACGATCCTCAACAGTGGTGACAATACATTTTCATACTGCAGTGCATGATGGGAGTTTTTACAATGGTGTTACCCAGCATGCACTGTAGCATGAAGCAGTTTGTTGATTGTCACCATTGTTGAGATTCATATGCTGGTTCTTGATGTCTGTGTGGGTCTAATTAAGACTGGAGTTGAATGTTTTATATGCTTCACATAAGTTTGAAATTTATTCACTATAACTATTAGAGTCAACACTGTTTGCATGCTGTAGTGTTGCAGAGTTGATTATGAAAAACCTAAACATACAAATTAAATAAAAGTTATTTTGATTGTAATGAAATCAGCTCATGATGATTGTTTCATCAGTTAAAAACAGCAAATCGCTGCTTATAGTACTAAGCTTTCTGCTTTACAACACCACATGCATTGTTACAAAAATACATATAATGCATGAAGTCAAGGGTCAGGAGCCCAACTAAAGCAAACACTGATCTCTGTGATGGTGGCATCATCTTAACCAATAAAACATCAACATCTGATCCTCTGTAATTCTCAATAACAGCAGGTGTTCATCACTAATGCTCAATCATCATTTAATTAGTCACTTAATTATCTCATTAACTTTAACTCTTTGAGGACTTGGGATATGACTTGAAGACTTGATTGTGACTTGAAAGTCCCACCTCTGCCTTCTAGTAGTCTTGAAGACAATGATTAGCTGGTTCAGGTGCGTTTGATTAGGGTTGGAGCTAAACTCTGAAGGAAAGTGGCCTGGAAGTGCCAAGTTTGCCCACCCCTGGTCTAAATGATACTGGAGTTTAATAATCTACATGCATTGCATAGATTTAAAATTCATTCACTATTACTGCGGTAGTTTACACAAAATAAATTATTTACATATTAAAAATATGTTTACATAAACATTTTGGATATGAACAGGTCAGCACCTGATGATTGTCTCATCATATGAAAACAACTAAAATCGCTCACAGCACAGCACTGACCGGTCTGCTTTACAACAGCACATGCACTGCTGCAGAGAGAGATCTAACACAGAAGTCAAGGGCCAAGAGCCCAACTAAAGCAAGCACTGATCTCCGTGATGGTGGTATCATTTTATCCAATAAAACATCAACATCTGATCCTCTGTAATTCTCAGTAACAGCAGGTGTTCATCACTAATGCACACTCATCATTTAATTAGTCTCTTAATTATACAGATACGGATAGGGTCTGGACTGGATCCGGTCCGGATCCGTAATCCTTATCTGTTCCGGATCCGCGGCGCTGTGCAAGTGGACTCCGATACCGACCCGTTTTGCGGATCCGTTCCGGAGTCTGTGGTACCTCTGGGGTGGATCCGATCCGGTGTCATTTTGCTATCTGGGGAGGTTAATGAATCTAGAGCGCAAACACTGACTGATTTAGAGAGCATGCCCTGTAATTCATGAATTCCCTTAAATGAACTAATATTACACTCTCTTTGAGCAGTGATGAATCTTTCCTCAGATAAAGTCACCAACATACACACTTAAAACCATTCTTCTCTGAACTCTAACTTCTTGTGTTGATGGCTGATTGTTTGCTCTTTCTCAGAATTGACTGTTTTTCACAGTTGGGCTTGCATTTCTTTAGGTGTTTACTTCTTCTTACACCCATCAGGGCCTGTATCAGGAGAGCCAGTCATATATATGTTAGTCCAGAATAACTTGCTGAAAATGGTCTGTAGATTCAGGTGAGAGAGTTAAAGTTAACTCTATTCTCTGCTCGAGATTCACTCTCCTACAGTCAAGAACAGAACGCAGGAGACAAAGTGAAAGCAAATAGATTTATTGAATAGATATAGTTGTGTATTTGTTGGCATTGAACAGGTGTTGGTAACACTTTAGAATAATGGTCCGTTGTTAACAAGTAACTACACAGTAAAATCCCCAGTGTTAAATCAACACTGCTCAGAGTGTATTTGGTCCCACTCCAAATAGTTTTAAAGTAACACTGAAGCAGAGTTAAAGTTAAAGAGATAATTATGTGATTAATTAAGTGCTGATTGAGCATTAGTGATGAACAGCTGCTGTTAACAAGCAGAATCACTGAAAAAAATAGAAACACAAGAACTACAACTGACTTCATCCACAGCCTTTGATAAAATCAACTGAAATAAAAGACATTAAATCTCTGAAGATCTCAGCAGAGGAGGATTAAACAACTCCACAAACAGCATCACCAGCTCCACTCATTACTAACCAGACTGACTTTATTTCTCTCAGATGACTACTAAAGCTCTTATTGAGAATTATCAGAGGTTTAAATGTTGATGTTTTATTGGTTATAAACAATGCCACCATCATGGAGATCAGTATTTACTTTAGTTGGGCTCTTGACCTTTGACTTGATGTTTTAGATTTTTCTTTGCAACAATACATATGTTGTTGTGAAGCAGAGAGATCAATGCTTCACACTGAGCACATAGTAGATGCTTCTATGTGACGAGATGCTTCATTGTGAACTGGCCAGATGGGTTTTTTTGTTCTACCATTTATATATTTAGGGTTTGCACAACTAATCCTCTGATATTACAATGTGAGAATAAAATGTCATAGCCAAAAATCATCTTTAATCTTTTATATCCATGTGCAAATTTTTTACTACTGTATCATATAGACACACACAGACATCAAGAAAAAGCATATGAATCTCCACAATGGTGACAATCAACAAAACGCTTCACACTGCAATGCATGCTGGGTAGCACCATAGTAAAAACTCCCATCATGCTCTGCAGTATGAAAATGTATTGTCACCATTGTTGAGGATCGTATGATAAGTGTTCATGTCCAAAAGCCTGACTTGAATCTCTTCATTAATGAAGTGTTACGATGTCACGTATTTAATAACTTTTTTTTTTTGGCTGTTTATTAGTTGATGAATTTCAGTCAACCAAAGACAGAGGGAGAAACCACTTTGTGTTGATTAGTCTTGCGTTTTATAAGCAAAAAGTGTTATCTGCTACATAAAGCTTCATATGCAGTGAAACACTATTAAAGCTGCTTAGAAGCAAATTATTCAGCAGTTTTATAAGGGTCAAGAGCTCAACTACAGCAAACACTGACCTCCATGATGGTGGCATCATTTTTGACCAATAAAACATCAACATCTGAACCTCTGTTAATTCTCAATAAGATCTTCTGCAGATGTCTGACAGGAATAAAGGCAGTCTGGTTAGTAATGAGTGAAGCTGGTGATGCTGTTTGTGGAGTTGTTTAATCCTCCTCTGCTGAGATCTTCAGAGATTTAATGTCTTTTATTTCAGTTGATTTTATCAAAGGCTGTGGCTGAAGTCAGTTGTTCTTGTGTTTCTCTTTTTCTTCAGTGATTCTGCTTGTTAACAGCAGCTGTTCATCACTAATGCTCAATCATCATTTAATTAATCACTTAATTATCTCATTAACTTTAACTCCGCTTCAGTGTTACTTTAACACTATTTGGAGTGGGACCAAATACACTCTGAGCAGTGTTGATTTAACACTGGGGATTTTACTGTGTATGCAGGAAGTAATAGGTTGTACTACATTAACACTCAGCTTAATACTATTAACTAATAGAGAAGCAAGATTAACTAACAGTAAGTAGTAGCAAATTTAGGACAAAGGTATTTCCTTATTAGATATTTGATACTTATTAAATAAAAATCTCCTCATTGAGAAGTACTTGTGAACTATGACCAATTAACTCTCTGGGGTCGACGGTATCGCCGGCGAGACGAGCTCATTTTTTTTCTTATCAGTGTGAAAGACACTAAAAATACTCCGTCGATTTTGGTCAAACAGATAAGTGTTATACATCAATTGAAACTTTGAAGTGTCTATTTTTTTTTGGGTACACTCACAATAAAAACAAAATGTTGTACTTTTCACAAAAATTAAAAAAACAACAGCATGCGCGTTGTGCCTTCTCTCTCTTAGAGGAGTTCATTCTGAAACACGTCCGAAAAACGAACTGTAACTTAGCGAATACCTGTCACACAAACATGAAACATATGTCTGCAGAAAGCTTAGAATGTCTCTTTTTAAATGGTGTTAGTCAAATCGAGCGCAAATATTCTCAGTTTGTGTAATCCGTATGAATGTAAGGAGAGGTACAGTCTACCTCGTCTCACTTCATTACCGGTAATGAGCTGAGACCGTCACACCCCCAGCGCAATTCACATGGTAAATAGTTTCGGCTTCGCACACGCCCCCGCCCCCCGGTCAATGCCATAAAAAGCGTGGCATTTTTACATCAGATTCACTGACCGTTCATCGCGTTTTGAGGATGGCACGCTACTCCGGTGAAGAAGCCCTTCAGTTGATTTTGGACAGCGAGGAAGAATTCACCTTTTCGTCTGAGGAAGATTGCAACTCTGACGACGAGCGGTTGCATTTTGAACAGAGAATTGATCCCGCCGAGGATTCTGAGCAGTAAGTTATTTTGTTATATAATTCTTTGTATGATAATATGAAACGTATAATTATTTTCAGACTATACTTTGAATAGTTTTGGCTAGCTTTTGCAGCTGGACATTACCTTACAATGTCGCTTGCAATTGTTTGTGTATAGATGCTCAAGTGTTAACGTAACGTTATATAATTCATATTAATATTTGCATCTATATAGCACTTTTCTGGGTTTGTAATGTGAAACTCTCTAAATGAATTTATAATATATTATGTTCAGTTTTGGCTAGCTTATAACACTATCATGCCTAATGTATATGTTTTAGAATATCTGCACTGAATATCTTTGTGTTTGTAATGTATTTCGCCCAGTCTGGGGTAATTTGAACGTAACTTACATCAGTTCTTAGGTGTAAATGTTTGGTACGTGCAAATGTCCGGTGGATGGCGTTCACAAATGTCTCAGGTGTAAATGTTTGCTACGTGCAAATGTCCGGTGGATGGCGTTCACAAATGTCTCAGGTGTAAATGTTTGCTACGTGCAAATGTCCGGTGGATGGCGTTCACAAATTTCTCAGGTGTAAATGTTTGCTACGTGCAAATGTCCGGTGGATGGCGTTCACAAATTTCTCAGGTGTAAATGTTTGAAATGCTGTAAATACGCGTGGTCTACAGTCAGCAGATATTTGTCCGTCCTATGGGCCAACAGCAGATATAGACATCGTGTGTCCATCAATTGGTCATCGGTTTGCTTTGGACAAAGTACGCTAACAGATTTTTTTTTTTTTTTAGGCATGTGGCTGCATCACCCTTGCCTTCATCATCACGTCGCAAAGGGAAACGTGGGTGTCGTTCAGTTTTCAGTGCGATCGAGAATCATACTGAGTAAGTGCACATACATAATATTTTACAGATGTAATTGACTTTACATCGTAAACATGTACTTGAAAAAAATGTCTTTGTTATGCATGACCATTGGTGACTGATAATGGTAATAATATATTTATAAATAATAATAATAATAGTGTCTACATGGTCATAATTCAAAAAGTATATGTTCTTGAATGGCATTTTACAGTGTTGTCTTTGCCCAACACTTTTATTATAGTTTTTCTAATTATGTTATCTACATGCTCATGCTTTTTGTTTTTGTTTTTTTACAGATTTGCCAATGAAAATATTCAAGCACCTGTTTCGAAGAGAGCCAAGGCAAACAAGCAAGTAACCCACAGACAGTCGACTCTGTCATGGAAAACAGAGACTGATGTTGACACGATTCCACAGACTCTGCGATTCCGGCCCGCACGGGAAACTGGACCTCAACTGACGTCTGCTGACTCACATTCTCCCATTAGTCTATTTAAACTTTTTTTTTCAGAAAGTGCTGTGTCAACTCTGTGCCACAACACCAACGCTCAGGCTGCCAAGGCAACCGCAAAGGGATGCAAATATAAATGGACAGATGTAAGTATCAGTGAGATGTACCGCTATATTGGACTCATTTTTTACATGGCCATGGTGAAGCTGTGTTCCATCAGGGACTACTGGCGACAGAGCAGTGTTTTCGCTGTGCCTTTTCCAGCTACAGTTATGCCAAGGGACAGATACCGGACAATTTCATGGAATGTGCACATGAGTCACCCAGATGCTGACAAGGAGAATGACAGAAAGAGGGGCACAGCTGAACATGACCGTCTATTCAGGGTTAAACCTCTTATGGACACTATCCGTCATGCTTGCAAATCTATCTATCATCCTAGAATAAATTTAGCTGTGGATGAGAGAATGGTGGCGTGCAAAGCAAACACAGGAATGACTCAGTACATGAAAGCCAAACCAACCAGGTGGGGTTTCAAGTTGTTTGTTCTTGCAGACTCTTTGAATGGATACACTGTGGACTTTTCTGTGTACACAGGAAAAAACAACTTTCCCACAGGCCATGGACTGTCATATGATGCTGTGACATCTCTTTTGGACCATACATTTTTGGGTTCTGGGTACAATGTGTACATGGACAATTTTTATACAAGCCCCAAGCTCCTGAAAGACTTGTTTGCAATGAAGTTTGGAGCATGTGGGACTTACAGCCCAGCGGGCACCTTGACGTCAATTTGACATCAACAAATAGTCAAGATTTTGACCACCATGTATGACATGCATGAATATGCATATTTTCATTATATTTTATAATAATTTTCTTGTGGTTGTAAAGAGGCCCAACAAAGGTATCAATCTGACATGTTTTTTCTGGTCCCTATATCTCAGGTCAATATCCTTGACATTAAATCGATGTTGATTTGATGTCAGGAAATAAGATGTCAAATTTATGTCAAAAAATGTTTGATGTCACATTTATGTTGAATTGATATCGAAGCTTGATATTGAATGATATCAAAATAACATCAAAATGACATCAGCACACAGCAAAATCCCCAGTGTTAATTTAACACTCTGAGTGTTGACTCACTGGACTCATATAAACACTGAAGCAGTGTTAAAAGTAACTCTGAAGCAGTGTTAAAGTGAATGAGATAATTAGGTGATTAACTGAGTGGTGATTGGCCATTATTGAAGACACCTGATGTTAACAAGCAGAATCATCAAAGGAGAAAATCACAATTTGTATGTCACCATTATAGTGGTCTGTGTTTGCATTAGATGGGATCTTGACCCTTGACTTTTTAACTTAAAATTTTATTTGGCTGCTGTATCTGAATTATAACAGCCAGACAAGCCAAGAGCAAAAGTCATCAAGTGGTGATAGTTATGTTTTAATATAATCATCGTTTGACTTGAGGCATTTAACTTATTTAGTCTGATCTCTGAGTTATATTAGCTTTATTGTTTGCAACAGCTCTGTGATTCCACAGCGAAAGATACTGTATCTTTTATACATTTTGTAGTGGTTTCTTGCAAGCTGTTCCGATTTAAAAAAAAAAAAAAAAAGTCTTTGTTTTAGGTTAGACACAGACATCAAGAATCAGCGTATGAATCTCAACTACGGTGTAGTAAGAATAAAAAGTTACAAAGACAATTCAGCTCATAATTTATTCATGCCGCAATGCATGATGGGAGCCAATGATGACTTTTTATTGGCTACAACATGCTTTTTTGATGGTCACCATTGTTGTGATTCTCACGCTGATTCTTAATGTTTGTGTGTCTAAATTAAAGTTTGTTTTTTTTTTAAATGTATTTTATGTAGGAGTAACTTCTGAAAACATCTGTGTGATTATGTCAAAAATGCCAGCTCTTGTATTTTTCACCTTGTTGATGTAATTACTAAAGAAAACCTAACTCACGTATTCAGGTCACTACATGATGACTAGTTCAAAACAGTCAACACCACATGATCATCTTTTCTCTGGTTTGTCTGGCTGTTATAATTCAATTATAACAAACAAAACCTAATGTTTAAAATTTAAGGGTCACGATCCCAACTAATGCAAACACAGACCACTATAATGGTGACATACAAATTTAGATTTTCTTCTTTGGTGATTCTGCTTGTTAACATCAGGTGTCTTCAATAATGGCCAATCATCACTCAGTTAATCACCTAATTATCTCATTCACTTTAACACTGCTTCAGTGTTTATATGAGTCCAGTGAGTCCACACTCAGAGTGTTAAATTAACACTGGGGATTTTGCTGTGCAGAGGTCAAAATCTTAACATCAAATTGACATCGACACTTTGACGTCAAAATGACTTTCATTTTTGACCTATTTCGTGACGTAATTTTGACATCAATGTTGATGTCATATTGATGTTAAATTGACATCAAATGCCCACTGGGAGAGACAACAGGAAGAACTGCCCTCGGAATGCAGATAATGCACTACCTAAAAAATCTGCCAGGGGATCCATCAGATGGATTCGGGATGGGCCTCTTGTATTTGTGAAATGGATGGACACACGAGAGGTATCTGTCTGTTCTACCATCCATTCTGCTTATACAGGAGACACTGTGCAGAGAAGGGTGAAATCACAAGACACATGGAGGACAAAAACATTTCCAAGTCCTGCGCCCGTGACTGCCTACAATCAGCACATGGGTGGCGTTGACCTGTCTGATCAGCTGTTGCAGTATTACACAACACAGCACAAAACCATGAAGTGGTACAGAAAGATTTTTCTACACTTCTTGGACATTGCTGCCACCAATGCTTTCATTGTGCACAAAGAGCTATATGGTAACATGTCCCATAAAGAGTTTATGGAACAACTTATCATAGAGCTCTGTGGGGTATCACGGAAAGCAGCACCGAAACAGACCAATAGTGACCATGTACCAGTTCCAGGAGCTGAGCTGACCTCAGATGTCAGGAATGTTGCCACTGTTGGTCGCCGGAGCTGTGTGCATTGCAAAGCAGTGCATGGTAAAAAGCAATTAACACCATGGAAATGTCAGGCATGCGATGTTCACTTATGTCTTCAGTTGAACAGGAACTGTTTTCAAGAATGGCACAAAGATGTGTGACTGTGTTTAGATGTGTGTGTTCTGTTGACCACCTCCCACTGACCATCGGGCTGCAAAGATCATCATTGTCCCTCTCTCCTCCTTGATGCCTTGAATGTCTCTTTTGCACTGTCTTTTGTACCACTACATAAAACTTAGGACATATACTTGGATTTATATACAATACCATGTGAGCGAGTAGGTTACACATAGGTGGGTGAGTGGGCTTAACAAACCATCCGCCTTCTGTAATACTCTCGTCTCTCTTTATGTATACTGTACACAATAATTTTTTCTTGCATTGTCCCGGCTTGCACTGTTTTGCCTTGAATGTCTATTTTGCACTGTCTTTTGTACCACTACATAAAACTTAGGACATATACTTGGATTTATATACAATACCATGTGAGCGAGTAGGTTACACATAGGTGGGTGAGTGGGCTTAACAAACCATCCGCCTTCTGTAATACTCTCGTCTCTCTTTATGTATACTGTACACAATTTTTTCTTGCATTGTCCCGGCTTGCACTGTTTTGCCTTGAATGTCTATTTTGCACTGTCTTTTGTACCACTACTTAAAACTTTTATATAAACTAATTTTGTTTGTATGCGTATGTAGTTCATATTGCTTATTCAGTTATATATAGGATATGTCAATATAGATTATATAGGTATATGTAGAATTATATAGGTTACATATCTTTGTTTTATTTTTTCATATATTTTCACGTATGTAGCACTGTGGTCCTGTGAGACATTTTGTTCCTAAACATAGAGCAATTACAATAAAATAGATTAAAGTCTATCTATTAAAATAATCTTATTTCAAACAGAAAACAAGATTATTTTACTTGTTTCAAGCAAAAAAAATCACTTAATTTTGAATTGTTTTTGCTGAAAACAAGACAATAATTTTTACTTGTCTAGAAAATCCTTCTTGATTTAAGAATTTTTAGATATTTTGGCTGGAAACAATAATTAAAAAAAAAACTTTTTTTCAATGTCCTCACATTCCTCTTCCCTGCCTCACAGTCACAGTCACAGTCACACTGATGGCCCATTAGAGGCCCATAGGGGAGGGCCCTTTGTCTCTCAGGTGAGACTCACTTAATATTCATGGCCATTACCACTCCCTCGCATAGAGACCCTCGATCACAAAACCTGTCTTGAAAATTTTAAATCAATATATTGTTTTCTGTGAATGAGTAAGCACAATGATTTTCACATAATTTTGAAGTAAATATTCTAGCCTACAAGACTGATTACTCAAAAGTCTTATTCAGGACTATTTAGTGTGGGTTTTATGGCCTTATTTCAGCTACATTTTTTTTCTCAAAACGTACTAACCACGCATAATATTTTTTTTCTAAAAAATGCAAACATGTACAGCCATCTTGGTCACATATTATTGTAGCACAGTTTGTGCTGAATACAAAAACAATTACATGTTGGTCAATAGTATGTTTTAAGTAGCTGAAATAAGCACAAATATGAGGGCATGTCAAAACATCTCAAGGGCCCCAAAATGACCTCGGACCCCAGAGGGTTAATAAAGAATAACCAATTAATTACTAATCACAACAGTAACGTCTTAAAAATGAACAATAGGGTTCTTTGTGGAAACTAATTTATGAATATGATATCCTACAAATAAGTCGGCTACAGTTTGAAATTGTGACTACTACTCTTACTAAAGGATGGATGTTCTCCGTTTATTTCAAACAAAAACACAGAATAATAATAATAAAAATAATTAATTTAAAAATGTGATTGAATTGGTTAACAATTATGAGCTCTAGTTTGTGTCAGTTCAGTATTTTAATGACAGTAGGCTGGGAGGACTTTTCTTGAATATAAATAATGATGTTCTCTTGACAAAAGCAATTCACATCCTTAATGAAGGCATTGACTGCATTAATATTGTGTTAAGCACAAAACAGCATATTCCAGATTACAGTGTCAGGTAAAATATCACTAGTGCCTCACACAAATGTATGAATGTACACTATGTGTCAGATTTAAATATGTTAAATAACGGATTAAATTACTTAGTAATTACTGAGTGGTTAAGGTTTTTTTCACTTTAAAATAATGGTCCAGATCACTAGTAGTTCCTGAAGGCTGACAAGCTAACCTTTGAGTAATTAGTGAGGGGTTCATGTATTTTTCGCTTCAAAGCTAAAGTGCAACTAAGGAATTACTAGTGATCTGGACCATTATTTTAAAGTGAAAAACATGTTAACCCCTCAGTAATTACTCGCACATAAATTAATAAGTTATGTAATGTTTTATATCTGACACATGATACAGTCATACATTTGTGTGAAGCACTAGTGATATTCTACCAGTAGATCATGTGGAGTGGGATACATATTGAACTGACATAAAACAGAGTTCATAATTGTGAACTAATTCAATCATGAGCTTGTCAGCATCACTTCCTAATTATTAACATTTTTAAGTGAATTATCGTTTTTACTATTATTTTCTGTTTTTGATTGAAATAAACGGAGAACATCCATCCTTTGGTAAGAGCAGAAGTCACAATTTCAAACTGTAGCTGACTTATTTGTAGGATATCATATTCATAAATTAATTTCCACAAAGAACCCAATTGTTCACTTTTAAGACGTTACTGTTGTGATTAGTAATTAATTGGTTATTCTTTATTAATTGGTCATAGTTCACAACCCAGTGGGCATTTGATGTCAATTTAACATCAATATGACATCAACATTGATGTCAAAATTACGTCACGAAATAGGTCAAAAATGAAAGTCATTTTGACGTCAAAGTGTCGATGTCAATTTGATGTTAAGATTTTGACCTCTGCACAGCAAAATCCCCAGTGTTAATTTAACACTCTGAGTGTGGACTCACTGGACTCATATAAACACTGAAGCAGTGTTAAAGTGAATGAGATAATTAGGTGATTAACTGAGTGATGATTGGCCATTATTGAAGACACCTGATGTTAACAAGCAGAATCACCAAAGAAGAAAATCTAAATTTGTATGTCACCATTATAGTGGTCTGTGTTTGCATTAGTTGGGATCGTGACCCTTAAATTTTAAACATTAGGTTTTGTTTGTTATAATTGAATTATAACAGCCAGACAAACCAGAGAAAAGATGATCATGTGGTGTTGACTGTTTTGAACTAGTCATCATGTAGTGACCTGAATACGTGAGTTAGGTTTTCTTTAGTAATTACATCAACAAGGTGAAAAATACAAGAGCTGGCATTTTTGACATAATCACACAGATGTTTTCAGAAGTTACTCCTACATAAAATACATTTAAAAAAAAAAAAACTTTAATTTAGACACACAAACATTAAGAATCAGCGTGAGAATCACAACAATGGTGACCATCAAAAAAGCATGTTGTAGCCAATAAAAAGTCATCATTGGCTCCCATCATGCATTGCGGCATGAATAAATTATGAGCTGAATTGTCTTTGTAACTTTTTATTCTTACTACACCGTAGTTGAGATTCATACGCTGATTCTTGATGTCTGTGTCTAACCTAAAACAAAGACTTTTTTTTTTTTTTTTTTTTTTTAAATCGGAACAGCTTGCAAGAAACCACTACAAAATGTATAAAAGATACAGTATCTTTCGCTGTGGAATCACAGAGCTGTTGCAAACAATAAAGCTAATATAACTCAGAGATCAGACTAAATAAGTTAAATGCCTCAAGTCAAACGATGATTATGTTAAAACATAACTATCACCACTTGATGACTTTTGCTCTTGGCTTGTCTGGCTGTTATAATTCAGATACAGCAGCCAAATAAAATTTTAAGTTAAAAAGTCAAGGGTCAAGATCCCATCTAATGCAAACACAGACCACTATAATGGTGACATACAAATTGTGATTTTCTCCTTTGATGATTCTGCTTGTTAACATCAGGTGTCTTCAATAATGGCCAATCACCACTCAGTTAATCACCTAATTATCTCATTCACTTTAACACTGCTTCAGAGTTACTTTTAACACTGCTTCAGTGTTTATATGAGTCCAGTGAGTCAACACTCAGAGTGTTAAATTAACACTGGGGATTTTGCTGTGTGCTGATGTCATTTTGATGTTATTTTGATATCATTCAATATCAAGCTTCGATATCAATTCAACATAAATGTGACATCAAACATTTTTTGACATAAATTTGACATCTTATTTCCTGACATCAAATCAACATCGATTTAATGTCAAGGATATTGACCTGAGATATAGGGACCAGAAAAAACATGTCAGATTGATACCTTTGTTGGGCCTCTTTACAACCACAAGAAAATTATTATAAAATATAATGAAAATATGCATATTCATGCATGTCATACATGGTGGTCAAAATCTTGACTATTTGTTGATGTCAAATTGACGTCAAGGTGCCCGCTGGGAAGTAGTTCTCAATGAGGAGATTTTTATTTAATAATTATCACATATCTAATAAGGAACTACCTTTCTCCTAAATTTGCTACTACTTACTGCTTAGTTAATCTTGCTTCTCTATTAGTTAATAGTATTAAGTTGAGTGTTAATGTAGTACAACCTATTACTTCCTGCATAGTTACTTGTTAACAACGGACCATTATTCTAAAGTGTTACCCAGGTGTTTTAACAGGTGTTAAGATGGAGAAATAGCAGTCTGTAGATGGAAACATCTCAGGTGGATTTATGGAGAAGATTACAGAAAAATACTCAAAAAATATAAATCAATGAGACGCTACAGAGCCTTTGCACAACACAACATTACACACTGACAAGAAATGAGGAGAAGACAGAAACTGATTGGTTAGTTACATATAGATAGGTTCCAGCTAAATGATTAAATCCAGAAAAGGTCTTTGCAGGGGATCAGTCTCTAGGGCTCATCTAGTTGTTGTGTTCTCTGCTGATATTCAGGGTTGTTGTGATCATCATCTATGTGTTGATCCAGCAAACGGACTGGATCCGGGTGACTACGGTAATCATCCAGACTGGATACAAACAGTAAAAAACAAAAGTGTGCAAAGCAGTGTACAATATTAGGTCGGTAAGAGCTGTCCTTATTTCTCTCTTAAACGGTGAAGTGTCAGCAAATGGTTAGCTAAAGCTAATGGTGGCAGTAAGTGAGCAGATGTCTTCACTCAAGGGGTTGGTCTACAGGAGGAAGTTCTGTCCCTGAGCTCCCAGATAGCAAAATTACTCCGGATCGGATCCGCCCCGGAGGTACACTGAAAAAAAGATTTGTTGGATTTACTCAATTGAATTATGGACATTGGTTCCACACGTTTAGTTTGAGTTCACAGTGTCCTACACATTTATGTGGTTTCATTATAATACTTTTGTGTTAATCAGATGTATTTTCAAAAAGTAATGTGTACATAGTATTTTTAAGTTATCCTAACATAATTCAGTTATGTTAGCTTAACATTATTATTTTATTTTAGATTTGCTTCGATTATGTTAATTCGGTGCAATTAAATTAAGTTAGCTTAACATAATTTTGACAACTTGTACAATTTTAATGGTTTGTTGTTTCATTTCATTTTCAATAACACAAAAACCTTCTGTAAAGCCTTTATTTAATCATTTGAACAATGCGTCATTTAAAGGACGTCTAAACAACATTTTGCTTTCAAAAACTTAGCATGAATAACTTCTCTGATGATTAAATGCACTGTAAAACCAGACAAGTTAGGTTAACTCAAACCGTTTGAGTAAAACAATTGCCTTAAAACGTTTAAGTTTTTAAAACTAACAATTAAGAGTGCTTTGAACATATTTCAGTTGAGTTCAGTTAAGTGATTAATTAAGTGCTGATTGAGCATTAGTGATGAACACCTGCTGTTAACAAACAGAATCACTGACAGAAAGAGAAACACAAGAACAACAACTGACTTCAGCCATAGCCTTAGATGAAATCAACTGAAATAAAATACATGAAATCTCTCAAAATCTGATTAAACAGCATCACCAGCTCCACTTATTAATAACCAGACTGACTTTATTTCTGTCAGACATCTACAGAAGATCTTATTGAGAATTAACTAAGGTTTAGATGCTGATTTATTGTTTCATTTGAAGTAACCATGTTAGAGATCAGTGTCTGCTTTAGTTGGGCTCTTGACCCTTGACTTCTGTGTTAGCTGTTTTTTTCTCTGGTTGTTGTAATCAAGTGTTCCTCGAATATATTTGTTGCAACTCAAAAGTCCAGAGGAAATTTTCGGTAGTTGGTTGTTATATGTTTATAATGACGATTATCTGTAAGTGAGCTGAACTCGTTGAGAGTGAAGATAGACTCATTGTGTGTCTAATCTCTGGTTAAACGGATGTTGTATTGTTTACAGTAAAAGCGATTCTAAGAGCCACTGGTTCGGTGACAGTCAGTTAATAAAGGGCTTTCCAAACAGTTTGTCCACAAAAAGTTTGAATCTATGGCAGAAATTAGACTCACACAGACATCAAGAATCAGCTTATGAACCTCAACAATGGTGACCATTAAAAAAAATTCATGCTGCAATGCATGCTGGGAGCTATAGATGAGTTTTGTACTATGTTAGTACCCAGCATGCATTGCAGCATGATTTATTTATTTTTTTAATGGTCACCATTGTTGAGGTTCATAAGCTGATTCTTGATGTCTGTGTGAGTCTATTTTCTGCCATAGATTCAAACTTTTTGTGGACAAACTGTTTGGAAAGTTCTTTATATTAACTGACTGTCACAGAACCAGTGGCTCTTAGAATCGCTTTTACTGTAAACAATACAACATCCATTTAACCAGAGATTAGACAAACAATGAGCCTATCTTCAACATAGTATCTTCATACAAATATATAACAACCAACTACCGATAAATTTCTCTGGGCTTTTGAGCCATAACAAATATGTTCGAAGAACACTTGATTACAACAACCAGAGAAAAAAACAGCTAACACAGAAGTTAAGGGTCAAGAGCCCAACTAAAGCAGACACTGATCTCTAACATGGTTACTTCAATTGAAACAATAAATCAACATCTAAACCTTAGTTAATTCTCAATAAGATCTTCTGTAGATGTCTGACAGAAAAAAAGTCAGTCTGGTTATTAATAAGTGGAGCTGGTGATGCTGTTTGTGGGGTTGTTTAATCAGATCTTGAGATATTTCATGTATTTTATTTCAGTTGTTTTCATCTAAGGCTGTGTCTGAAGTCAGTTGTTGTTCTTGTGTTTCTCTTTCTGTCAGTGATTCTGTTTGTTATCAGCAGGTGTTCATCACTAATGCTCAATCAGCACTTAATTAATCACTTAATTACTTAACTGCAATGTTTATCTTATTTTAGTGAACTCGACCGAAATAAGTTCAGAGCACTCATAATTGTTAGTTTTAAAAACTTGAATGTTTTAAGGCAATAAGTTTACTCAAACGGTTTGAGTTACCCTAACTTTTCGGGTTTTACAGTGCATTTAATCATCAGAGAAGTTATTCAAGCTAAGTTTTTGAAAGCAAAATGTTGTTTAGACGTCCTTTAAATGACGCATTGTTCAAATGATTAAATAAAGGCTTTACAGAAGGTTTTTGTGTTATTGAAAATGAAATGAAACAACAAACCATTAAAATTTGTACAAGTTTCAAAATTATGTTAAGCTAACTTAATTTAATTGCACCGAATTAACATAATCGAAGCATCTAAAATAAAATAATAATGTTAAGCTAACATAACTGAATTATGTTAGGATAACTTAAAAAGACTATGTACACATTACTTTTTGAAAATACATCTGATTAACACAAAAGTATTATAATGAAACCACATAAATGTGTAGGACACTGTGAACTCAAACTAAACGTGTGGAACCAATGTCCATAATTCAATTGAGTAAATCCAACAAATCTTCTTTTTTTGTGTAATTCAATTGAGTAAATCCAACAAATCATTTTTTTCAGTGTACCACAGACTCCGGAATGGATCCGCAAAACGGGTCCGTATCGGAGTCCACTTGCACAGCGCCGCGGATCCGGAACAGATAAGGATTACGGATCCGGACCGGCTCCGGTCCAGACCCTATCCGTATCCGTATAATTAAGAGAGTAATTAAATGATGATTGTGCATTAGTGATGAACACCTGCTGTTACTGAGAATTACAGAGGATCAGATGTTTTATTGGATAAAATTATGCCACCATCACGGAGATCAGTGCTTGCTTTAGTTGGGCTCTTGACCCTTGATTTCTGTGTTAGATCTCTCTCTGTAACACTGAATGTGCTGTTGTAAAGCAGACCGGGCAGTGCTGTGCTGTGAGCGAGTTAGTTGTTTTCAGATGATGAGACAATCATCAGGTGCTGACCTGTTTATATCCAAAATATATATATTTATATAGAATATGTAATTACTTAGTTTTGTGTAAATTACTGCTGTTATAGTGAATGAATTCTAAATCTCTGTAATGCACATACATATTTAAACTCCAGAGTGATTTTTACACACAGAGACATCAAGAACCAGCATATGAATCTCAACAATGGTGACAACCAACAAAATTCTTCATGCTGCAATGTATGCTGGGTAACACCATAGTAAAAACTCCCATCATGCACTGCAGTATTAATAATTATTGTCACCACTGTTGAGGATCGTATTATAAGTGTTCATGTCTAAAAGCCTGAGCAATATAGCCTTTTTTTCCTATATTCAAGGGTTACAAAGGCATTTGTTCAACAGTACATTTTTGCAGTTCTGTAATAGCTGACTATCAGTCAATAAACCAAAGACAGACACCATCATGATGTTCATTAAAGTGACACAAAAGCCAAAAGTGTAAGCTCATTGATTTCCTCAAGCTTTTACTTCAGCAATGCACAAATGTTTGTTGTGAAACAATATTGCAACTGCGTAAAAGCAATCCGCTTTCAGTTATTAAAAGGCCCAAGAGCCCAACTAAAGCAAGCGCTGATCTCCATGATGGTGGCATCATTTTATCCAATAACATCAGCATCTGATCCTCTGTAATTCATCAGCGGGTCCGGATCAGATCCGTAATCCTTATCTGTTCCGGATCCGCTGCGCTGTGCAAGTGGACTCCGATACGGACCCGTTTTGCGGATCCGTTCCGGAGTCTGTTGCTATCAGGGTGGTTCGCAATAGATATGGTCTGGGACTCACAGTTTTATGTACTTGTTTTCATTTTGCAAAAAGATTTTTTACCCTCCAACACTAGTTCTATTCTATTTCTATTCTATTAGCTGTGCATTTGTTGAATGAGCACTGTGCTACGTCTGAACTGATTGCACTATGTATAATCATTTTCTATTCTTAAATGTTTTAAATTCTTTTTAAATAAATTTTTAAATCACTTTGTTTTTATTGTTGTGATTATTATTATTTTTAAATATTTTTAAACTAATACCAATTGGATGCATGGCTCACACTGTCGTGCTGTGTTAATGCTGCCTTCACGTGCTATCGGAATTATCGGAAATACGAGTTTCCTAATCGGAAATTGGACGAGAACGGCCTCTCAAGTTGTATTTATACTGGGAAATTCAGAAATAATTTTGATACCCGAGTTTCCGTGTTGGGAGGGTCATGAACTTTAAACATGGAGGGGGGACTGGAGGGGAAATCGTGGCCTAATGGTTAGAGAGTCAGACTCATAATCCAAAGGTTGTGAGTTCGAGTCTCGGGCCGGCAGGGATTGTAGGTGGGGGGAGTGACTGTCCAGCGCTCTCTCCACCTCAATACCATGACTGAGGTGCCCTTGAGCAGGCTAGATATAAACGATCATTCCAAGCATATTGTATGTTTTATAAGCAGTGAAATAAACATGTATTTGACCAAAATTCAAGAATTGTTAACGAACTCCATGTATAGCGTGGTGAATGTTTATATGATTATCAACCAATGGGATGCTACATTTTATCCTTTCCAACATTAAAGCACTTGAATACGACAATCTTGTAATCACAACTTCATAAGTGGGAAATAGGAAATTTCCGATAACACGTGAAGGCAGCATAAGTGTTGGTGCAGACCTGCTGGAGTAAGAGCCCTGATAGCAACAGACTCCGGAACGGATCCGCAAAACGGGTCCGTATCGGAGTCCACTTGCACAGCGCAGCGGATCCGGAACAGATAAGGATTACGGATCCGATCCGGACCCGCTGATGTTATTGGATAAAATGATGCCACCATCATGGAGATCAGCGCTTGCTTTAGTTGAGCTCTTGGCCCTTTTAATAACTGAAAGCGGATTGCTTTTAAGCAGTTGCAATATTGTTTCACAAAAAACATTCGGGCATTGCTAAAGTAAAAGCTTGAGGAAACAGATGAGCTTACGCTTTTGGCTTTTGTGTCACTTGAATGAACATCATGAAGGTGTCTGTCTTTGGTTTATTGACTGATAGTCAGCTATTACAGAACTGCAAAAATGTACTGTTGAGCAAATGCCATTGTAACGCTTGAATATAGGGAAAAAAGACTATATTGCTCAGGCTTTTAGACATGAACACTTATAATACGATCCTCAACAGTGGTGACAATAATTATTCATACTGCAGTGCATGATGGGAGTTTTTACTATGGTGTTACCCAGCATACATTGCAGCATTTTGTTGATTGTCACCATTGTTGAGATTCATATGCTGGTTCTTGATGTCTCTGTGTGTAAAAATCACTCTGGAGTTTAAATATGTATGTGCATTACAGAGTTTTAGAATTCATTCACTATAACAGCAGTAATTTACACAAAACTAATTAGTTACATATTCTATATAAATATATAAATTTAGGATATAAACAGGTCAGCACCTGATGATTGTCTCATCATCTGCTTTACAACAGCACATTCAGTGTTACAGAGAGAGATCTAACACAGGAATCAAGGGTCAAGAGCCCAACTAAAGCAAGCACTGATCTCCGTGATGGTGGCATCATTTCATCCAATAAAACATCTGATCCTCTGTAATTCTCAGTAACAGCAGGTGTTCATCACTAATGCACAATCATCATTTAATTAGTCTCTTAAATATACGGATACGGATAGGGTCTGGACCGGAGCCGGTCCAGATCCGTAATCCTTATCTGTTCCGGATCCGCTGCGCTGTGCAAGTGGACTCCGATACGGACCCGTTTTGCGGATCCCTTCCGGAGTCTGTGGTACCTCCGGGGCGGATCCGATCTGGAGTAATTTTGCTATCTGGGATACATCAATCTGATGCTCACTACTGTAATGATTATGAATGCAAATTCCCAACTTTAAACAAATAACCATTTGCACGTGTGGTAGGTTTGTGTAAGAGTTCAGGAGGAAACGGAGGCGCTGGGGCTTGTTCTGCCATCATGACTAATCAGTTCTCTATTATAGATCAGCGGTGAAGAGACATTTCTGTTTGTTTTGATTTAAAATCATATAAAGTTGTAAAGGCACTGAGGGGGTCTTTTACTCATTAGTGACGCAAATGCTAAATCAGTATATCTTGATAAATTAAAACTTATTAGCCCCAATAACAACAGAGCTTTCATACCCTAAATACCATACTTTTGATTTTCTACAGTTATTGGAAAACCTCCCTTGAGACAAAAACTTTTACTGATTCTCATTACTTATGTCTTATATCAATCTACAACATCTTTAAAAACATTAAATATTAGAATAAATGTACCTCAGATTCCATCTTGTTGTCTGTGATTGCATTAGACGAAAGCCATCTTTCCAGGTGAAAGTAAAAATGGACGTGATGACACATGCTTTTTTAAGCCATCTAGGGGTTTAGAGAAAATAAAATAAAATATGTATTTTGCACCAATGTGTGTCTAGCCCAGGTGTACAAACATATAACTCATACTGTAAAGGTTTGCCTTTTTTTTTACCTTCTGGCCTTATAGTGCTTTATGTTCATCTTGATCCTCTTTCTTCTCATCTGTAATATAGTTAATATGATTTTAACCTTAAATCATGGTATAAAAGTTATAACCATCACTTTATCTCAAACATTTACATTCAGCACTAATTCAGTCTGAGGAGCTCACGGCTCTCACGATAGCAGCCCGGTCTCTCTCAGCCGATGGATCCACAGAGTTTATTCTGCTGATGGGTCACGCCACAGAACACAATCAGAAGGATTTGTGAGGAACTGGATCGCTGTAGAGCTCCTTCTTCTGCAAATTAGAAAATCACTAATGCCAAAGTCTCTTGAATGAGGTTTGGGTTAGTGATACGTCTGACTTGGTTGCAGTGGAAACAAGACTATGTGACAGGTTTGTGCTGTGTTGTGTGACTCCTGCTTTGGCCGGGTGTGGCTGAACCCTGTGGCACATGTTTCTTCCTCTATGAGTCTTATATATGTATAATAGTCAGATTAGTACAGAGTCACATAAACATCACAGTGAGATTGTCTGATTCAGTTTAAGACAGTAGATTAATTCTCCAAATCCTGATTCCCGCTCCTGGAATGATCCTGTTTTTAATGGAGAACTTGTTGCATGTAAACACCTTATTCAGAAAACCCACTGAAAGGAGATTCACATGAGATTCACACATCAGGGTGATAATAACATGCTTATCTGTAGGATCAGAGATGGAGACTGCCATCTACTGGAAGAACAGCTGTTTTCTGTGGATCAGAGATATTAGTTTGTGGGTTGAGTCAAGTACACCCGGCTGCAGATCGAGGCGGGGCTGCACCTGAATCTGCAAAGATTCTCATTGGTTAGTGGCAAAGTAATGACATCGACGCCGCATTAAATAGGAAATGCGGTTGAAACAATAGACCTACGGTATTAATACTTAATTATATCAAACAAAACTGTGAACCCGTTAATTACTTATACCTGGTAAAAATATATAGTATTAAACAATACATTGTAAATTTGTTAATTTTTGGAAAACGTTTCATTATGTACATTTCCAAGCAAGAATCCAATTACTGCTTTTGATTTGTCACATTGCAATCGCAATGTCAACGAATATAGTTTATTTACAACTTAAGTTTTAAGTTATTTCTATTCATGTGCATTGGTCATTTACCACTTATAAGTTATTTATGGTCTTTTTTTTTATTTTAATTTCAGTATATGCTTTACTATTACATGCATTATTAACATATAAATAAAAGTTAAATATTATCAGCAAGTGTCATGTCTTAAGATGTTATTAAAATTAATGGTCACACTTTACAATAAGGTTCATTAAACATTAATGTATTAACTAACATGAACTAACCATGATCAATACATTTGTTATTGTATTTACTAATCTTTGTTTACGTTAGTTATTGAAATTACTGTTGTTTATTGTTAGCAAGATTAATAATGTATTAGGAAATGTTGAGATTAACATTAACTGTCACGAATCTGGTCTGCACTCCCGTTCATTCACCACTAGAGGTCACCCGCTCTCCACATGGACTTTCACACCACACATCACATGGACTCCAATTCCCATCATCCAACACTGATCACAGCTGTCACCAATCACTCATTGCACTAATCACACACACACCTGATCACACAGCTCACTAATCACACACACTATTTCAACCCTGGACATTCTCTCCCTCGTTGCCGAGTATTGTATGCATTATCGCTGCCCTACAGAGCCCGTTAGTTGTCCTAGTCTTGCCTTGCCTCGCCTCGCCTAGCCCTGCCTTTGTTCGGATTGTTTTCCCTTGCCTGGATTATCGCTGACGTTGTTGGATTACCTCTCCTGTTTCGCCCCTTTGGATACTGTTCGCCGATCATCGACCCACGCTTGTCTTTGTCTACTCTTTGTCTCGTCCATGTTATACCTGTTTGCCATTGTTTGACCCTACCTGTACGACCACGTCTCTGCCTAATAAAAACCTGCAAATGGATCCGCACGTCTCTCGTCTTGTCAGCCCTGTAACAGAAACAAAATTTAATAAATGCTGCATAAGTGCAGTTCATTATTAGTTCATGTTAACTAATGAACCATATTAAATAATAAATAATAATAATTCCTTACATTTATATAGCGCTTTTCAAGGCACTCAAAGCGCTTTACATTGTGGGGGGGAGTCTCCTCATCCACCACCAGTGTGCAGCATCCACCTGGATGATATTATTAACAAATTAATAATTTTTGGATTTACTTGACAATGAAAAGCTTATGGTAAAAATACCAGCATAGTTTGTATATGAATAACATGCCAAGACAATTATTTAGGTATGAAAGTTTAATTCTGATAAAGAAAGGTGAAATTCGTACATCTGTATATAACACATCTTTTTGTACATATAAATCTCTGGTTAAACATTAACATCCTTTACACACTTTCAAAATCAGAATCAGAAAGAGCTTTTATTGCCAAGTATGCTTGCGCATACAAGGAATTTGTTTTAGTGTCATAAGCTTCCAGTTTACAGAGACAACAACGACACACAGACAATAAAAATAAGATGAGAAAAAAACAATGCACATATATACATATAAATAAACAAAAAAAATAATAATAATTGAAACATAAATGATTGTAGATACAGCTGTGCAATAGATGATTATAATAAAACTGTTATAATAAATACATGTAATAATAAATACAACAAAGGCTGAGAGTATTAACATTCTGAACACTGTAAGCACATCTACAAAAGTAAGTATACTTCAGCCAAAGAGCTGCGTAAAAGCATAGTTCACCCAAAAATTTTGGTCTATGACTGTACATGTATATACTTCCATAGTATTTTTTTTCCCCCAGTACAATGGAAGTCAATGGGGACCACCAACTGTTTGGTTACCAGTCATTGTCTTCATCTTTTGCGTGAACTCCAAACACAAAAGACTGAGGCAGCAGCTGCTGGACCGAGGAGGAAGACTGAGGCAGAGTCTGCTGGACCGAGGAGGAAGACTGAGGCAGAGTCTGCTGGACCGAGGAGGAAGACTGAGGCAGCGGCTGCTGGACTGAGGAGGAAGACTGAGGCAGCAGCTGCTGGACCGAGGAGGAAGACTGAGGCAGCGGCTGCTGGACCGAGGAAGACTGAGGCAGCGGCTGCTGGACTGAGGAGGAAGACTGAGGCAGCGGCTGCTGGACCGAGGAAGACTGAGGCAGCGGCTGCTGGACTGAGGAGGAAGACTGAGGCAGCGGCTGTTGGACCGAGGAGGAAGACTGAGGCTGCGGCTGCGGCTGCGGCTGCTGGACTGAGGAGGAAGGAGAAAGACTGAGGCAGTGTCTGCTGGACCGAGGAGAAAGACTGAGGCAGTGTCTGCTGGACCGAGGAGGAAGACTGAGGCAGTGTCTGCTGGACCGAGAAGAAAGACTGAGGCAGTGTCTGCTGGACCGAGGAGGAAGACTGAGGCAGTGTCTGCTGGACTGAGGAGAAAGAAGGCTGCTGGACGGAGGAGGAAGACTGAGGCAGTGTCTGCTGGACTGAGGAGAAAGACTGAGGCAGTGTCTGCTGGACCGAGGAGAAAGACTGAGGCAGTGTCTGCTGGACCGAGGAGGAAGACTGAGGCAGTGTCTGCTGGACCGAGAAGAAAGACTGAGGCAGTGTCTGCTGGACCGAGGAGGAAGACTGAGGCAGTGTCTGCTGGACTGAGGAGAAAGAAGGCTGCTGGACGGAGGAGGAAGACTGAGGCAGTGTCTGCTGGACCGAGGAGAAAGACTGAGGCAACGGCTGCTGGACCGAGGAGGAAGACTGAGGCAACGGCTGCTGGACTGAGGAGGAAGACTGAGGCAACGGCTGCTGGACTGAGGAGGAAGACTGAGGCAACGGCTGCTGGACTGAGGAGGAAGACTGAGGCAACGGCTGCTGGACCGAGGAGAAAGACTGAGGCAGTGTCTGCTGGACTGAGGAGGAAGACTGAGGCAGCGGCTGCTGGACCGAGGAGAAAGACTGAGGCAGTGTCTGCTGGACCGAGGAGGACTGAGGCTGAGGCTGCGGCTGCTGGACCGAGGAGGAAGGCCGAGGCTGGATTGGTGGTGAAGCATGGGTGGCGATGCGATTCAGCAAATTTGGACCACATTTTAAAATGGTTAAATCTGAATGGGTAAAAAAAGAAAATAAGTTTGTTGAAAATTGCCTAAATTGAACCTTCACTTGTTTGCATTTTGCTCTGGACGGTGGACAGTCGCAAGACAGAATTTCCATCAGCACCATCCATGAGCAAGCACATTTTTTTGTGATTTGAGCAACAAAGACCCATGGTCAATGTGCGGAATGCAGAAAATGAAGTTTACCTGAGCCTTAAAATTAAACATTCTACTACAAATTCACAAACAATTAAATCAGAAGCATGCGCAGTGCATTACTGGCTGGTTCGGCACCATATTAAACTTTAACTAAAGTGACATTAGCAAAAGACAGTTAAACTCACCATAATGTTGCACTGCACACTGAAAGTGATTTTGGTAACACTTTACAATAACAGTACATGAATTATCATGTACTAATACCTTAATTAATAATTACTTGACTATGAATTAATGAAGAGTTAAGACATGTATTAATCAAGAACTAATGAAGAACTAACTTAACTACGACATGAGTCATATGAATTACCACATGAATTACACCACTTTAATTACATGTTAGTTCCTGCATGTTAGTTAATGTATTAATTAACACTTTGGGGTAAACTAAATCAAACATGCTCTAGAAGAAAGATTCATGAAAATGGCACACTGCAAAATTGTTTATAAATTTTCCACCTGCAGCTATGTCACAAACATCAGTGAATGACAGTGGATTTCTTGCAATATTTACGTTTAACCAACTCATCCAACGCACAATGATGCATTCATAATTAAAAACAACTTCATCTCATCCTGTTTTGAGTGATTCCACTGCTGCCCTCCTACAATGTATTCATTAAGCAGATGCAATTTTCCAAATTAAAATCAGTGTTAGTATAGAGATGATGGTTATGTTATGGATTGGTTTACTGTCTTTATATCATAATAATGCACTGAAGTCAGACGTTTGTCTTGAGTTCTTGCTCTTCTTTTGGGCCACTATTGCCCCTTCAAAATGTTAACCTTCCTCCTACCGTTCAGTTCCTTCTCCATCCAAATGCAGCCACATGACCTCTGCTCTTCCACTTTCTTACAAATCACCAAAAAACACCAAATATCTGATTTAGATGAGCTGAATATGTATAAAACATGTGTAATTGATAACTTTTTTAAGATGTGCCCCTCCAAGACAAGTCATGACATGATACACTGACAACTCATGAATTAATGTTAAGTTATAAGTAATTAATGATGAGTTAATAATATTGTGCCCCCCCAAGTAAAGTCATGACATTATGATACATTAACAAGTCATGAATTAATGCTAAGTTAATGATGAGTTAATAATATTGAACGTACAATACTAACGTATTTTCAGCATCTAAATGTACAAATACTTACATGTTGACAAAAATGAATCCTTATGAATATTGAAATCGCGGAATTAATTTTATTATTAGTTGTCATATCAATTACCTTGTTTTCAATTGTGTCATTAAATTGTTTACTCGTTTACTTAATATGAAATAATAACATTTCGTTTTATTGTGTGATTTCTGCTGCCGGCTCGTTTCCAATAATAGGCCTACAAGTTAATCAAGACTTAACTTTAAACCTTAAAATAAATAACATTTGAAATCGTTTAACCTTTACTTGTCATGAAATGTTTACTTTGTTTGCCATGGGCCACAAAAGGCGTATTCTCCGACATGCTGTGACTGACAATACAACTATAAAAAATAAAAATAAAAAAAAACCCTCCAAAACCGCAACATGATTACGAAATGAAACAATTTTATTCGTGTGCTGTAATCCAGATCTTCAGAATCCATACGACTGCGAGAAACAGACCCAAATCCAAGCCTTTATTCGACGATCTTCATCTCCATCTCGAGCAGCGAGTCCAGCGACCATAAACAGCAAAGCCCGCGCTGACTGACGCGTGCGTTACAAATTCAAATGTTTCCGCTTCAAACGACGGATAATCGAACGCTCATTGGATCTCGCCTGCCTTCGTCACAGATTGCGACATGCCGTGTTTCTGGTGAGGTGTGTATTTGAATGATGCTAGCAGCACGTGCGCGCCTTCACGAGTTCACTGAGAGGGAGAGGATCAGGAAAATAATCTGGATAATATTTTAAGCGATTAACAAAATAAATACTGCTCAAATGAAGATATGTTTCTAGCATCTGTAAAACTGCGTTTTTCCATTTCAAAAACATATCTAAACTGCGACCTATGCTCTCAACGTCAAATGCAGAAATGCTAATTCATGCGTTTATGACCTCAAGGTTAGACTATTGTAAATAAATGATTGGGTCACACTTTGCGGTAAGGGTACATGAATTATCATGAATTCATGCATAAATTAATGTGTGAATTATGCATTACTTCATGCATTAATAGCTCATGAATTATCAGGAACTAACATGAGTTCAAAGTCTTTCATTCATGACTTCATGGATGAACAACACCTTAATTAAGACATTAACTAAGGTGAGTACATCATCAAGATTTATGATTTATTACGCATGATCATGATGTTTTCTTTGTTCACAAAAAAAAAACACGTCTTTACTATCCATTGTGGATTAAAAAAAAATATTATTTTGTGCATGTAAGACTACTTGAATTATTATAGGAATATACAAAAATCCACATTACCTCATGCATGCATACAGGCTAGAACAGTATATCAATTAATGTGAGAACTGATGTTTTTCATTAAATATGATATGAGATATCAAGCATGTTCATATCTTCTTCAGTAGCCTGCAGATAAATGGACGGACGCCAACATTGGCCAATCAGAGCACATAGCATGTGAAATCTGTTAACATACCAAATAACCAAAATACAGTAGTCATCATTATCTAAGCATCAACTTCTCATGACTTCATCATGTGTGTGGCCCCTCAACTAAAGTGGTGACGGGACTGTAGCATTTAGACACACATTTAGTCATTATACTTAATGAATAATTCAGGAAACCCTCTCATTCCACAAACAAACTGTGAGGGTCTATGGACCCTTCTCCTGAAAGAGCACCCTAAAGGGCTCAGTTACCAGGGAAACCATCTGTTTTATTGCTCAAAAGTATGTGAGATGCGAAGTGCAGTAAGAACAGACCCTTCTGAAACCCACTCAATGCCCATAAAAACAGAACTTTCCTCCTTTTCATTTATAGACAAACCTTTCTACGAATGAACATGCATCCCAGGACATTGTGTGTATGATTTTGTGTGTCTTTTATGGTGTCTCTTGCATTGTATTTTGTTGTATGCATGCTTTATGAGTGAAGTATTAGTTAATGTAACCCCACCTATATCATGTCTCCTACCAAATTAATGCTCATTTGATGACGGACACTTTGGTGTACATCACCTCCTCATAGAATGCAATGTGTGTTTGTAATTTAATCAAAGTATAGACTGGCAGAGTCTTAAAATATCACGGTTTCACGGTATTGCGATAACAGTTCTAAAATATGTTATTTTTAAATGTCTGGGTTAAAAACACTTAAGTCACTTAAGTGAGCCTAAACCTGCAGCTCAACAATCAGAACATAAATTATTTTCTGTAAAACAAGTGGCAAAGAAACCTGAGAGCCAGCAGCTTGTTTGTTTTTTAAATGACCTGATTTTGAACAGATGTAAACAATGGCAGGAGGCTTAAAATTATAGATGTGATACCAGCTAAATTTAATTATTGTACTAAATCGAAGAAACGTAGTACTTTAGTCTGCTATTCCCCGCTCTGTGAAGTAAAGTGAGGGAGGAAACTAGCTGACATTAGCTAGTTAATTAGCCATGTTATCTGCCTCGATAACAAGCCAAATAGTATTTATTTCATCACTGAAACAGCCGGCGAATGGGTCTCTGTCTTGATCGAGGGAGAAATGAAGACGACACAGATATATCGTTTGTGTAGAACCTGGAAATATTTATTTAGCGATCGGCGCCAAAACGTCATCTGTACAGAACATCGTTGTGTACGGAACATTAGTCTATGCTACCTGAAAAATTCCCATACGGCAGACCGTCTTTTTCGACGGGGCAAAAAGTTCCAGGGATTCACCTCCTTCGGCCATCATTCTACACACAGGTTACTCTCACTGACCGCTCGCACCAACCGGAGGAGGAGGGGTCATGTGACATTTTTACACCCTTCTCTACTAACAACTGAGTAGCCTACTGCACTTTCAGTCTCTGACGACACGTAAAAAATTGTGCATACTGCAGGAACGGTATAACGGAAAATTTTAGTGGTTTTGAAATCGTGAATTTTCCAAACCGTGGTATACCTTGTGTCACGACCAGCTCAAAGCCGTGGCAAATGATTGGAGGACATAGTCAGGTTGGCTTGGATGCAATGAAAACATTTATTAACATAAATATAAAAGTAAATAAAACAAGAAATCAACACAAACAAATACAATTTCTGTCAGACACCTGATTAAACCAAAACATCAGACAGAACCAAGGAAATAACAAAGTCCAAATAAACAAAGACCCAAACTCAAAACAAATGCAAACAGGAGCAGGCCCCGCATGCCAATAAAGCCTAAGCTTTATAGTGGGGAGAACAGGTGTACATCGTTCAACTTGATGAGTCTCCCAACCACACCCACTGGCCGGCCGTAGCAGGAAGAACGGGAGACCAGTCACAAACCCCTCCTAAAAAGAAAAAGACCAAAGTCTTTAACGAGTTCCCACGTTAGAAACCTCATTCATCCAGCAATCCCAGTAGCAAGATTCAATCCAGACCGCAAACCTCCACCCGTCTCAACTCTCCCACTCACTCCAGCAACCTTGGCGCCTAGGAAGCAAATTAAGAAAAGAGAGAGAGACAAAAGACAGGGAAAATAAGACAAATCCTACAACACTTAAGCTACATGGATACGAGATAAGGCATCAGCAGTCATATTCTCTGAGCCTTTAATGTGGCGAATATCTAACAGGTATCCCTGTAAAAACAAACACCACCTCATTAACCTTTGATTAGGATTCTGTAAAGAGTGAAGAAAAACTAAAGGGTTGTGATCAGTAAATACTACCAAAGGTCCCTCAGACGAACCCACATACACTTCAAAGTGTTGCAAAGCCCAAATCAGAGCAAGCGCTTCTTTTTCAATCACAGAATAATTAAGTTGGTAAGTATTAAACTTTCTAGAAAAGAATCCAACCGGATGGTTGATGCCATCTTCCGAAGTCTGTAACAAAACGGCACCAGTACCCACATTACTGGCATCCACCTGCAACTGAAACGCTTGGTCAAATTTTGGAGCCCTCAAAACAGGACCCTCTGTAAGAAGCATTTTTACTCTTTCAAAGGCTTGCTGACAACCCGATGTCCAGCAAAAGTCTATTCCTCCCTTCAACAAATTTGTTAGGGGGGCCACCACTGTAGAAAAATTCCTACAAAAACAGCGATAAAATCCTACCATCCCAAGAAACCGCATAAGTTCTTTCTTGGTGGTAGGCGTAGGGTAATTATCTATCGCTTCCACCTTTGCACGGACCGGGAGCACTTGGCCTTGCCCAACCACCTTCCCCAAATAAACCACTGTGGCCTTAGCAAACTCACACTTTAACAAATTAACAGTCAAATTTGCGTTCACAAATCGATCAAATAGTGCTCTAATTTGAACTATATGTTCATCCCAAGTTTGACTATACACAACGACGTCATCCAAGTACACAGCGCATCCCTTCAAACCAGAAATAACTCGATTCATTAAACGCTGAAAAGTTGCGGGAGCGTTTCGCAAACCGAAACTCATAACCTTATACGAAAATAATCCCGATGGTACAATGAAAGCAGAAATTTCTTGAGCTCTTTCAGTTAAAGGCACTTGCCAGTAACCTTTGAGTAGATCAAACTTACTAACGAATTTAGCGTTTCCCACCTGATCAATACAGTCCTCAATTCGAGGCAATGGAAACGAATCAGGTTTTGTTACAGCATTTACTTTTCGATAATCAGTACAAAATCTGAATGATCCATCAGATTTATTCACCAACAACGACGGAGACGCCCAACTAGAAAAGGAAGGTTCGGCAATATCGTTTTTCAACATAATCAATTTCGTTTTCTAGTTGTTTCTTTTTATTCACAGATACTCGATAATAACGCTGACGAATTGGAACCGAATCTCCCACATCAATGTCGTGTTCAATCAGACTTGTACGAGATGGAGTATCGGGAAACAGTGTAACAGGTGAACATGGTGAACATGCTTCCCGGCAGGCCCCAACATATAGAGCCGTGTGCGATCCCCCCCAAGCCTGGGGAGATGGCTCTTGACCACAAAGAGTAATACCACTGGAGTTCATCTTCAATCAACCCTTGAATTCACCATCATGGAAATGTCCTCACTCAGACATTTCTCTCTCTCTGCTCCTGGCAGTCTCTGTATCTTTATCTCTGGATTGCGGCCTGCAGTTCCACTGCGGCCCACAGGGCCAGCAGGCCCCATTTTACACCCAGCCATGTGCTTACTTAGGAGAGAGGACTCTCTCAACCCCAACAGAGTCAAGAACAACCTTTCAAGAGATTGCAACTTCGGCCATCGAATGGAACCATCTAGACCCTCTTCAGAGGCTTCACGAGACTCTCGTTCCACAGCCAAGTCAAATGCAAGTTTCGTTCCTTTCACCACAGAGGTTTGTTGTAAGCTATCGTATACTGTGCTTTGAATTAGAGACTGATGGTTCTTTCAGATGGTCAACTCAGCTTCATTTCCCCTGTTTCTGTCCAGTTTCATTCATCCAGTCTCACTTACCCTTCCCATGTACCATGTATGTGTGATTTGTGTGTGTGTGTGTGTGTGTGTGTGTGTATTTATATATATATATATATATATATATATATATATATATATATATATATATATATATATATGTATATGTATGTGTGTTTGTTTAGACTAGTTATGTGTTTGTGATTTAATTAATAAAACTTTGTGCACAATGATTCTGATTCTCTGCTTGCAACAAAGTCAATTTAACGATTTTGATCTTGTCACATGCTCTGAGTAGTACTGTACCTTAAAAAGGGTATTTCTCTTACCCTGGAAATTAAGATTTCTTTGAATTAATAAATAATCAATACTGAGCTTTCGCTAGATGACTTGGTCAATTGATTGTACCGTAAATTCTGCTTTATCAAGATAATTCTATTAACTTAATCAAATATTATAATTAATTATAAAGAGTTATGATTAATTATTAATATTTCCCCCTTGAGCTAATTTGCTACAGGACCCCAACATTGGCCAATCAGAGCACATAGCATGTGAAATCGGTTAACATCCAAATACAGTAGTCATCATTAACTAAGCATTAACTTCTCATGACTTCATCATGTGTGTGGCCCCTCAACTAAAGTGGTGACTTGCTCCTTTATGGAAGTAGAATAATGACAACAGTTTTTGAAACAAAGCATGCTGAATTCCACAAAAAAAAAAAAAAAAAAAAAAAGAAAGAAAGGTGAATATGAATTATTGAATTTTTAATAATGAAATAATGTGTGAAATATTTTGAATTTAAATATTCACAGCTTAAATAAACAACTATGTTAAATTTCAGGTCCTAAAAATGCAGGCCCTGGAAATACAAGGCATTAAAATGCAAGCACTGTTAATTTTTTTCAATTTGTGGAATTCAGCATGCTTTATGTTTCAAAAACTATTGTCATTATTCTACTTACATACTCCTTTGGAATACTGATAAACAGTGTGCTATTAATGATGGCATAATTGTGAAATGACATGAATGTGAACATGTAAGTTCAAGCTTTTGCACACAATGTACTGTGGACACAAAGGGACTTTGATCATAACTTTCTGTTTTATTCTTAAACATTATAACTCAACAGCAATGCCTGGGAAGAACTGAGAAGGAATTCAGTACATATACCATGAACTTTAAAACTCTTTACAAAACCATAAAGCTGGTTTACAAAACCATAAAGGATTTACAAAAAATAAAAATAAAAATAAAAAATAAAAGAGAGATGAAACAAGGTTTCACAAACAGCTTGGTCTTTTTTTAAGGTAAAGAGACACCTTTTAGTGTACCCAGCGGGCACCTTGACGTCAATTTGACATCAACAAATAGTCAAGATTTTGACCACCATGTATGACATGCATGAATATGCATATTTTCATTATATTTTATAATAATTTTCTTGTGGTTGTAAAGAGGCCCAACAAAGGTATCAATCTGACATGTTTTTTCTGGTCCCTATATCTCAGGTCAATATCCTTGACATTAAATCGATGTTGATTTGATGTCAGGAAATAAGATGTCAAATTTATGTCAAAAAATGTTTGATGTCACATTTATGTTGAATTGATATCGAAGCTTGATATTGAATGATATCAAAATAACATCAAAATGACATCAGCACACAGCAAAATCCCCAGTGTTAATTTAACACTCTGAGTGTTGACTCACTGGACTCATATAAACACTGAAGCAGTGTTAAAAGTAACTCTGAAGCAGTGTTAAAGTGAATGAGATAATTAGGTGATTAACTGAGTGGTGATTGGCCATTATTGAAGACACCTGATGTTAACAAGCAGAATCATCAAAGGAGAAAATCACAATTTGTATGTCACCATTATAGTGGTCTGTGTTTGCATTAGATGGGATCTTGACCCTTGACTTTTTAACTTAAAATTTTATTTGGCTGCTGTATCTGAATTATAACAGCCAGACAAGCCAAGAGCAAAAGTCATCAAGTGGTGATAGTTATGTTTTAATATAATCATCGTTTGACTTGAGGCATTTAACTTATTTAGTCTGATCTCTGAGTTATATTAGCTTTATTGTTTGCAACAGCTCTGTGATTCCACAGCGAAAGATACTGTATCTTTTATACATTTTGTAGTGGTTTCTTGCAAGCTGTTCCGATTTAAAAAAAAAAAAAAAAAAAAAAAGTCTTTGTTTTAGGTTAGACACAGACATCAAGAATCAGCGTATGAATCTCAACTACGGTGTAGTAAGAATAAAAAGTTACAAAGACAATTCAGCTCATAATTTATTCATGCCGCAATGCATGATGGGAGCCAATGATGACTTTTTATTGGCTACAACATGCTTTTTTGATGGTCACCATTGTTGTGATTCTCACGCTGATTCTTAATGTTTGTGTGTCTAAATTAAAGTTTTTTTTTTTTTTAAATGTATTTTATGTAGGAGTAACTTCTGAAAACATCTGTGTGATTATGTCAAAAATGCCAGCTCTTGTATTTTTCACCTTGTTGATGTAATTACTAAAGAAAACCTAACTCACGTATTCAGGTCACTACATGATGACTAGTTCAAAACAGTCAACACCACATGATCATCTTTTCTCTGGTTTGTCTGGCTGTTATAATTCAATTATAACAAACAAAACCTAATGTTTAAAATTTAAGGGTCACGATCCCAACTAATGCAAACACAGACCACTATAATGGTGACATACAAATTTAGATTTTCTTCTTTGGTGATTCTGCTTGTTAACATCAGGTGTCTTCAATAATGGCCAATCATCACTCAGTTAATCACCTAATTATCTCATTCACTTTAACACTGCTTCAGTGTTTATATGAGTCCAGTGAGTCCACACTCAGAGTGTTAAATTAACACTGGGGATTTTGCTGTGCAGAGGTCAAAATCTTAACATCAAATTGACATCGACACTTTGACGTCAAAATGACTTTCATTTTTGACCTATTTCGTGACGTAATTTTGACATCAATGTTGATGTCATATTGATGTTAAATTGACATCAAATGCCCACTGGGATGGCTGTGGGGACGAGCAGATTTGTGCTACTTGGAATTCTATATAATTCATTTAAAAAAAAATATTGCCACATTGATGGCTCAGGAAGGTGTAATTGTTCAAATAACATATTGTTTCATTTTAAAATATAAAAAAATTGTAACCCTACTATGTATTTCAACTGTAATATTTCTATAAAGCCTAGGGACAGAAAAGTGGACGTTTCTGTAGAATGACCTTGCCATGAGATCGGGCTGGTAGTCATCATTAACTTAAGCATCAACTTCTCATGACTTCATCATGTGTGTGGCCCATCAACTAAAGTGATGACTTCATATACCATGAACTTTAAGTGCCTTTATTTCTGAAAACTCTTTACAAATCCATACATTTTTTTCTTTTTTCTTTAAGATAGTTGAAGCTGTAGGCTCCTGCTCACAAAAACCGCTGCAACTAACATATAATTCCATTTTCTGCACTCTGTACCCTACAAAGGACAAGTTTGTATATGTACTGCCATGTTTGTGCCATTTATTTGATCAGTTTATTTTTGTTCAACATTAAATATTTAATGAGGAGTCCACATCAGTAGCTTGTTACCCAGTGGGCATTTGATGTCAATTTAACATCAATATGATATCAAACATTGATGTCAAAATTACGTCACGAAATAGGTCAAAAATGAAAGTCATTTTGACGTCAAAGTGTCGATGTCAATTTGATGTTAAGATTTTGACCTCTGCTGATGTCATTTTGATGTTATTTTGATGTCATGCTTTGTTGGCATTTGATGTCAATTCTACATCTATTTGATGTCATGATGTTGATGTCATTTTAATGCTATTTTGATATCATTCAATATCAAGCTTCGATATCAATTCAACATAAATGTGACATCAAACATTTTTTGACATATTTTTGACATCACAAATTTATTGACATATTTTGATATTTCAATGTCAAGCATTACTCAATTTCAACCTAAATGTACAATGACTGACAACATACACATACTTTGAGATCTGATATGTTTTTATTTAATTTTTTTGTAATATAGTGGGGCCGCTATGGATTCACACTTCCAGCCCAGCGGGCACCTTGACGTCAATTTGACATCAACAAATAGTCAAGATTTTGACCACCATGTATGACATGCATGAATATGCATATTTTCATTATATTTTATAATAATTTTCTTGTGGTTGTAAAGAGGCCCAACAAAGGTATCAATCTGACATGTTTTTTCTGGTCCCTATATCTCAGGTCAATATCCTTGACATTAAATCGATGTTGATTTGATGTCAGGAAATAAGATGTCAAATTTATGTCAAAAAATGTTTGATGTCACATTTATGTTGAATTGATATCGAAGCTTGATATTGAATGATATCAAAATAACATCAAAATGACATCAGCACACAGCAAAATCCCCAGTGTTAATTTAACACTCTGAGTGTTGACTCACTGGACTCATATAAACACTGAAGCAGTGTTAAAAGTAACTCTGAAGCAGTGTTAAAGTGAATGAGATAATTAGGTGATTAACTGAGTGGTGATTGGCCATTATTGAAGACACCTGATGTTAACAAGCAGAATCATCAAAGGAGAAAATCACAATTTGTATGTCACCATTATAGTGGTCTGTGTTTGCATTAGATGGGATCTTGACCCTTGACTTTTTAACTTAAAATTTTATTTGGCTGCTGTATCTGAATTATAACAGCCAGACAAGCCAAGAGCAAAAGTCATCAAGTGGTGATAGTTATGTTTTAATATAATCATCGTTTGACTTGAGGCATTTAACTTATTTAGTCTGATCTCTGAGTTATATTAGCTTTATTGTTTGCAACAGCTCTGTGATTCCACAGCGAAAGATACTGTATCTTTTATACATTTTGTAGTGGTTTCTTGCAAGCTGTTCCGATTTAAAAAAAAAAAAAAAAAAAAAAAGTCTTTGTTTTAGGTTAGACACAGACATCAAGAATCAGCGTATGAATCTCAACTACGGTGTAGTAAGAATAAAAAGTTACAAAGACAATTCAGCTCATAATTTATTCATGCCGCAATGCATGATGGGAGCCAATGATGACTTTTTATTGGCTACAACATGCTTTTTTGATGGTCACCATTGTTGTGATTCTCACGCTGATTCTTAATGTTTGTGTGTCTAAATTAAAGTTTTTTTTTTTTTTAAATGTATTTTATGTAGGAGTAACTTCTGAAAACATCTGTGTGATTATGTCAAAAATGCCAGCTCTTGTATTTTTCACCTTGTTGATGTAATTACTAAAGAAAACCTAACTCACGTATTCAGGTCACTACATGATGACTAGTTCAAAACAGTCAACACCACATGATCATCTTTTCTCTGGTTTGTCTGGCTGTTATAATTCAATTATAACAAACAAAACCTAATGTTTAAAATTTAAGGGTCACGATCCCAACTAATGCAAACACAGACCACTATAATGGTGACATACAAATTTAGATTTTCTTCTTTGGTGATTCTGCTTGTTAACATCAGGTGTCTTCAATAATGGCCAATCATCACTCAGTTAATCACCTAATTATCTCATTCACTTTAACACTGCTTCAGTGTTTATATGAGTCCAGTGAGTCCACACTCAGAGTGTTAAATTAACACTGGGGATTTTGCTGTGCAGAGGTCAAAATCTTAACATCAAATTGACATCGACACTTTGACGTCAAAATGACTTTCATTTTTGACCTATTTCGTGACGTAATTTTGACATCAATGTTGATGTCATATTGATGTTAAATTGACATCAAATGCCCACTGGGAGAGCTCTCAAGTGCCTGTAAAAGAGAACAAGAAAGCAAACATTAAAATGGGCCCTGTCCATTAACATAACTAATGCTTAGTACCCATCAGTAGTAGGCTACTCTTTATTATTATATTATATTATAATTAATAGTATATAGACAACTAAAAGATAACCCACATTATAGCCTAATCACATGCAATAGTCAGAGGTGCAGATGTGTACTAAGTCATTTAGAGAAAATGGGCTTTAAATATTTATCATCAGCCAATTAGATTGCGCATTCAGCCCTTTTACTTTCACGATTGGTTGTTGATAAAAAAGGAAATGACCATATTTGGAACCGACAGCATTGCGGTGCGGTGCATGTGATGACGGTGCAGGCAGCGATCGCGGAGCAGTTAGAACGTGTATTTCGGACTTTTTTTCACCACAAGTCTGAAAGAAGACATGTTATTGAAGACAAATATCCAAAAATAAAAAAAATTGACCATTAAAAAAACCCCGATGTTTTTGCCTGCCGTGTCTCGGTTTGGTCATGCAGTCGTCAGTCCATGTGCTGTTCATGAGCAAAAATATCCGTTCAACGGGAGCATTTGTGCCCAATAGAGACATGGCAAACTGACAAAGGAGACCTATGTGTAGCTACTTTTTTGAACGTAATCTCCCTGCTTTTGAAATGCGCGTTGGCTGCACAGAATCAGAATCAGATTGCAGAAGCAGACCGCTACGTGACGCGCGCGCGCGCACACACACACACACACACACACACACACACACACACATTGTTAAAATCATACGATGGCAGATATAAAGGATCATACCGATTCCATCATACCGGAGTGTAAACGTTACACTATCACAGCAAAACCCCCAGTGTTAATTTAACACTCTGAGTGTGGACTCACTGGACTCATATAAACACTGAAGCAGTGTTAAAAGTAACTCTGAAGCAGTGTTAAAGTGAATGAGATAATTAGGTGATTAACTGAGTGATGATTGGCCATTATTGAAGACACCTGATATCAAGCCCTGTTATATGCATTTAAAGTATGTACTCTTTTAGTGAAGAAAACGTGCACATCTTTGAGTGTGTAGTAGAAGATTAGGCGATCTTTCCCAGATAGCAAAAGGACACCGGATCGGATCCGCCCCGGAGGTACCACAGACTCCGGAACAGATCCGCAAAACGGGTCCGTATCGCAGTCCACTTGCACAGCGCCGCGGATCCGGAACAGATAAGGATTACGGATCCGATCCGGACCCACTGATGAATTACAGAGGATCGCATGCTGATGTTTTATTGGATAAAATGATGCCACCATCACGGAGATCAGTGCTTGCTTTAGTTGGGCTCTTGGCCCTTTTAATAACTGAAAGCGGATTGCTTTTAAGCAATTGCAATATTGTTTCACAACAAACATTTGTGCATTGCTGAAGTAAAAGCTTGAGGAAACAGATGAGCTTGCCCTTTTGGCTTTTGTGTCCCTTTAATGAACATCAGGAAGGTGTCTCTCTTTGGTTTATTGACTAAAAGTCAGCTATTACAAAACTGCAAAAATGTACTGTTGAACAAATGCCATCGTAATGCTTAAATATTGGAAAAAAGTATTATATTGCTCAGGCTTTTAGACATGAACGATCCTCAACAGTGGTGACAATAATTATTCATACTGCAGTGCATGATGGGAGTTTTTACTATGGTGTTACCCAGCATGGATTGCAGCATTTTGTTGATTGCCACCATTGTTGAGATTCATATGCTGGTTCTTGATGTCTGTGTGTGTCTAAATAGTACTGGAGTTTAAATATTTACATGCATTACATAGATTTAGAATTCATTCACTATAACTATTACAGCAGTAATTTACACAAATTTAATTGTTCACATGTTCTATATAAATATATATATTTTGGATATAAACAGATCAGCACATGATGATTTTCTCATCATCTGAAAACAACTAAAATCGCTCACAGCACAGCACTGACCGGTCTGCTTCACAACAGCACATGCAGTGTTACAGAGAGAGATCTAACACAGGAAGTCAAGCGTCAAGAGCCCAACTAAAGCAAGCTCTGATCTCCATGATGGTGGTATCATTTTATCCAATAAAACATCCGATCCTCTGTAATTCTCAGTAACAGCAGGTGTTCATCACTAATGCACAATCATCATTTAATTAGTATCTTAATTATACGGATAGGTTCCGGATCCATAATCCTTATCTGTTCCGGCTCCGCTGCGCTGTGCAAGTGGACTCTGATACGGACCCGTTTTGCAGATCCGTTCCGGAGTCTGTGGTACCTCCGGGGCAGATCCGATCCGGAGTAATTTTGCTATCTGGGATATAACACAGATAACATTAATTAAATATTTTTTATTATTAGCAACTCAACCCCTTTTCTCTAAACCTCTCTACTTAACAGTCGGTCTCAAACATCAGCCACGTTTGTAGTTTTTTAACGTTTTTTTTTTTTGGTGTTTGTAGTTCTGCGCAATGGATTGTGTGCAATATTAGCCATTAAAGTGTGCACGGATCCACACTCCAAAACCTGAAATATTAGACCAGGGGTGGGCAAACTTGGCCCTTCCAGGCCACTTTCCTTCAGAGTTTAGCTCCAACCCTAATCAAACGCACCTGAACCAGCTAATCATTGTCTTCAAGACTACTAGAAGGCAGAGGTGGGACTTTCAAGTCACAATGAAGTCTTCAAGTCATATCCCAAGTCCTCAAAGAGTTAAAGTTAATGAGATAATTAAGTTTTAAGTACATGATGATTGTGCATTAGTGATAAACACCTGCTGTTATTGAGAATTACAGAGGATCAGATGTTGATGTTTTATTGGTTAAAATGATGCCACCATCATGGAGATCAGTGTTTGCTTTAGTTGGGCTCTCGACCCTTGTCTTCCGGCATTAGATCTGTTTTTGTAACAATGCATGTGGTGTTGTAAAGCAGAAAGTTTAGTACTATGAGCATCGATTCGCTGTTTTTACCTGGTGAAACAATCATCATGAGCTGATTTCATTACAATCAAAATAACTTTTAACTGTTTCGGTTTTTCATGATCAACCCTGTAACACTACAGCATGCAAACAGAGCTGTTGTAATAGATATAGTGAAGGAAATTCAAACCTATGTAAAGCATATAAAACATTTAACTCCAGTTTTAATCAGACGCACACAGACATCAAGAACCAGCATATGAATCTCAACAATGGTGACAATCAACACAATGCTTCATACTGCAATGCATGCTGGGTAACACCATTGTAAAAACTCCCATCATGCTCTGCAGTATGAAAATGTATTGTCACCACTGTTGAGGATCGTATGATAAGTATTCATGTCTAAAAGCCTGAGCCAAAAAATATTTTTTTTTCTCCACTGTTGAAGAGTAATATTTTTTCCACAGTACTTTTTTAATTTTTTTTGCAGTTCAATAATAGCTCAACATCAGTGAATAAACCAAAAAGAGAGACTACTTCATGATGTTCATTCATCATGAGTTATAAGCAAAAAGCATAAGTTAATCTGCTACTACTGAAACAATACTGCAACCGTTCAGAAGCAAATTACTTTGAATTGGTAAAAGGGTCAAGAGACCCTCTAGATGTGCTTTGTCTGACAGAAACCTGGCTAAAACAAGATGATTGCATTACTTTAAACGAGTCAACACCCCAAGATTACTGTTACAAACATGAACCGCGTCCAAAAGGTAAAGGGGGAGGTGTTGCTACAATTTATAGAAATATTTTCAGTATCTCTCAGAGGTTGGGTTTCAAGTATAATTCGTTCGAAGTAATGGTGCTCCATATTACGTTATCCAAAGAAACAAGTATTAATGATAAATCCCCTGTGATGTTTGTACTGGCTACTGTATACAGGCCACCAGGGCACCATACAGACTTTATTAAAGAATTTTCTGATTTTCTATCGGAGTTAGTGCTGACTGCAGATAAAGTCCTAATCGTTGGTGATTTTAATATCCATGTTGATAATGAAAAAGATTCGTTGGGATCAGCATTTATAGACATTCTAAACTCTATTGGTGTTAAACAACATGTGTCAGGACCTACTCATTGTCGAAATCATACTCTAGATTTAATACTGTCACATGGAATTGATGTTAGTGGGGTTGAAATTTTGCAGCAGAGCGATGATATCTCAGATCATTATCTAGTCTCCTGTATATTCCATATAGCTAAAGCTGTAAAGCCAACTTCTTGTTACAAATATGGTAGAACCATTTCCTCTACCACAAAAGACTGCTTTATAAATAATCTTCCTGACTTATCTCAGTTCCTCAGTATATCCAATAGCTCAGATCAACTTGATGATGTAACAGGAACTATGAACTCTCTCTTTTCTAGCACTTTAGATGCGGTTGCTCCTTTACGCTTAAGGAAGATTAAGGATAAGAGTCCAACACCGTAGTATAATGAGCACACTCGCGCCCTAAAGAGAGCAGCCCGGAAAATGGAGCGCAGCTGGAGGAAAACTAAATTAGAGGTATTTCGTTTAGCTTGGCGGGAAAGTACCCTATCCTACAGAAAAGCATTAAATACTGCTAGATCTGATTACTTTTCGTCTCTTCTAGAAGTAAACAAACATAACCCTCGGTATTTATTCAATATAGTGACTAAATTAACGAAAAATAAAGCATCAACAGGTGTTGACATTTCCCAAGAGCATAGCAGTAATGACTTTATGAACTATTTTACTTCCAAGATCGATACTATCAGAGATAAAATTGTATCCTTGCAGCCGTCAGCTACAGTATCGCATCCGATAGCACACTATAGATCCCCTGAGGAACAATTCCATTCATTCTCTACTGTAGGAGAGGAAGAATTGTATAAACTTGTTAAATCATCTAAACCAACAACATGTATGTTAGACCCGATTCCATCTAAACTACTAAAAGAGCTGCTTCCAGAAGTCATAGATCCTCTTTTGGCTATTATTAATTCATCATTGTCATTAGGATATGTCCCCAAAAGCTTCAAATTGGCTGTTATTAAGCCTCTCATTAAAAAACCACAACTTGACCCCAAAGACCTAGTTAATTACAGACCGATCTCAAATCTCCCTTTTCTGTCAAAGATACTAGAAAAGGTAGTATCCTCACAATTATATTCCTTCCTAGAGAAAAATTATATCTGTGAGGAATTCCAGTCAGGATTTAGATCGTATCATAGTACTGAAACTGCTCTCATTAGAGTTACAAATGACCTGCTTCTATCATCTGATCGTGGTTGTATCTCTTTATTAGTTCTACTGGATCTTAGCGCTGCGTTCGACACTATCGACCACAACATTCTTTTGAATAGACTACAAAACTTTGTTGGCATTAGTGGAAGCGCCTTAGCATGGTTCAAATCGTACTTATCTGACCGCCATCAGTTCGTAGCAGTGAATGAAGAGGTATCATATCGATCACAAGTGCAGTATGGAGTACCTCAAGGCTCAGTACTAGGGCAGTTACTTTTCACGCTTTACATGTTATCCTTGGGAGATATTATCAGGAGACATGGTGTTAGCTTTCACTGTTATGCTGATGATACTCAGCTCTATATTTCTTCGCGGCCCGGTGAAACACACCAAATTGAGAAACTAATGGAATGCATAGTCGATATAAAAAACTGGATGACGAGTAATTTTTTACTGCTAAATTCTGAAAAAACAGAGGTGTTAATTATCGGACCTAAAAACCCCACATGTAACAACCTAGAACATTATCTAACACTTGATGGCTGCTCTGTCAATTCTTCTTCATCAGTTAGGAACCTAGGTGTGCTGTTTGATAGCAATCTTTCATTTGAAAGCCATGTTTCTAGCATCTGCAAAACTGCGTTTTTTCATCTCAAAAACATATCTAAATTGCGACCTATGCTCTCAACGTCAAATGCAGAAATGTTAGTTCATGCGTTTATGACCTCAAGGTTAGACTATTGTAATGCTTTATTGGGTGGTTGTTCTGCACGCTTGATCAGCAAACTACAGTTGGTCCAAAATGCAGCAGCTAGAGTCCTTACTAGAACCAGGAAATATGACCATATTAGCCCGGTTCTGTCAACACTGCACTGGCTCCCTATCAAACATCGGATAGATTTTAAAATCTTGTTAATTACTTATAAAGCCCTGAATGGCTTAGCTCCTCAGTACTTGAACGAGCTCTTATCGCATTATAGTCCGCCACGTCCGCTGCGTTCCCAAAACTCTGGCCGTTTGATAATACCTAGAATATCAAAATCGACTGCGGGCGGCAGATCCTTTTCCTATTTAGCACCCAAACTCTGGAACAATCTACCTAACATTGTTCGGGAGGCAGACACACTCTGTCAGTTTAAATCTAGATTAAAGACCCATCTCTTTAGCCTGGCGTACACATAACACACTAATACGCTTCTATTATTCAAATCCGTTAAAGGATTGTTAGGCTGCATTAATTAGATCAACCGGAACCGGGAACACTTCCCATAACACACGGTGTACTCGTTACATCGTAAGTAGAATGGCATCTACGCTAATATTTGTCTGTTTCTTTCCTATGATCAGATGGTGGATCAGCACCAAGAGATGATGTCTGCAGGCCTGATCGTCAGCGGAGACCAGGACCCCCAGATGACCCCCAGAGACCTCAATTAAAATACAATAAAACTAAAAAATATAACTAAAAATATAATACAATACCTAACTACATAATACTAACTATTGTTAGAACTTGAAATTTTTTAACTGCGGGTTTCGTCTGGTCAGAGGAGAACTGGCCCCCCGACTGAGCCTGGTTTCTCCCAAGGTTTTTTTTCTCCATTCTGTCACAGAGGGAGTTTTGGTTCCTTGCCGCTGTCGCCTCTGGCTTGCTCAGTTGGGGACACCTAATTTCTAGTGATTATCGCCGATTTGATTGCACAGATACTATTTAAACTAAACTGAACTAGACAATGACATCTCTGAATTCAATAATGAAATGCCTTTAACTGAAAATTGAGTGTTTAATCTTATCATTATATATTACTGACACTCTGTCCTCCAATTTGATACTGTTAAGTGCTTTGACACAATCTGTATTGGTAAAAGCGCTATATAAATAAAGATGACTTGACTTGACTTGACCAACTAAAGCAAACCTTGACCACAATTATGGTGGCACTGTGTGTGTGTGTGTTTTTTTTTTCAGTTGATTCTATCCAAGGCTGTGGCTGAAGTCAGATATAGTTCTTTTGTTTCTCTTTTCTTCAGTGATGTTGATTGTTAACAGCAGGTGTTCATCACTAATGCTCAATCATCATTTAATTAGTCATTTAATTATTTCATTAACTTTAACTCTTTGAGGACTTGGGATATGACTTGAAGACTTGATTGTGACTTGAAAGTCCCACCTCTGCCGTCTAGTAGTCTTGAAGACAATGATTAGCTGGTTCAGGTGCGTTTGATTAGGGTTGGAGCTAAACTCTGAAGGAAAGTGGCCTGGAAGGGCCAAGTTTGCCCACCCCTGGTCTAAACATTTGGCAAAAAGTTCACCAGGATACACTCGCAGGTGCATGCCATAAAAATGGCTGGAATAAATAGCCTTTGATCAGTGAACTTTAGGCAGAGTTTGGAGCACCAGAAGACCCCCGCTGTACTCGCATGTGCATGCCATAAAATAGATGCAGTAAGATCCTTTGATCACTGAAACATATTAGAAAATGATCTGTTTTGATCGCTGAACTTTGTCCGACACAACACTACTGTTCAAATCGCCAGATCCGTCAAAACTCGTTAGACTGCAATTATAAAACAAACCCATAAAATATCTTTAGACGTTTTTACAATCTTTTGAAAAACAGTACGGCGGAATGAACGCATAATCGTTCATTCCAGACACCCATCGCGTTCTCGTTTCATTGCACTGCGTGAGACGAGATATTTGCATTTCGTAGTATGTTGTAAAAGTTTAGACGTTGTGCGTCTGTTTCAACTGATAGATAACACACCACAAGTGTTACGGTGAGAAATCAAAGAGGAATACTGCGTTGTTTTTATTACGCGGTATGAAACAAAAACATTTGCTTTCATTCCTGTTAAATATTTGTAGGCTGCGTGAATGTGTTTTAACGGATAGGCTACCCTATAGCACTGCGTCACAAATTCTGTTCTCCATCTTCAAACCTTCTCTCGTTTCATTGCGATGCGTGAGCCGCGATATGTTGTATTCCGTGTTATGATGTAAAAGTTTAGACCAGGGGTGGGCAAACTTGGACCCTTCCAGGCCACTTTCCTTCAGAGTTTAGCTCCAACCCTAATCAAACGCACCTGAACCAGCTAATCATTGTCTTCAAGACTACTAGAAGGCAGAGGTGGGACTTTCAAGTCACAATCAAGTCTTCAAGTCATATCCCAAGTCCTCAAAGAGTTAAAGTTAATGAGATAATTAAGTTTTAAGTACATGATGATTGTGCATTAGTGATAAAAACCTGCTGTTATTGAGAATTACAGAGGATCAGATGTTGATGTTTTATTGGTTAAAATGATGCCACCATCATGGAGATCAGTGTTTGCTTTAGTTGGGCTCTTGACCCTTGTCTTCCGGCATTAGATCTGTTTTTGTAACAATGCATGTGGTGTTGTAAAGCAGAAAGTTTAGTACTATGAGCAGCGATTCGCTGTTTTTACCTGATGAAACAATCATCATGAGCTGACTTCATTACAATCAAAATAACTTTTATTTTATTTGTATGTTTCGGTTTTTCATGATCAACCCTGTAACACTACAGCATGCAAACAGAGCTGCTCTAATAGATATAGTGAACGAAATTCAAACCTATGTAAAACATATAAAACATTTAACTCCAGTTTTAATTAGACGCACACAGACATCAAGAACCAGCATATGAATCTCAACAATGGTGACAATCAACACAATGCTTCATACTGCAATGCATGCTGGGTAACACCATTATAAAAACTCCCATCATGCTCTGCAGTATGAAAATGTATTGTCACCACTGTTGAGGATCGTATGATAAGTGTTCATGTCTAAAAGCCTGAGCCAAAAAAAGATTTTTTTTTCTCCACTGTTGAAGAGTAATATTTTTTCCACAGTACTTTTTAAATATTTTTTTGCAGTTCAATAATAGCTGAACGTCAGTGAATAAACCAAAAAGAGAAACTACTTCATGATGTTCATTCATCATGAGTTATAAGCAGAAAGCATAAGTTAATCTGCTACTACTGATAAAATACTGCAACCGTTCAGAAGCAAATTACTTTGAATTGGTAAAAGGGTCAAGAGACCAACTAAAGCAAACCTTGACCACAATTATGGTGGCACTGTGTGTGTGTGTTTTTTTTTTTTTTTTCAGTTGATTCCATCCAAAGCTGTGGCTGAAGTCAGATATAGTTCTTTTGTTTCTCTTTTCTTCAGTGATGTTGATTGTTAACAGCAGGTGTTCATCACTGATGCTCAATCATCATTTAATTAGTCATTTAATTATTTCATTAACTTTAACTCTTTGAGGACTTGGGATATGACTTGAAGACTTGATTGTGACTTGAAAGTCCCACCTCTGCCGTCTAGTAGTCTTGAAGACAATGATTAGCTGGTTCAGGTGCGTTTGATTAGGGTTGGAGCTAAACTCTGAAGGAAAGTGGCCTGGAAGGGCCAAGTTTGCCCACCCCTGGTTTAGACTAAAGTTCAGTGACTGGTCAAAGGATGTGTGGGCCTTTTGAACATTTTTATCACAAACATCTGGATAATTTAAAAGTTAGGTATAGTTTAGGAAGAACATTTTTTCCTAAGAAAAAAGGTATGTTTATAATGTGGGTTCAAACTGATGTTCAGGATGATAGATAAAGAAGAAGACAATAACAACAAACTTAAATAAATAAGGTGAGTCAAGGTGATTGTTTTTTACTAAGATGTAGGAAAATGTTGTTTAATTTTAGTTCATTTAGTTAGTTTGGTAACACTTTAGAATAGGGAACACTTATTCACTATTAACTATGACTTTTTCCCTCAATTAATACCTAATTTGCTGCTTATTAATAGTTAGTAAGGTAGTTGTTAAGTTTAGGTATTGGAACATACACGCAAAACACAAACACACAACCCTACAGTTAAATATTTAGACTTTATGATGTCTCATACAAACCTTTTACAAATAAAAACTTTTTGAATCACATTGGGTATCTCTACATGATGGTGAGAAGCAGTATGATTAAACAATGATATAACTTTTGTTTTAACAAATAAGTTTTTAGATCTTTCAAACCTAAGACCATGATGCTCTAAAGCAAGGATTAGAAGCAGTCAAACGATCCTCTGATGAACGCAAGACACTTACAGAGATTTTTCTTTATGAATTAGTTGTCATAAGGTTGTTTGCAACAAAAGTCCTTCTTATTCAAGGCGCTACAAATGTCTCTCAGAATCTTTCCAACATATTAGACTTTCTCGCTTTTAAAAATGGTATCATTAACCATGCTGTTTAAATGCAACATTTTTATTTTTCACAGTTTTATTTTAGTAAAATAAAAACAACTGTGTGTATATATATATATGTTTATTTTACTAAGATTTGATCAAATAGCTGATATTAGAAACATGCAAATATTCGATAATACCATCTTATCATCCCAAGATGATGTGTCTGATGGTTTATGATGAAATAAATATTTTACTGATACAGATGTGTTTAGATGTTAAGTATCTGTAAAAATACTTTAAAAAGTCATCTTTTTTAGCTTTCATGTAGGATTCGTGTCTACACCTCCGGGGCAGATGAAAATAGAATGTATGAAAGACTTTTCTTTTAAGATATTATAATGACAGACTAAAAACTTTATGCACTTTTGAGATTATGCATTTCTCTTGAATATGTTGTTACATCTGACTCAAGGAAGCAACAACAAAAAGGGTCTGAAGTCCAAAAGAACACTATATTAAAGCAAAAATATTTATTTAAGTCCAGGGGTTTAAATGATAAAGATAATAAATTAACAATAATAAAGAAACAAACGATTAACAAAGTGAAGGTCCATCTTCTGAGCTCAACTGCAGGACAAGGAAAAAAGCTGTTCTTCCAACAAAGGCCAGACACCTTAAATACGGTCCCCAATTGGTAACAGGTGTAGGTCCTTATCTGGTAACGTATAAAACAGGAACAAACGACAACAGGAAAAAATGAAATAAAATAAAACGAAACCATAACACCTCCCCCCTTAAAAGGGAGAGATTCCCTTTAGAAACTCTATCTTATACGATTTCCAAAACCCAGATATACCCAAAATTAACTTCAAGAAAACAACCCCAACCTTACCACAAAATCAAAAGTGTTATCACAAAATCATTTGACCATTACAACTTGCCCCCTTCACACCCATCCTGGATTCAAAACCAGCAATCTCCCGATGCCTGGAAAAATAAAAAATTTAAGGAATTGAAAACTAATAACAGGAAACAAAAGAGGAAAGAAGGGTTAAGAATCTTCTCAACCACATGGGGCACGAGACAATGCATCAGCTAAAACATTGTCTGTGCCTTTCACATGACGATTCTCCAAAGAGTAAGGCTGCAAGAAAAGGGACCACCTAATAAGTCGCTGATTAGGACTCTGCAAAGAGTGAAGAAAAGTAAAGGGATTATGGTCTGTGTAAACCACAGTTGGCATATTCTCACAAGACACATAAACCTCAAAATGTTGCAAAGCCCAAATCAAAGCTAAAGCCTCTTTCTCGATAGTAGAATAATTGGTCTGATATAAATTGAACTTTCGTGAAAAATAACTGATAGGGCGATCAATACCATGCTCATTGGACTGCAACAAAACGGCTCCTGCTCCAACCTGACTAGCAACTTGAAAATCAACTTGAAGTTTAAATGGCTTATCCAATCGAGGAGCTGTCAGGACGGGTGACAAGGTGAGCAATCGCTTAACATTCTCGAAGGCACTTTCACATTTAGGAGTCCACACAAATTTAGCCTTTGCTTGCAACAAATCCGTAAGCGGGGCAACAACAGAAGAAAAGTTAGGACAAAAACTCCTATAGTACCCTGCCATTCCCAAAAATCTCATCAGCTCACATTTTGTCTGAGGCCCAGGAAATTTGTCAATTGCTATTACTTTAGCATCCACAGGTCGCACTTTTCCCATCCCAACAACCTTGCCTAGATACATCACAGACGCCCTGGCAAACTCACACTTTGCCAGATTGACTGAGTTTGGCCTCTGCACGAACTCGGGCAATGTGTTGATCACAGGTGTCACTATAAACAACGATGTCATCGAGATACATGGCACAACCTTCTAGACCAACAGTCACTTTATTCATTAAATGCTGAAATGTAGCTGGAGCGTTTCTGAGACCAAAACTCTTAACAGAGTAAGATTACAATCCAAAAGGTGTAATGAAAGAGGAAATTTCCTGTGCCTGGGTGGTCAAAGGCACTTGCCAGTAACCTTTGAGCAAGTCAAATTTACTGACAAACTTAGCTGATCCAACTTGATCTACACAGTCCTCAATTCTAGGTAACGGGTACGAGTCCGGTCTAGTTAGAATATTTAATCGTCTATAATCTGTACAAAAATGCTGCATGCCATCTCGTTTTCCCACCAGTAAAAGGATGGCTTTGCAATGTTATTTTCAAGCATGTAATTGACTTCAGACTCTAATTTCTTACGTTTATCAAATGATACACAATAGAAACGCTGACGAACAGGTTTAGCATCTCCTACATCTATATCATGTTCAATCAAGTGGGTACGAGAAGGAGTATCTGAGAAAAGATCAGGGAATTCAGTCAACATAGACTTCAAATCAGATTGTTTTTCACAAGATAAATGTTTTAATAATTCTTCTAAATTATCCAAAGTTTCAGAGTTTTTTAGACAAGGTTGTAAAATTACATCATCTGGAGGTTTCACATCTGGTTCTAATTCACCTGCAGGCATCAAACTGGCTAGAGCAACTGAGGAAGAGATTACCTTAGGAGCCACAGTACGGGCATAAAAAGGCTTTAACAAATTCACATGGCACAACTGAGTATGCTTCCTGCGCTCAGGGGTAGAAAGTATGTAATTGTGATCAGACACTTTTCGAAGCACAGTGTAAGGTCCTGTAAACTTTGCACAAAAAGGAGAATCTGGTAAAGAAAACAAAGCTAACACCTGATCTCCTGGGCTAAACAGGCGAATCTCTGACTTGCGATCAAACCAACATTTCATCTTTTCCTGGGTTTTCCCCAAATTTTCACTTGCCAATTCCCCAGCCAGAACTAAACGTCGATGAAAACCGTGTATGTACTGAATCAAACTCTGTGGTGGCTCCTCCTGTAGAGCACCATCACACAGTACACCCAACGGTCCCCGTACACGATGTCCAAAGACTAACTGATTGGGACTAAATCCCAAACTCTCCTGGACAACCTCACGTGTGGCCAACAGCAACCATGGCAAACCTTCCTCCCAGTCGCCCTTTAACTCAGTTCAATATGCTCTCAACAAAGATTTCAATGTCTGGTGAAAATGTTCTAAAGCACCCTGACTTTCAGGATGGTTATGTTTAATACAGAGTTGTCTTAACACCTCTTGAAACATATTAGATGTAAAGTTTGTCCCCTGATCGCTCTGAATAACTTTTAGAATGCCAAAAATAGATATAAACTGGGACAATGCTTTTACTACGGATCGTGTGGTGACTGAACGCAAAGGATATGCCGCAGGATAGCGAGTGCTCTGACACATCACTGTCAGTAACAGAGTTGTAAAGTCCAGGGGTCAGAAAGTAAAAGTCCTGCCATATTTTTGTTCCACCCATGAACTCAGCAGCTGATTTCACCAGAGGAGGAACCAAGTCATTCCTTTCAAGTCACAAGCAAGTCTCAAGTCAAATCCCAAGTCCTCAAAGAGTTAAAGTTAATGAGATAATTAAGTGACTAATTAAATGATGATTGTGCATTAGTGATGAACACCTGCTGTTATTGAGAATTACAGAGGATCAGATGTTGATGTTTTATTGGTTAAAATGACGCCACCATCACAGAGATCAATGCGTGCTTTAGTTGGGCTCTTGACCATTTTAATAACTGAAAGTGGTTTGCTTTTAAGCAATTGCAATATTGTTTCACAACAAATATTTGTGCATTGCTGAATTAAAAGCTTGAAGCAGATGCGTGTACACTTTCTGCTTTCATTCACTTGAATGAACATCACTCAACCTGTAGCTGATGTGTGGTTGAGGAGAGCCCCCCACATGATTGTAAAGTGCTTTTGGTGTGTTTCAATACATAGTAAAGCGCTGCATAAGTGCCTCATTCGTCACAAAGATATCTCTCTTTGGTAATATCCAGCTGTTTATAAAAAAATTGTCACCTTAATGCTTAAATATTGGAAAAAAGAAAAACTGTGTCACTCAGACGTGAACACTTATCTTAGGATCCTCAACAATGGTGACAATAATTATTCATGCTGCAGTGCATGATGGGAGTTTTTACTATGGTGTTACCCAGTATGCATTGCAGCATGAAGCATTTTGCTGATTGTCACCATTGTTGAGATTCATATGCTGGCTCTTGATGTTTCTGTGTGTATAACTAGCTCTGGAGTTTTAATATTTATGTGCATTACAGAAATTTAAAATTTATTCAATATAACTATTAGAGCAACACTTTTATCGCATGCTGTTGTTTCAAAGGGTTGATTATTGAAAACCTGAACATATAAACAAAAGAAAAAGAGTTATTTTGGAGATAAACAGGTCAGCGCCTGATGACTATCTCATCATAGGAAAACAGCTATTAGCTGCTCACGGTATAGCACTGATCTCTCTGCTTTATAACAGCACATGCACTGCTGCAAAGAGAGATCTGACACAGAAGTCAATGGTCAGGAGCCCAACTAAAGCACGCATTGATCTCTGTGATGGTGGCGTCATTTTAACCAATAAAACATCAACATCTGATCCTCTGTAATTCTCAATAACAGCAGGTGTTCATCACTAATGCACAATCATCATTTAATTAGTCACTTAATTATCTCATTAACTTTAACTCTTTGAGGACTTGGGATTTGACTTGAGACTTGCTTGTGACTTGAAAGGAATGACTTGGTTCCTCCTCTGGTGAAATCAGCTGCTGAGTTCATGGGTGGAACAAAAATATGGCAGGACTTTTACTTTCTGACCCCTGCACTTTACAACTCTGGTCAGTAAGTACACGCTACCAGACTTTGAAGGCGGTAAAGGCCCAACACAGTCCACTAGAAGATGTTGAAAAGGCTGTTCCATAGCAGGTATGGGATATAAGGGCACAGGTTTCATAATTTGATTTGGTTTTCCAGTCAGCTGGCAAGTTGAACAAGTCTTAATGAACTGTCTTACATCACTCTTAATACGAGGCCAGTAAAAATACTGCAGCAAACGTTGGTAGGTCTTGTTAACGCCAAAATGACCAGACACCCCACCATGAGCAGACTCTAAGACAGAATTTCGCAAAGAAACAGGCACAACTACCTGTATAATTGGTTCAGTCAAACCTCCCTCTGCATTAAAAGTCCACTTCCGCAATAGTACCTCATTTTCAATGAAGTACCCATTAGCTGAACTCTCTTCTACCTCCGGAGACAAAACAGCATCAAAAAGAGACTTCAAAGATGTATCCTCTCTCTGAGCAAAGACCCAAACCTGATGAGAAACAGAAGGCAAAGCAAGGAGACCAGGCACCATCCTATGAGACTTCACAAGGCCCTTAAAATCTCTCAGTTTTTCATCATCAGTTATTCTTCTACTCATTGCACGCATGAGTGCACATAAGACAAACACCTCTGGATACTGCTGGGAGATATCCATGTCACCCAGCAAAGTAGGACAAGTAGTAACCACAGGTGGAGATGGGACATCACGCCACACACGGTCACCAGCCAGATTATTACCCAAAATAACTGACACTCCCTCCACTGGTAAAGAAGGACGCACTCCCATCACCACTGATCGATTTACTAAATCAGATTGGAGAAACACGTTATGCAGGGGTACAGACAATGTTTGCAATCCAATACCTCGAATCAGCACCCGGATTCCCGTATCAGTCTCCTGTGAAAAAGGCAAAACAGACTCTAAAATGAATGATTCAGATGCACCAGTGTCTCGAAGAATCTTAATGGGAACCTTATCAGTATCTCCAAGCAGTGACACATAGCCCTCTGTAATGAAAGGAGCATAACCTACATCATCATTACAAAGTGCCACCGATTTCTCCAACTTCTTTAAACTATCAATATAACCATCAGACTCATCTGTCTGAACTGATGAAACAACAAGAACAGGCTTGGGTTCAGATTTAACACGCATCAGTTTTCCTTTGAGTGTTAAACAATCCTTTTCCCAGTGACCCTTTAAATGACAATAAGCACAAAGGTCATTTTTATCAGCATAACGTTTCCAATTCCTCTCACCTCTATTATTATATTCAGGCAAGACTTGACGGGGTACAGTTACGACCTCTGTTGGAACATCACTGAACCTAAGCCTACCTTTCTTGACTTTACATTTATGAGGAAGTACATACTCATCAGTAAGAATGGCAGCATCCTCCGTAGATGTAACATTTCGATTAGTCAAAAAGGTAGAAACATGCTCCGGCAAAGTACTTTTAAACTGTTCCAATAAGAACAACTCGTGAAAATCTTCACGACTATTTGCACCTGAAGTAGCACACCAGCGATCCAACTGTATCTTTAGATCTCTCGCAAATTCACAATTCATAGGTTTTCTCATGTTCCTAAACTTTTGCCGATAAGCCTCTGGTACCAACTCATAAGCCTTCAGTACAGCCTCTTTAACCTTAGAATAATTTTGGCTATCGTGAACACTTAATGAAGAATATGCGGTTTGAGCCTTATCGGTTAACAAACACTGTAACAAAGTCTGTTCATTTTCTGGCCATTTCATAACATCTGCCAAATGCTCGAACAAACAAAAAAATGTGTCAACATCAGTTTCACTAAATTTGGGTAACAACTTAACATTATTTGCCACATCCAAGCTTTTTTTACCCGAAACATTTAAACCAACAAGGCTATCTCTCAGCTTACCCTCACCAATTAACTGAAAACAAATATACCCTGATAGCAACAGACTCCGGAACGGATCCGCAAAACGGGTCCGTATTGGAGTCCACTTGCACAGCGCAGCGGATCGGGAAGAGATAAGGATTATGGATCCGGACCGGATCCGGTCCAGACCCTATCCGTATCTGTATAATTAAGAGACTAATTAAATGATGATTGTGCATTAGTGATGAACACCTGCTGTTACTGAGAATTACAGAGGATCAGATGTTGATGTTTTATTGGATAAAATGATGCCACCATCACAGAGATCAGTGCTTGCTTTAGTTGGGCTCTTGACCCTTTTAATAACTGAAAGCGGATTGCTTCTAAGCAATTGCATTATTGTTTCACTACAAACATTTGTGTATTCCTGAAGTAAAAGCTTGTGAAAACCGTTGAGCTTATGCCTTTGGCTTTTGTGTCCCTTTAACGAACATCATGAAGGTGTCTCTCTTCGGTTTATTGACTGATAGTCAGCGGTTACAGAACTGCAAAAATGTACTGTTGAACAAATGCCATTGTAATGCTTAAATATTGTAAAAAAAAAAAAGACTATATTACTCAGGCTTTTAGACATGAACACTTATAATACGATCCTCAACAGTGGTGACAATAATTATTCATACTGCAGTGCATGATGGGAGTTATTAATATGGTGCTACCCAGCATACATTGCAGCATGAAGAATTTTGTTGGTTGTCACCATTGTTGAGATTCATATGCTGGTTCTTGATGTCTGTGTGTGTCTAATGAAAACTGGAGTTTAAATATTTACATGCATTACATAGATTTAAAATTCATTCACTATAGACGATTAAATATTCTAACTAGACCGGACTCGTACCCGTTACCTAGAATTGAGGACTGTGTAGATCAAGTTGGATCAGCTAAGTTTGTCAGAAAATTTGACTTGCTCAAAGGTTATTGGCAAGTGCCTTTGACCACCCAGGCACAGGAAATTTCTTCTTTCATTACACCTTTTGGATTGTATACTTACTCTGTTATGAGTTTTGGTCTCAGAAACGCTCCAGCTACATTTCAGCATTTAATGAATAAAGTGACTGTTGGTCTAGAAGGTTGTGCCATGTATCTCGATGACATCGTTGTTTATAGTGACACCTGGGATCAACACATTGCCCGAGTTCATGCAGAGGCCAAACTCAGTCAATCTGGCAAAGTGTGAGTTTGCCAGGGCGACTGTGATGTATCTGGGCAAGGTTGTTGGGATGGGAAAAGTGCGACCTGTGGGTGCTAAAGTAATAGCAATTGACAAATTTCCTGGGCCTCAGACAAAACGTGAGCTGATGAGATTTTTGGGAATGGCAGGGTACTATAGGAGTTTTTGTCCTAACTTTTCTTCTGTTGTTGCCCCGCTTACGGATTTGTTGCAAGCAAAGGCTAAATTTGTGTGGACTCCTAAATGTGAAAGTGCCTTCGAGAATGTTAAGCGATTGCTCACCTTGTCACCCGTCCTGACAGCTCCTCGATTGGATAAGCCATTTAAACTTCAAGTTGATTTTCAAGTTGCTAGTCAGGTTGGAGCAGGAGCCGTTTTGTTGCAGTCCAATGAGCATGGTATTGATCGCCCTATCAGTTATTTTTCACGAAAGTTCAATTTATATCAGACCAATTATTCTACTATTGAGAAAGAGGCTTTAGCTTTGATTTGGGCTTTGCAACATTTTGAGGTTTATGTGTCTTGTGAGAATATGCCAACTGTGGTTTACACAGACCATAATCCCTTTACTTTTCTTCACTCTTTGCAGAGTCCTAATCAGCGACTTATTAGGTGGTCCCTTTTCTTGCAGCCTTACTCTTTGGAGAATCGTCATGTGAAAGGCACAGACAATGTTTTAGCTGATGCATTGTCTCGTGCCCCATGTGGTTGAGAAGATTCTTAATCCTTCTTTCCTCTTTTGTTTCCTGTTATTAGTTTTCAATTCCTTAAATTTTTTATTTTTCCAGGCATCGGGAGATTGCTGGTTTTGAATCCAGGATGGGTGTGAAGGGGGCAAGTTGTAATGGTCAAATGATTTTGTGATAACTCTTTTGATTTTGTGGTAAGGTTGGGGTTGTTTTCTTGAAGTTAATTTTGGGTATATCTGGGTTTTGGAAATCGTATAAGATAGAGTTTCTAAAGGGAATCTCTCCCTTTTAAGGGGGGAGGTGTTATGGTTTCGTTTTATTTTATTTCATTTTTTCCTGTTGTCGTTTGTTCCTGTTTTATACGTTACCAGATAAGGACCTACACCTGTTACCAATTGGGGACCGTATTTAAGGTGTCTGGCCTTTGTTGGAAGAACAGCTTTTTTCCTTGTCCTGCAGTTGAGCTCAGAAGATGGACCTTCACTTTGTTAATCGTTTGTTTCTTTATTATTGTTAATTTATTATCTTTATCATTTAAACCCCTGGACTTAAATAAATATTTTTGCTTTAATATAGTGTTCTTTTGGACTTCAGACCCTTTTTGTTGTTGCTTCCTTGAGTCAGATGTAACAACATATTCAAGAGAAATGCATAATCTCAAAAGTGCATAAAGTTTTTAGTCTGTCATTATAATATCTTAAAAGAAAAGTCTTTCATACATTCTATTTTCATCTGCCCCGGGGGTGTAGACACGAATCCTACATGAAAGCTAAAAAAGATGACTTTTTAAAGTATTTTTACAGATACTTAACATCTAAACACATCTGTATCAGTAAAATATTTATTTCATCATAAACCATCAGACACATCATCTTGGGATGATAAGATGGTATTATCGAATATTTGCATGTTTCTAATATCAGCTATTTGATCAAATCTTAGTAAAATAAACATATATATATATATATATATATATATATATATACACACAGTTGTTTTTATTTTAATAAAATAAAACTGAAAAAAAAAATGTTGCATTTAAACAGCATGGTTAATGATACCCTTTTTAAAAGTGAGAAAGTCTAATCTGTTGGAAAGATTCTGAGAGACATTTGTAGCGCCTTGAATAAGAAGGACTTTTGTTGCAAACAACCTTATGACAACTAATTCATAAAGAAAAATCTCTGTAAGTGTCTTGCGTTCATCAGAGGATCGTTTGACTGCTTCTAATCCTTGCTTTAGAGCATCATGGTCTTAGGTTTGAAAGATCTAAAAACTTATTTGTTAAAACAAAAGTTATATCATTGTTTAATCATACTGCTTCTCACCATCATGTAGAGATACCCAGTGTGATTCAAAAAGTTTTTATTTGTAAAAGGTTTGTATGAGACATCATAAAAGTCTAAATATTTAACTGTAGGGTTGTGTGTTTGTGTTTTGCGTGTATGTTCCAATACCTAAACTTAACAACTACCTTACTAACTATTAATAAGCAGCAAATTAGGTATTAATTGAGGGAAAAAGTCATAGTTAATAGTGAATAAGTGTTCCCTATTCTAAAGTGTTACCAAACAAACTAAATGAACTAAAATTAAACAACATTTTCCTACATCTTAGTAAAAAACAATCACCTTGACTCGCCTTATTTATTTAAGTTTGTTGTTATTGTCTTCTTCTTTATCTATCATCCTGAACATCAGTTTGAACCCACATTATAAACATACCTTTTTTCTTAGGAAAAATTTTTCTTCCTAAACTAACTTTTAAATTATCCAGATGTTTGTGATAAAAATGTTCAAAAGGCCCACACATCCTTTGACCAGTCACTGAACTTTAGTCTAAACTTTTGGCAAAAAGTTCACCAGGATACACTCGCAGGTGCATGCCGTAAATATGGCTGGAATAAATAGCCTTTGATCAGTGAACTTTAGGCAAAGTTTGGAGCATCAGAAGACCCCCGCTGTACTCGCATTTGCACGCCATAAAATAGATGCAGTAAGATCCTTTGATCACTGAAACATTAGAAAATGATCTGTCGAACTTTGTCCGACACAACACTACCGTTCAAATCGCCAGATCCATCAAAACTCGTTAGACTGCAATTATAAAACAACCCCATAAAACATCTTTAGACGTTTTTACAATCTTTTGAAAAACAGTACGGCGGTATGAACGCATAATCGTTCGTCCCAGACACACTGAAAAAAGTGATCCACTATATTTACTCAATAAAATTGAGTAATCCACTATATTTACTCAATAAAATTGAGTAATCCACTATATTTACTCAATAAAATTGACAACAATTTGCACTCACTTGGTTTGGGTAGATTCTATCCTATATATTGAGTAAAGAGTACCTAAATTTTACAGCTATGACAAACTAAAAGAAATTATGTAATGTTTACCTAATATTTTTCATTAAATTACATAACTAATTACTTCTAAAAATTGAGTAACTTTAACTCTATTGTTAGTAGGCAACAGTTCATCACTGTAAAACCCAACAAGTTAGGGTAACAAACCGTTTGAGTAAACCGATTGCTTTAAAACATTTAAGTTTTTAAAACTAACAATTATGAGTGCTCTGAACTTATTTCAGTCAGACATCTACAGAAGATCTTATTGAGAATTAACTAAGGTTTAGATGTTGATTTATTGTTTCAATTGAAGTAACCATGTTAGAGATCAGTGTCTGCTTTAGTTGGGCTCTTGATCCTTGACTTCTGTGTTAGTTGTTTTTTTTTTTTTTCTTTTTTCTCTGGTTGTTGTAACCATGTGTTCCTCAAACGTATTTGTTACAGCTCAAAAGCCCAGAGAAAATGATCGGTAGTTGGTTGTTATTTATTTATTTTGACAATCATCTGTAAGAGAACTGACCTCATTGAGAGTGAGCACAGACTCGTTGTGTGTCTAATCTCTGGTTAAGTGAATACTGCATTGATTATTGTAAAAGTGTTTCTGTGACAGTCAGTTAACAAAGGAGTTTCTAAACAGTTTGTCCACAAAAAGTTTCAATCTATGGCACAAACTGGACTCACACAGACATCAAGAATCAGCTTGTGAACCTCAACAATGGTGACCAATAAAAGAAAAGAAAATTCATGCTACAATGCATGCTGGGAGCCATGGATAAGTTTTGTACTATGCTAGTACCCAGCATGCATTGCAGCATGATTTTTTTTTTTTTTTTTTTTTTTATTGGTCACCATTGTTGAGGTTCACAAGCTGATTCTTGATGTCTGTGTGAGGCCAGTTTCTGCTATAGATTGAAACTTTTTGTGGACAAGCTGTTTAGAAGCTCCTTTGTTAACTGACTGTCACAGAAACACTTTTACTATAATCAATGCAATATTCACTTAACCAGAGATTAGACACACAATGAGTCTGTGCTCACTCTCAATGAGGTCAGTTAGCTTACAGATGATTGTCAATATAAATATATGACAACCAACTACCGATCATTTCCTCTGGGCTTTTGGTTACACACGGTTACAACAACCAGAGAAAAAAAACCCCCATCTAACACAGAAGTCAAGGATCAAGAGCCCAACTAAAGCAGACACTGATCTCTAACATGGTTACTTCAATAATATATACTTCAACAATAGAGTTAATGTTACTCAATTTTTATAAGTAATTAGTTATGTAATTTAATGAAAAATATTAGGTAGACATTACCTATTTTCTTTTAGTTTGTCATAGCTGTAAAATTTAGGTACTCTTTACTCAATATATAGGATAGAATCTACTCAAACAAAGTGAGTGCAAATTGTTACCTCAATTTTATTGAGTAAATATAGTGGATCACTTTTTTCAGTGTATTTTCTTTAACTTGTAATGTTAGAACGTTGTAAAGTATCTTACTTAACGTTCGCTTCTGATGCTTTTTTTTGTTTTAGAAGATGGTAAGATAAGTCAACATATTATTTAACTTGTTATGCTATTGTTCTAACTAACATGTCAGATGCTTTGTTTTAGATGTATGAACACATTCACCTCTGCTTCTTTTTATTTAACTCGCAACAAACTAGTTTTTTAATTGTTTTAACAATGCTATCACACCTTGACTTGTAGGGAAAAACAGTCGTTGCTCATTTTACGTATACTGTATGTTTGATGTTTTTTCTTGATGTGTGCGTGAAAAACTCTAATAAAAACCCCTTTGTTTTCCGTTTAACACAGTTTCACAATTTAAAGTTTAAAACACATAACAGTCTTCAATGGCCCACACACAAAAACACATTTCCCAAAACACACATTCCTTAGGATCACTGGACAGTAAAAACAGATGGTCATTTAGATGGGTGGGGGTGTACAAAACAGGTGTCCAGTTTTGGGTGGGGGGGGGGGATTTTTATGAGGGGCAATAAATCAAATTTTGGACACATAGCACACAATGGTCTCTCTCACATTCCCCCTTTTTCAGCTAACAAATAATCCAAAGCTATTCTGTTTTGCCATGTCATTCTGCTTGTTGCATCCAATTGCTCTCCTAAAAGTGATCAGGTTTCATCAGTGTAATTAATCAATCTTTGCTGGTTGTAATATATATATAATTGATCCATTTTATTTTGCATAATCCAAATGAATTTTGATTCAAACCCTGATTTGACTTCATCTCTTGCTTTAAGTCAAGTCAAGTCAAGTCATCTTTATTTATATAGCGCTTTTAACAATACAGATTGTGTCAAAGCACTTAACAGTATCAAATTGGAGGACAGAGTGTCAGTAATGTATAATGATAAGATTAAACACTCAATTTTCAGTGAAAGGCATTTCATTATTGAATTCAGAGATGTCATTGTCTAGCTCAGTTTAGTTTAAATATTATCTGTGCAATCAAATCGGCGATAATTGCTAGAAATTAAGTGTCCCCAACTGAGCAAGCCAGAGGCGACAGCGGCAAGGAACCAAAACTCCTTCCGAGACAGAATGGAGAAAAAAACCTTGGGAGAAACCAGGCTCAGTCGGGGGTCAGTTCTCCTCTGACCAGACGAACCCGCAGTTCAAAAGTTTATATTTCTATTTTTTATTTTGTTGCAATTTCTAACAATAATAGTATTATGTAGTTAGGTATTTTATTATATTTTTAGTTATTTTGTTATATTTTTCAATTTTATTGTATTTTAATCGAGGTCTCCGGGGGTCATCTGGGTGTCCTGGTCTCCGCTGACGATCAGGGCTGCAGACATCATCTCTTGGTGCTGATCCACCATCTGATCATAGGAAAGAAACAGACAAATATTAGCGTAGATGCCATTCTACTTACGATGTAACGAGTACACCGTGTGTTGTGGGAAGTGTTCCCGGTTCCGGTTGATCTAATTAATGCAGCCTAGCAATCCTTTAACGGATTTGAATAATAGAAGCGTATTAGTGTGTTATGTGTGCGCCAGGATAAAGAGATGGGTCTTTAATCTAGATTTAAACTGACAGAGTGTGTCTGCCTCCCGAACAGTGTTAGGTAGATTGTTCCAGAGTTTGGGTGCTAAATAGGAAAAGGATCTGCTGCCTGCAGTCGATTTTGATATTCTAGGTATTATCAAACGGCCAGAGTTTTGAGAACGCAGCGGACGTGGAGGACTATAATGCGATAAGAGCTCGCTCAAGTACTGAGGAGCTAAACCATTCAGGGCTTTATAAGTAATTAACAAGATTTTAAAATCTATCCGATGTTTGATAGGGAGGCAGTGCAGTGTTGACAGAACCGGGCTAATATGGTCATATTTCCTGGTTCTAGTAAGGACTCTAGCTGCTGCATTTTGGACCAACTGTAGTTTGTTGATCAAGCGTGCAGAACAACCACCCAATAAAGCATTACAATAGTCTAACCTTGAAGTCATAAACGCATGAACTAACATTTCTGCATTTGACGTTGAGAGCATAGGTCGCAATTTAGATATGTTTTTGAGTTGAAAAAAAAATGCAGTTTTACAGATGCTAGAAACATGGCTTTAAAATGAAAGATTGCTATCAAACAGCACACCTAGTTTCCTAACTGATGAAGAAGAATTGACAGAGCAGCCATCAAGTGTTAGATAGTGTTCTAGGTTATTACATGTGGGGTTTTTAGGTCCGATAATTAACACCTCTGTTTTTTAAACTTTAAACTCATAAGGTATAGACTCATAGGCTCTTCTTGATCTGGATTTCTCTTCCTTTGTTGCTTCCTCTTCTAGAGAGATGTGACTCATTTTATGTGTCAGCATAACCCTAGTACAGGGGTTCTCAACCTTTTGCAAGCTGGGCCCCCCCAAAATTTGGTTCATTGCAGTTGGGGCCCCAGTGCACCCCCCCCCCCCCCCCCCCACACACACACACACACACACACACACACACACACACACACACACATACCACCTTTCATAGATAGATAGATAGATAGCCAGCCCTAGGCTATTGTTTTTAGGCCCACATTATTATTATTATCATTATTATCATCAGTAGCGGTAGGTAGGCCTATTATCATTACTAGGCTATTGTTATAATTGGCAGTAGCACCAGACTTCTAATGTGAGCTTGCAGACATTATTATTATTATTATTATTATTATTATTATGAGTAGTAGTAGGCCTATCATCATTAACTGTAGCCTATATTCTGACCAGTTTATTCGTGTGTGTGTATATATATATATATATATATATATATATATCAGTGGCGAGCGGTGACTTTTTTTAACAGTGTAACAGTTAAAACTCCCACCTGGATGACAATAATAGACCATGCAAAATACCAAAAATAAATAAATAAATAAAATAAAATAAAATAAATAATAAAATAATAATAATAATAATAATAATAATAATAATATCTGTCAAATATTGCCCAGTAACGTTGCAAACAACAATAAAATCACAGAAGGACTTTAACTGTAAGTGACACGTATACGGAAAACAAAGGTATTGTTTCCTATTTTTTTCCTGATGTTTGTTACTATTTCAAATTTTATATACAATTTTATCAACTTTTTTTTTTTATTTTTTTTATTTACTACTTAGGCATGTTGACAATAACGCCATCAACATTGTCTATGACCAGATATATTTTTAGTGGACTTTCAAAATTTGCTTTGCTTGAGAAAGCATGAAAATATACAGTTATGATGTTTTTTTTGTTTGTTTTGTTTTTTTTTCATATGATTTCGGCGGGTTAGTTTTGCATCAAACACAATGTGATTTTCGGTAAATCGAGATCTGGCAGCAACAGCGCATTTTTCCGCTTGGGCGAGCGCTTCTCGGACAGTTTACCTCTCGCATGAAATCAGCCGTCTACCAGCAAATCACTGAGAACGAGCTACAATCCTGACGAGTCATAGCCACAGAGCGGAGGCGCCAAAGCTGCGGAGAACCCGCTCACCCGGAAGATTCCGTCACTGTCTCACTGACTAGACTTACAGAAAATGACCATTGTTTTCAAATAAATAATTTTACATACTTATTCCCAACACTTTATTAAGCTTTAAGTCACATCTCAAATGACAAGGGATCAACTTATAATCATGTTTATATTCATTAGCCCGTGAACTCATTCTGTCAGACGGCCTGGGTATGCGGCGCATATATATATATATATAAGACTAAATACGACCTCACATTTTATACGTTTGCAGCCTCTGAAACTTCCGTCATAAAAATTAATTCGGATGGTTCGATTTTCTGCATTTTTCGCATCCGTAGCAAATATTTTGAGGGGTGTTTTTGACAATTGAGAGCCACGAAATGGCGAGTATGAAAAAACGAATTCGACAGTTTCGGACTCAGTCAGGGTGCAAGAACCTTAAACTTTTGAGGCTTGCGCAGCTTCTCGAGGAGAAATCAAACAAATGAGCGCCGTTTTCTAAAGTCTATTAACAAATAAACTAAATTGACATACTGCAGTTAAATTTCCAAATGTGGTGTTTCTATATTTATAACATTTGAATACAGTTCAGCAACATACATCACACGACCAGACGACCACCTCATGATTGAAAATGTGACACTGATTTCATATGACAGTTCAACAAACAAGTTAATAATATTAAGTCACTTACATTTTAGACGAAATAATGACTGTTTTGGTCAATTTTAGCAGCGAAAATAGATCCGATGAATCCAAACAAAGATCACGGCATAGCGCACCTCACAGCAACACTCAATCGTGTTTTGAATGATTCAGTGTTTTGAACGAATCGGTTGAGTCAAAGATTCAATGACCCATGCACAAACATCTGTCTCATTCTTGATGAATCGGCCGTTTGAACGAATCGTTTGAATGAGCGACTCAATGACTCGCTTAATAAAACCGCTTATCACCTGCGTTTGCGCTCACTATCGACAAAGCAATCAAATTTGTTCAATTTTTTTTTTTTTTTTTTTTTTTTTTTAAATCAGTCCAAACACATTTTAAATTTTTATTCAGGAGTTATGTATATACAAAACTATAACTTTTTATGACAGTAGTTTAGTGCTAAAAAAATTTTTGCAAATTTTTTATTTTTTTTTTCAGGCTTTTTTTCCTCCCATCCTGTAGCCTACTCGCGCCCCCCCGGGAGGGGGGCGCGCCCCACCGGTTGAGAACCACTGCCCTAGTACATAATCCTGACCATGTTGTCAAGAGGCCATATTCTAATCCACACATCCACCATATGTCTGCCAATGCAATATCGATGCCATCAAATATACACTGAAAAAAGTGTATAACTCCCTTGTTAACTGACGGTCACAGAAACATTTGTACTGTAATCAATGCAACAATCACTTAACCAGAGATTAGACACACAACGAGTCTGTGCTCATTCTCAATGAGATCAGTTCATTTACAGATGATTGTCATTATAAATATATGACAACCAACTATGGACCATTTCTTCTGGGTTTTGAGCTGTAACAAATATGTTCGAGGAACACATGGTTACAAAAAACCCATCTAACGCAGAAGTCAAGGGTCAAGAGTCCAACTAAAGCAGACACTGATCTCTAACATGGTTACTTCAATTGAAAATAAATCAACATCTAAACCTTAGTTAATTCTCAATAAGATCTTCTGTAGATGTCTGACTGAAATAAGTTCAGAGCACTCATAATTGTTAGTTTTAAAAACTTAAATGTTTTAAGGCAATCGGTTTACTCAAACGGTTTGTTACCCTAACTTGGGTTTTACAGTGATGAACTGTTGCCTTCTAACAATAGAGTTAATGTTACTCAATTTTTATAAGTAATTAGTTATGTAATTTAATGAAAAATATTAGGTAGACATTACCTAATTTCTTTTAGTTTGTCATAGCTGTAAAATTTAGGTACTCTTTACTCAATATATAGGATAGAATCTACTCAAACAAAGTGAGTGCAAATTGTTACCTCAATTTTATTGAGTAAATATAGTGGATTACTCAATTTTATTGAGTAAATATAGTGCATCACTTTTTTCAGTGTAGGTGGTGGGCCTTCTTTTATCACTAAATAGTCATCTTTACATCATGGTATTTTCCATATTTTGCTACATTTCCCTTTAAATCTTCCTACGTCAACATTTCCCTTCTTTTCATAACATTCAAATTCCTGATCTGCCATTAATTGTATTTTTCCTTGTGGCTTTTGTATTTTTACTTTCTGTACTATTGGCCACTTACGGGTACATATGTTCTGTAATTCAGTTGCTTCTCTGTAATTTGTTGAAGACTGGTGAAACTGGCACCAATTTGGGCAAAATGCCATTTTTTGCGTACAGTTTCTAAAGACATTTTTCTCTCTGCCTCTGTCTATAAATCATTTACCTCCCATTCTTACTACATCTAGCCCCATTGCATTAGATAGTCCCAGAGGTTGGTAGTCCAGGGGTCAGAAAGTAAAAGTCCTGCCATATGTTTGTTCCACCCATGAACTCAGCAGCTGATTTCACCAGAGGAGGAACCAAGTCATTCCTTTCAAGTCACAAGCAAGTCTCAAGTCAAATCCCAAGTCCTCAAAGAGTTAAAGTTAATGAGGTAATTAAATGACTAATTAAATGATGATTGTGCATTAGTGATGAACACCTGCTGTTATTGAGAATTACAGAGGATCAGATGTTGATGTTTTATTGGTTAAAATGATGCCACCATCATGGAGATCAGTGTTTGGTTTAGTTGAGCTCTTGACCCTTTTAATAAATCAAAATAATTTGCTTCTAAGCAAGTGCAATATTGTTTCATAGCAAGCGTTTGTACATCGCTGAACCAAAAAACTGATGTAGGAGGTTAACTAAAGATTTCTGTTTTTAAATCATTTGAGTGCGCATCATGAAGGTGTCTTGCTTTGGTATTTTGAGTGATATTCAGCAATTACTGAATTGCAGAAAGAAAAAAAAAGTTCTATTAAACAAATGCTGCTGTGATGGTTACATATGAGAAAGAAGAACTGCATCTTCTTCTTTTTCTTCTTTTTGTGAGATTTGCGGCAGTTAAGACGCTTCAAATGCGTACTACTGCCCTCCTTAGTTCATCTAAAGAACTCCTCTTAGATTAAATTCTCAAATAAAGACCTGTGTGGAATAAAAAACTTATAACAGTCTTTGTTGTTTCATATTCCTTATTTTCAAGAATCGATTTTACAGATAAAGATGAGACTCCGATTTTCAACAGATCAGAAAACATGCGATTTCTTGCAGCACGAAGAATTTCACACTCCATTACTACATGCTTCACTGTTTCTAATTCTCCACACAAACATCTGCCGTCTGGATGCTTGCCAACCCATAATTCAGGGCACAGTGCCCCAATCTTAATCTAGTGATTACCACACTATCCCTCCTCTCCAATCTTGTGAATGATGGGTGCATTAATGTAGGCTGAATGGATAAATAATGTCTGCCTTTACTTCCTTCTTCCCATTCTTTCTGCCATATTTGCTTTATTTTTTGCTGTATAATACTCTTGCAGAAGAACTGCATCAGCTCAGGCTTTTAGACATGAACACTTATCATTCGATCCTCAACGGTGGTGACAATAATAATTCATACTGCAGTGCATGATGGGAGTTTTTACTATGGTCTTACCCAGCATGCATTGCAGCATGAAGAATTTTGTTGATTGTCACCATTGTTGAGATTCATATGCTGGTTCTTGATGTCTGTGTGCATCTAAACAGCAGAAGAGTTCAAGTGTTTGTATGCGTTACATACAGTAGATTTCAAATGAATTCATTCTATTAAAACAGCGCATTCTTTGCATGCTGTAGTTTCACAAAGTTAATTTTTCGAAACTTAAAAACATAAAATTAAAAATAAATAAATAACAGCTAGTCTAGCTGTAAAAGCATGTTTGCTCATTGTGCAGTTCTGATATCTCTGTTTTACAGCACCATATGCATTGCTGCAAAGAGAGATCTAACACAGGAGTCAAGGGTCAAGGGCCCAACTAAAGCACGCACTGATCTCTGTGATGGTGGCATTATTTTAACCAATAAAACATCAACATCTGATCCTCTGTGAGTCTCAATAACAGCAGGTGTTCTTCACTAACGCACAATCATCATTTAATAAGACACTTAATTATCTCATTAACTTTAACTCTTTGAGGACTTGGGATTTGACTTGAGACTTGCTTGTGTCTTGAAAGGAATGACTTGGTTCCTCCTCTGGTGAAATCAGCTGCTGAGCTCATGGGTGGAATAAACACATGGCAGGACTTTTACTTTCTGACCCCTGGATTGTCCGCCTCTGGATAGTCCTGGACATTTCTTAAATCATTCGTCATGAAATATTCTGCAACTAGAACTGTGTATAGGTATTGGTACCATATATAAAATTGGTCTTGCTTCAAAGCAAACTATGCAGTTTTCCCATTTCTCTTTTTCTGCTGTGTAGATTACCCATTTATGCCAATTGTTGTCTTCTGCCTTTTCCCATAATATATCTGAATTGCCCATTTTCATATAATTGGTGTTATAATTGTCATCTACAATGTGTCTATTTTGTCTAGATATTTGTTCCTCCTCATCTAGTTCTTGTTCGTTTTGGATTAAGTTAAAGCCACTACTAGATTCATTCGAGGGTTGAAAAGTCAATTTTAGGGAAGTCTGGGTGCTGTTGTCTTCGGCTTGAGCTTGTAGAATTACAATATGCATTAGGCATGTGATGATCATCAGATTTCTTTCCACTTTTCTGCTTCTCACAAAATAATGTGAGCTCCTTGTTTCTTTTTGATTTGTCATCAGTTTGCACTTCAGTTTGCACTTGTGTCACTTGTCTCTCCTTGTCACTTTCTCCTGAGTTGTCTGCTTGTCTGTATCCTTCTCTTTCCACTTCCTCTTTTCCATTTGTTGGCTCCCAGGTATTTTGATCATCTCGTTAGCTGTCCCATCTTCACCAGGGTAACTCTTTGCTAGTCGTTGCAATGGTCTTTCCCTCATTGGAACAAGTTTTTGTTAGTGATATAAAACATGCTCATTTGCTCATCTGGACAGTTATCCTTCTTGGTCTGACCTGTGGAAACTTCACGTGGGTTGAGGGCTGTTCTGGCGCCATTTTTAAGCTCTCACAAATCCATTGCTATCAATAAAATACACAGTAAAACCTCCAGTGTTAAATCAACACTCCCAGTGTATACATAATCCACACTCAGGGTGTTAAAAAAGTAACACTGAAGCAGTGTTAAAGTAAATGGGATAATTAGTGTAGTAATTGAGTGATGATTGAGCATTAATGAAGAACACCTGCTGTTAACAAACTGAACCACTGAAAGAAAGAGAAAGAAGAACAGAAAAAAGAGCCGAGACGAGCTGAAAAACAAGATCTTAAATCTCTCAAGATCTCAGCAGAGGATGATTAAACAACTCCATAAACAGCATCACCAGCGTCACACGTTACTAACCAGATTGACTTTAGATGTTGATGTTTTAGTTTAGTTTGAGTTACCATCATCGAGGTCAGTGGTTGCTTTAGTTGGGCTCTCGACCCTTGACTTAAAACTTTACAATTACTTTGGCTGCTATAACTGCGTGTTTCTTTAGACATGTTAGTTATGGCCTTAGGGTGTTGATGGTTAGACTTCTATAAAGAAACCACCAGCATTTAGTGATTTCATTCAGAGCATGTCATTGATTGATTAATTTTTTTTTATTCGCATAATATAAAGCTTGATCCTTCAGTTTTGAGATTCATTTGAAAGACTTTTAAAAGTAAATTGGCACTGAAAGGTTCAAACTGCATTATCATACAGACATCAAGACTCAGCATATGAATCTCAACAATGGTGACAATCAACATATTCAGATAAAAAGATCATCTGTGAACATCACAAAACACGCTACTAAAAGTCACAACAAAATAGCAAAACAAAAGGAAATAGTAAGAATAAAAGAAAATACTAAGACAGCTGCATAATTTATTCATGTCGCATTGCATGCTGGGAGCCATGGATTAGTTTTGATTGGTGCTCCCAGAATGCACTGCAACATGGAGCTTTATGTTGATTGTCACCATTGTTGAGATTCATATGCTGATTCTTGAAGTCTGTTTGATGAAGAAAAGTAAACTTTCAGTGCAGAATAAGTTTCAAGTCTTTTAGATTAACATTAAAACTGTCAGATCTTAAACTATACAATCTCAATAACAAAATTTATTAATACATATACCAGTGACTGTACTCAAAGTAAAAGTTATTCAAGCCACTATACGCTGATTATGTCTTTAGTAACATAATCAACTCCTGATCACATTTTCGCTTGGTTTTTTTTCTTTTCGCCATAACTAACATGTCTAAATAAACACGCAGTTATAGCAGCCAAAGTAATTGTAAAGTTTTAAGTCAAGGGTCAAGAGCCCAACTAAAGAAAACACTGACCTCGATAATGGTAATTCAAACAAAACTAAAACATCAACATCTAAAGTCAATCTGGTTAGTAACGTGTGAAGCTGATGATGCTGTTTATGGAGTTGTTTAATCATCCTCTGCTGAGATCTTGAGAGATTTAAGATCTTGTTTTTCAGCTCGTCTCGTCTCTTTTTTCTGTTCTTCTTTCTCTTTCTTTCAATGGTTCAGTTTGTTAACAGCAGGTGTTCTTCATTAATGCTCAATCATCACTCAATTACTAAACTAATTATCTCATTAACTTTAACACTGACTCAGTGTTACTTTTTTAACACTCTGAGTGTGGATTATATATACATTGGGAGTGTTGATTTAACACTGGAGGTTTTACTGTGTACAGATAGATAGATAGCAACTTGATTCACATGTGATGTGTGTGCTGTTAGGCACACACATCACATGTGAAAAGAAAAGAAAGCCTTTTCAAAAGTTAGGGTAGTCTGAGAAGTTCCTAAAACTTGCAACAAAATTGCTAAGTTGGCAATACTGTTAACCACTTCTCCTTCGCCAACACACTCTATCTGTGCAGACATTCACCACAACTGGCAGTTTTAATTGTGTAAAGCCTGACATTAGAAATAATTAAATGAACAATATTACAAAACATTTGCTTTTATGGTTCATATAGTCTTATAAATTGAGAATATGGAGGAAAAAACTGAAGGGCGTAAGTGACATTTTTGGAAAGTTGTTCAAATGAAAGCTCTTAATGAGCTCTTTCTACTGGCAAAAGTACTGTCATCCATAAGTGTACAAATTTGTATTATAAACAGTTGAAATCAGTACACAAAGTCACAAACTAAGCTACAATTTTTGTTTTGGCTCTCCTGTAAAGTTGGTGAAATGTCACTTACGCCCTTCTGGTTCTCACCCCTCGATATGAAGTTTTTGCAGATGCTGATATTTTTTGTTACGCCTACGCTTTCAAAAAAGGTGTTGCAATATTTTGTTGAATATTTTGCTGAAGAGAAACTTTGTAAACGCCTCCTAAATATATAATGGAATGCCTGTATTAGAATAGGTGAAGACTTTACTCATCGAGCTCCAAGTCGTCCGGACCTGGCTGTCATAACAAGGACACTGTTGAAGGATTTCTGGAAACATCTGACCACATCTTCTCATATCGGAGGTGAGGGCGAATCTATAGATTTGGAGATGGCTTATGGATGGTAGAGATGTGAATTAGAGGATTTTTCTATTTTATAGGCGGAAGAAGCAAAGGACCTTCTTATTGAAGGATAGCAAAAAAAAAAAAAGGCAAAAAAGGATACAATAAGGATGAGAATAAGGAGGGGAATAAGGACAAGGATGAGAATCTATGAATATGGAAATGGGAAATTAACAAATAAAAGTACACGAAGTAAAACCTCCAGTGTTAAATCAACACTCCCAGTGTATATATAATCCACACTCAGAGTGTTAAAAAAGTAACACTGAAGCAGTGTTAAAGTTAATGAGATAATTAGTTTAGTAATTGAGTAATGATTGAGCATTAATGAAGAACCCCTGCTGTTAACAAACTGAACCATTGAAAGAAAGAGAAAGAAGAACAGAAAAAAGAGACGAGACGAGCAGAAAAACAAGATCTTAAATCTCTCAAGATCTCAGCAGACGATGATTAAACAACTCCATAAACAGCATCACCAGCGTCACACGTTACTAACCAGATTGACTTTAGATGTTGATGCTTTAGTTTTGTTTGAATTACGATTATCGAGGTCAGTGTTTGCTTTAGTTGGGTTCTCGACCCTTGACTTAAAACTTCACAATTACTTTGGCTGCTATAACTGCGTGTTTATTTAGACATGTTAGTTATGGCGAAAAGAAAAAAAGCCAAGAGAAAGTGTGATCATGAGTTGGTTATGTTACTAAAGACATAATCAACGTATAGTGGCTTGAATAACTGATTTTACTTCGAGTATAGTCACTGGCAGATTTATTAATTTTGTTATTGAGATTGTGTAGTTTAAGACCTGACAGTTTTAATATTAATCTAAAAGACTTGAAACTTATTCTGCACTGAAAGTTTACTTTTCTTCATCAAACAGACTTCAAGAATCAGCATATGAATCTCAACAATGGTGACAATCAACATAAAGCTCCATGTTGCAGTGCATTCTGGGAGCACCAATCAAAACTAATCCATGGCTCCCAGCATGCAATGCGACATGAATAAATTATGCAGCTGTCTTAGTATTTTCTTTTATTCTTACTATTTCCTTTTGTTTTGCTATTTTGTTGTGACTTTTAGTAGTGTGTTTTGTGATGTTCACAGATGATCTTTTTATCTGAATATGTTGATTGTCACCATTGTTGAGATTCATACATTGAGTCTTGATGTCTGTATGATAATGCAGTTTGAACCTTTTAGTGCAGATTTACTTTTAAAAGTCTTTCAAATTAATCTTAAAACTGACGGGTCAAGCTTTGAATTATGTGAACAAAATTTAAAAAAATTAATCAATCAATGACATGCTCTGAATGAAATCACTAAATGCTGGTGATTTCTTTATAGAAGTCTAACCATCAACACCCAAATGCCATAACTAACATGTCTAAACAAACACGCAGTTATAGCAGCCAAAGTAATTGTAAAGTTTTAAGTCAAGGGTCAAGAGCCCAACTAAAGCAAACACTGACCTCGATAATGGTAACTTAAACTAAACTAAAGCATCAACATCTAAAGTCAATCTGGTTAGTAACGTGTGAAGCTGGTGATGCTGTTTATGGAGTGGTTTAATCATCGTCTGCTGAGATCTTGAGAGATTTAATGTCTTCTTTTATCTTGTGTTGATTTCATCTAAGGCTGTGGCTGAAGTCAGCTGTAGTTCTTGTATTTCTGCTCGTCTCGTCTCTTTTTTCTGTTCTTCTTTCTCTTTCTTTCAGTGATTCAGTTTGTTAACAGCAGGTGTTCTTCATTAATGCTCAATCATCACTCAATTACTACACTAATTATCTCATTAACTTTAACACTGCTTCAGTGTTAATTTTTTAACACTCTGAGTGTGGATTATATATACACTGGGAGTGTTGATTTAACACTGGAGGTTTTACTGTGCAGTTTAAAATTATACAAAGAATATTGTCACTCCTAAACATAAGATTATTGTTTAGGCTATACCGTGTAATATTAGAATAGGTACCCCTTATGCAGAGTTCACACTGCACGATTTTAGCCCGATTTTTCACTCGCCGACAGGTTTTGATAAATCGCCGGCAAATGCCCGACATCGGAGGCAAATCGGAGCTCGTTCACGCGAGTGACAATCGCGCAGTGTGAATTATCAAAGACGCGATCTGAGGGAATCGCCGACACGTCGCCGAGCCTGTGAAATGTTTGGCATGCTAAATATCTGGAACTGTCGGCGATTCACAATCCTATAATTATTTATCCTAAAGTATAAAAAATAATTTATGCTAAAGTTTAAATTATTTGTAATTTACAGGTTGTCACCCCCTTTATTCCCCAAACGTTGCATATTATTCCCCTATACCTACATTATAATTACAAAATCATTACGCTGTAACTTCAGTTTACTTACGCACTTCTTTGCAGGTTGCATATCTGGTTGTTACCCCCTTATTACCCAGACGTAACAGATTGTTCCATTATACCTACACTGTAAAAAGTGATCCACTTTATTTACTCAATAAAATTGAGCTATACACTATATTTACTCAATAAAATTGTCAACAGATTACAAGCAATATTATTAATTAAATTCAACACATAAAAAATTATTAGAATTAATCAAATGAGATGTGTATTAACCAAAATGAGTAAAACAGCACAACAAAATTAACCAAAATTCAAACAAAAACATTGGTTTCATTGGACAAAAAACATTATGCTAATGAACTCAGTTACAGCAGCCAAACAATATCTAATGTTAAAGAGTCAAGGGTCAAGAGCCCAACTAAAGCAAACATTGACCACCGTGACGGTGACCCAATGGTAAAACATGATTTTCTCCTTCAGTTTGTTAACATCAGGTGTCTTCAATAACTGTTTTGGGGGCCTGGAAACACAAGCTTTTGAACAAGATGTCTGTATCATCTCCATGTAAACAACAAAAACATGAATTTGTGAAAAAAATGACGTCATGTGCATGCATATTACGTTTTTGCACAGTGTCTCTTGATCGCCAACTACTGGCCTGACATGCATAACATAAGCCGCTTTTCCACTATCGGACCAAACGGTTCTCTTTGCTTAACTGTTCCGTTCTGTGCCGATCCGGGCCAGTCAGCACGGATACGGTTTCGTTTTCTACTGCTGGGCTCATAACGGATCTCTTTGGAATGCGTCAGTCGTTGCCGTGGTAACACAAGTGATTACATATGATATGAGGTGTAAATAACCACTGCGTTATGGAGGATGATCAGAAATTTCTTTAGATTTTATTACTAATTTGTGTTTACATTGCTCAAAATAGCGCGCTTAGCAAGCTACGGAGAAACTAACAGCCAGGCAACAGACAAGTGACAGATCTAGAGTGGCGACGTCACGCACACGCACTCCACCAGCACGGTTGTCTAACCGTGCCGAGAATTCCAGACCGAGAATGGTTTGTAATCGTGCCGCGCCGTACCAGGCTCACGTGGAAAAACAACTGGAACCGTACCTTACTGTTTCTTAGAACCGTTCAGCCCGATAGTGGAAAAGCAGCTATAGTATCATTAGCATAGTGTTTTTTCCCTCATTTTTTGTCCAATGAAACCAATATTTTTGTTTAAATTTTACTTAATTTTTTTGTGCTATTTTATATCACTTTTTACAGTGTACACGTACGTTCTTTATAGGTACACTATAATAAACGTACACTGTAAATACAGTATATTTATGTAGTTCTTTGCGGGTTGTAATCTAAAGCGTTACCAAAAGTTGTTGGTGTTTTACTGCCACTGTATTTATTAATTTCAGCTGGAAACTACAGTGAATTATGTACATTTTTAAAAGAACATAGGAAGAGGCCAGTGAGCCTGGGTTGCAATTGCAAAAACAAGACAATGTGTGCTTTAAAATAATAGCATAAGAATGTATTTAACTTTTTATTTATTTAGTATTCTTTTTTCCTTTTTTATACAGCTTCTTTAAAAGTGTTCAAAACCAAACCAACTAAAAAAATGAGAGAGACAGGTGAGTACATTCAGAAGTATATAACCTGGCATATAGATACAATCAGTAAATGTGTTTGCAAGATAAATATGTCACTAAATAAATATATATTTGTATCTTCATAGAACCTCTAATTTCAGACAATGATGACAATGATTCATCTGGTAAGATTTCTTTAGTAATTTTACATTTTATCCACTTTTCCAGTTTCATTTTTGATCTTCACTGTAAAAAAATTGCAGTTACTGTCTTTAAATAAAGCAGCAGAACATCGGTGTTTGCGGCTCATCATTGACTGAAGCACAGGCTCTACTCTCCACCAATCGTGACCCACAAAACTAAATTAGATCTCTCTTGTGCAAAATAATACAGTTCAATTAAATATTTACTCTCCTTATAGATAACACCTCATTCTTCTTTTTATTCTGTAACACTTTAAAATAACTGCACGCTATGAATCATTAGGTAAGCATTAGTAAATAGTCAATTCATCCTTTATAAAGCATTGTTCCAACATTAATAGTCATTAGTAAGCAGTTTGTAAATACAGCTATAAATGCCTTGTTCTTGATTTATAAGCATATCTATTACAAAGGAGATTTAACCTCTTAACTGTCACCGTCCACCCTGTGGGACGCCTACGTTTACTTCACTATTTTACAATTAAATCCTAATCTAATCATGACAAACTGTATATCGTTGGAAAGGTCTAAGACTCCTAAATAGGTATTTTACCACTTTTTCTGTAAAAAAATTATGTAGGAAAAGTAATAGATTAATTTATGACCAGAGTTGTAAAGTCCAGGGGTCAGAAAGTAAAAGTCCTGCCATATGTTTGTTCCACCCATGAACTCAGCAGCTGATTTCACCAGAGGAGGAACCAAGTCATTCCTTTCAAGTCACAAGCAAGTCTCAAGTCAAATCCCAAGTCCTCAAAGAGTTAAAGTTAATGAGATAATTAAGTTTCTAATTAAATGATGATTGTGCGTTAGTGATGAACACCTGCTGTTATTGAGAATTACAGAGGATCAGATGTTGATGTTTTATTGGTTAAAATGATGCCACCATCATGGAGATCAGTGCTTGCTTTAGTTGGGCTCTTGACCATTTTAATAACTGAAGGTGGTTTGCTTTTAAGCAATTGCAATATTGTTTTACGACAAATATTTGTACATTGCTGAATTAAAAGCTTGAAGCAGATGCGTGTACACTTTCTGCTTTCATTCACTTGAATGAACATCACTCCACCTGTATCTGGTGTGTGGTGGAGGAGAGCCCCCCACATGATTGTAAAGTGCTTTTGGTGTGTTTCAATACATAGTAAAGCACTGCGTAAGTGCCTCACTCGTCACAAAGATATCTCTCTTTGGTAATATCCAGCTGTTTATAAACAAATTGTCACCTTAATGCTTAAATATTGGAAAAAAGAAAAACTGTGTCACTCAGGCTTCTATACGTGAACACTTATCATAGGATCCTCAACAATGGTGACAATAATTATTCATGCTGCAGTGCATGATGGGAGTTTTTACTATGGTGTTACCCAGTATGCATTGCAGCATGAAGCATTTTTCTGATTGTCACCATTGTTGAGATTCATATGCTGGCTCTTGATGTCTCTGTGTGTATAAATAGGTCTGGAGTTTTAATATTTATGTGCATTACAGAAATTTACAATTTATTCAATATAACTATTAGAGCAACACTTTCATCGCATGCTGTAGTTTCACAGGGTTGATTATTGAAAACCTGAACATACAAATAAAAGAAAAAGAGTTATTTTGGAGGTAAACAGGTCAGCGCCTGATGACTATCTCATCATATGAAAACAGCTATTAGCTGCTCACTGTATAGCACTGATCTCTCTGCTTTATAACAACACATGCACTGCTGCAGAGAGAGATCTGATTACAGAGGATCAGATGTTGATGTTTTATTGGATAAAATGATACCATCACGGAGATCAGTGCTTGCTTTAGTTGGGCTCTTGACCCTTTTAATAACTGAAAGCGGATTGCTTTTAAGCAATTGCATTATTGTTTCACAACAAACATTTGTGCATTGCTGAAGTAAAAGCTTGAGGAAACAGATGAGCTTGCACTTTTGGCTTTTGTGTTACTTCAATTAACATCGTTTATTGACTGATAGTCAGCTATTACAGAACAGCAAAAATGTACTGTTGAACAAATGCCATCGTAATGCTTACATATTGGGAAAAAAAAACTATATTGCTCAGGCTTTTAGACATGAACACTTATAATACGATCCTCAACAGTGGTGACAATAATTATTCATACCGCAGTGCATGATGGGAGTTATTACAATGGTGTTACCCAGCATACATTGCAGCATGAAGAATTTTGTTGGTTGTCACCATTGTTGAGATTCATATGCTGGTCCTTGATGTCTCTGTGTGTATAAATAAAACTGAAGTTTAAATATTTACATGCATTACATAGCTTTAAAATTTAAAATACACCACTGACCGGTCTGCTTTACAACAGCACATGCAGTGTTACAGAGAGAGATCTAACACAGGAAGTCAAGCGTCAAGAGCCCAACTAAAGCAAGCACTGATCTCCATGATGGTGGCATCATTTTATCCAATAAAACATCAACATCCGATCCTCTGTAATTCTCAGTAACAGCAGGTGTTCATCACTAATGAACAATCATCATTTAATTAGTCTCTTAATTATACAGATACGGATAGGGTCACCCAGATAGCAAAAGGACACCGGATGGGATCCGCCCCGGAGGTACCACAGACTCCGGAACGGATCCGCAAAATGGGTCCGTATCAAAGTCCACTTGCACAGCGCCGCGGATCCGGAACAGATAAGGATTATGGATCCGGACCGGATCCAGTCCAGACCCTATCCGTATCCGTATAATTAAGAGACTAATTAAATGATGATTGTGCATTAGTGATGAACACCTGCTGTTACTGAGAATTACAGAGGATCGGATGTTGATATTTTATTGGATAAAATTATACCACCATCACGGAGATCAGTGCTTGCTTTAGTTGGGCTCTTGACGCTTGACTTCCTGTATTAGATCTCTCTCTGTAACACTACATGTGCTGTTGTAAAGCAGACCGGTCAGTGCTGTGCTGTGAGCGATTTTAGTTGTTTTCATATGATGAGACACTCATCAGGTGCTGACCTGTTTACATCCTAAATGTGTGTATATATATATATATATAAAATATGTAAATAATTAATTTTGTGTGAACCACTGCTGTTATAGTGAATGAATTTCAAGTCTATGTAACGCATGTAAATATTTAAACTCCAGTGTAATTTAGACACACACAGACATCAAGAACCAGCATATGAATCTCAACAATGGTGACAACCAACAAAATTCTTCATGCTGCAATGTATGCTGGGTAAAACCATTGTAATAACTCCCATCATGCACTGCAATATGAATAATTATTGTCACCACTGTTGAGGATCATATTATAAGTGTTCATGTCTAAAAGCCTGAGCAATATAATCTTTTTGCAATATTTAAGCATCAGGATGGCATTTGTTCAACAGTACATTTTTGCAGTTCTGTAATAGCTGACTATCAGTCAATAAACCAAAGAGAGACACCCTCATAATGTTCATTAAAGGGACACAAAAGCCAAAAGTGTAAGCTCATCTGTTTCCTCAAGCTTTTACTTCAGCAATGCACAAATGTTTGTTGTGAAACAATAATGCAATTGCTTAAAAGCAATCCGCTTTCAGTTATTAAAAGGGCCAAGAGCCCAACTAAAGCAAGCACTGATCTCCGTGATGGTGGTATCATTTTATCCAATAAAACATCAACATCTGATCCTCTGTAATTCTCAGTAACAGCAGGTGTTCATCACTAATGCACAATCATCATTTAATTAGTCTCTTAATTATACGGATATGGATAGGGTCTGATCCGGTCCGGATCCGTAATCCTTATCTGTTCCGGATCCGCGGCGCTGTGCAAGTGGACTCCGATACGGACCCGTTTTGCGGATCCGTTCCGGAGTCTGTTGCTATCAGGGCAGTTTCCATGAGGGCCCCACATGGGTCAGCCCAGATGAAACAATGAAATGAACTCTGCTCAGTATGCATACTACAGAGTGCTAAATATAAGACTGAAGCAGCGCTGCAGTTCATTAGATAATTAAGTGATTAATCTAGTACTGATTGAGCATTAGTGACGAACACCTGCTAAAGAAAAAAGAGACGAGCAGGAGCACAACAACTACTATTGACTTCCAGCCACAGCCTGCAAAACAACTGAAGATAAAAGACATTAAATCTCTGAAGATCTAAGCAGAGGATTAAACAACTCCACAAACAGCATTACTAGCATCATTATTACTAACCAGACTGACTTTATTTCTGTCAGATTGTCTGGAGAAGCTCTTACTGAGAAATACAGAGGTTCAGATGTTGGTTTTATATATTTCTCAATAAAGTAATAGTGCATATCCCAAATATCAGAACTCATAAATGCCATTTCCATACCTAAAATACATATTTTACAGTCACTGTTATGCACATTGATTATAAACACAGCTCAAAGGCTTCCTACCAGTGGCTTTAACAAAACTTAACATCCAATATGGTTTTATCATGGATAGAATGCAAAATATTTCAATACAAGCATTTCAGTGAAGTTTAATTTATGCAGTATTTCAAACCTTTAACCTACGGGAAAAATCAACCCAGTTTAAGAGTAACCCAATTCCATTGAAAAAATGCAGGCTTGACAACTCTGCATCCAGCACGAGCTGCGGGAGTGAGATTTGACTGATCGCGGGTCGAGAGTAAGGAGAGACGCTGAAGGATTTGCTGCTCAACAGATCCTGAGCTCACTGACAAATATCTTGTAAAATGTGCACCCTTTACACAGAGTACACGTGATCGTGAAAATGAAAGTGAAAGTGAACAGTGCAAGCACTCATTCAAAAGCGATTCCAATGCCGTGCATGTTGATAGCAGCTCCCTGACATTTTTTTAAATATAACTCTGATTGTATTTGTCTGAAAGAAGAAAGTCATGCACACCTAGGATGGCTTGAGGTTGAGTAAATCATGGGAAATCATAAATCATAAATCTGAGTAAATCATCATCAACTATCCCTATAATTGGCATATTAAACAATGAAAAATCATGTAATAATTTTAATGTAATTATTATTGTTTTTATTATAACTTCGTGTTTAAGCGCTTTGTTTAATCCTGGATATTTTAATCCGGTTTAAAGGATCACATTCATCTGATATCAGGATTGTTCTGCTGGGTAAAACTGGATCAGGAAAGAGTTCAACAGGAAACACTATACTGGGCAGAGATACTATACTGGACACCTGTTTTAAGGTGGATGATTCACAAGAGTCATGTACTAATACCTGTGAGAAAAGAGAAGTACTGATTGGTGAACAGAGGATCTCAGTCATCGACACTCCAGGACTGTTTGATACGACAATGTCAGAGCAGGAAATGAAGGATGAAATAGTGAAGTGTGTGGAGATGTCTCTTCCTGGTCCTCATGTGTTTCTGCTGGTCATCAGACTGGACGTGAAATTCACAGAAGAAGAGAAAAACACTGTGAAATGGATTCAGGAGAACTTTGGAGAAGAAGCTGCACGTTACACCATCATTCTGTTCACTCACGCTGATCATCTGAAGGGAGAACCATTAAATGAGTATATCAAGAAACCTAATAATCTCAAGGCTCTTGTTAATGCGTGCGGTGGAAGATTTCACTCATTCAACAATAAAGATATGAGGAGCCGCTCACAGCTCACTGAACTGCTGGAGAAGATTAAGAGGATGAAGGAGAATGGAATAGGATACTACACTAATAAGATGTATGAAGAAGCTCAGAGGAGATTAAACAGAGAACAGTTCTGTAAGTGTGTGTCTTTGAAACATATTATCACCCTTATATTAACAGCGGTGGGTGTCACTGTCTGGTTCATTCCATATTGCATATCATTAAGTTAATTTAGTATATTTTTTTTTAAATTGTGGTTTGTTTGTTAGTTTATTGCCTGCATTGTGAACACTGATTATTTGAATTATTTTGATTGACAGGGTCTGGAAATCACCGGATTATGCTGCTGGGTAAACCTAGATCAGGAAAGACCAGTGCTGTAAAAACCATCATGGGCCGAGAGAGTTTTACTAATACCTGTGAAATACAAGAAGCTTATGTTGATGGAAAGAACATGAAAATAATCGACACTCCAGGACTGATTGATGGATCAGAAGAGAAGATGAAAACTGAATTAGAGAAGTGTGTCCGTATGTCTGCTCCTGGTCCTCATGTGTTTCTGCTGGTCATCAGACTGGAAAAGAGATTCAAAGATGTGGAGAAAAACACAGTGAAATGGATTCAGAAGAACTTTGGAGAAGATGCTTTACATCACACCATCATTCTGTTCACTCACGCTGATCATCTGAAGGGAGAACCATTAGATGTGTATATCAGAGGCAATCCAGTTTTACAAGCACTTACTAAAAAGTTTGGTGGCAGATTCCACTCATTCAACAATAAGGACATGAAGAATCTCTCTCAGGTCCCTGAACTGATACAAAAAATTAATGAAATGATTGAGAAGAATGGATTGCTGCACTACACTATTGAAATGTACCAAAAAGCTCAGAGAAAGAAACAGTTCTGTAAGTGTGTTTGTCTTTTTGTGTCTATAATAATTAATTTTCAATACAATAATACCATTGTGTATCAGCAATGCAAAAATAAAATCTACCCAGGTTGCTCTCTATGTTTACATGGCCATCAGTAATCTAATTACACAGAACAGCAAAACCCCCAGTGTTAATTGAATGAGATTGAATGAATGAGATAATTAGGCGATTAATTGAGTGATGATTGACCATCATTGAAGACACCTGATGTGAACAAGCAGAAGCACCAAAGAAGAAAATCTAAATTTGTATGTCACCATTATAGTGGTCAGTGTTTGCATTAGTTGGGATCTTGACCCTTAAATTTTTAACATCAGATTTTGTTAGTTGTAGTTGATCTACAACAGCCAGACAAACCAGAGGAAAGATGATCATGTGGTGTTGACTAGATTTTGAACTAATCATGATGTAGGGATCTGAATTGTGAGTTAGGTTTTCTTTAATGATTACAAGATCTGGCATGTTTGGCATAATCACACAGATGTTTTCAGAAGTTACTAGTACATAACATATATAAAACAACATCTTTAATTTAGACACACAGACATCAAGAATCAGCGTGAGAATCACAACAATGGTGAACATCAAAAAAGCATGTTGTAGGCAAAGAAAATTAATCATTGGCTCCCATCATGCATTGCGGCATGAATAAATTATGAGCTGAATTGTCTTTGTAACTTCTTTTATTTTTGCTGTTTTTATGTGACTCTTTAGTAGCTTGTTTTGTGATGTTCAGAGTTTATCTGTTTATCTGAATATGCTGTTTGTCACCGTAGTTGAGATTCATACGCTGATTCTTAATGTCTGTGTCTGCCTAAAACAAAGACTTCTTTTTTTTTTTTTTTATCAGAACAGCTTGGTAGAAACCACTACAGAATATATAGAAAATACAGTGTCTTTCACATTGGAATCACAAAGCTGTTGTAACCAATAAAGATAATATAACTCAGAGACCAGACTCTAAACAAGTTCAATGACTCAAATCAAACAATGATCATGTTAAAACACAACTATAAAATCTAACCTAATGACTTTTGCTTTTGGCTTGTCTGGCTGCTATGACAGCAGCCAAACTAAACTTAAAATTAAAAAGTCAAAAGTCAAGATCCCAACTGATGCAAACACTGATCACTATAATGGTGACATAAAAATTGTGATTTTCTCCTTTGGTGATTCTGCTTGTTAACATCAGGTGTCTTCAATAATGGTCAATCACCACTCAATTAATCACCTAATTATCTCATTCACTTTAACACTGCTTCAGTGTTTATATGAGTCCAGTGAGTCCACACTCAGAGTGTTAAATTAACACTGGGGATTTTGCTGTGTAGATAGTTTTAGATACATAGTTTTCGGTTAAGTTTTTTAAAAGATTTATTTTTGCCATTTTTACTTTTACAGTCAGGTCCATAAATATTGGGACATCGACACAATTCTAACTCTAATTCATTTTGGCTCTATACACCACCACAATGGATTTCAAATGAAACGAACAAGATGTGCTTTAACTGCAGACTGTCAGCTTTAATTTGAGGGTATTTACATCCAAATCAGGTGAACGGTGTAGGAATTACAACAGTTTGCATATGTGCCTCCCACTTGTTAAGGGACCAAAAGTAACGGGACAGAATAATAAATCATAAATCAAACTTTCACTTTTTAATACTTGGTTGCAAATCCTTTGCAGTCAATTACAGCCTGAAGTCTGGAACGCATAGACATCACCAGACGTTGGGTTTCATCTCTGGTGATGCTCTGCCAGGCCTCTACTGCAACCGTCTTCAGTTCCTGCTTGTTCTTGGGGCATTTTCCCTTCAGTTTTGTCTTCAGCAAGTGAAATGCATGCTCAATCGGATTCAGGTCAGGTGATTGACTTGGCCATTGCACAACAGTCCACTTCTTTCCCTTCAAAAACTCTTTGGCTGCTTTTGCAGTATGCTTTGGGTCATTGTCCATCTGCACTGTGAAGCGCAGTCCAGTGAGTTCTGAAGCATTTGGCTGAATATGAGCAGACAATATTGCCCGAAACACTTCAGAATTCATCCTGCTGCTTTTGTCAGCAGTCACATCATCAATAAAAACAAGAGAACCAGTTCCACTGGCAGCCATACATGCCCACGCCATGACACTACCGCCACCATCTTCACTGACGAGGTGGTATACTTAGGATCATGAGCAGTTCCTTTCCTTCTCCATACTCTTCTTTTCCCATCACTCTGGTACAAGTTGATCTGTCCATAGGATGTTGTTCCAGAACTGTGAAGGCTTTTTTAGATGTCGTTTGGCAAACTCTAATCTGGCCTTCCTCACTAATGGTTTACATCTTGTGGTGAACCCTCTGTATTCACTCTGGTGAAGTCTTCTCTTGATTGTTGACTTTGACACACATACACCTACCTCCTGGAGAGTGTTCTTGATCTGGCCAACTGTTGTGAAGGGTGTTTTCTTCACCAGGGAAAGAATTCTTCGGTCATCCACCACAGTTGTTTTCCGTGGTCTTCCGGGTCTTTTGGTGTTGCTGAGCTCCCCGGTGCGTTCCTTCTCTTTAAGAATGTTCCAAACAGTTGTTTTGGCCACGCCTAATGTTTTTGCTATCTCTCTGATGGCCCTGATAGCAACAGACTCCGGAACGGATCCGCAAAACGGGTCCGTATCGGAGTCCACTTGCACAGCGCCGCGGATCCGGAACAGATAAGGATTACGGATCCGGACCGGATCAGACCCTATCCATATCCGTATAATTAAGAGACTAATTAAATGATGATTGTGCATTAGTGATGAACACCTGCTGTTACTGAGAATTACAGAGGATCAGATGTTGATGTTTTATTGGATAAAATGATACCACCATCACGGAGATCAGTGCTTGCTTTAGTTGGGCTCTTGGCCCTTTTAATAACTGAAAGCGGATTGCTTTTAAGCAATTGCATTATTGTTTCACAACAAACATTTGTGCATTGCTGAAGTAAAAGCTTGAGGAAACAGATGAGCTTACACTTTTGGCTTTTGTGTCCCTTTAATGAACATTATGAGGGTGTCTCTCTTTGGTTTATTGACTGATAGTCAGCTATTACAGAACTGCAAAAATGTACTGTTGAACAAATGCCATCCTGATGCTTAAATATTGCAAAAAGATTATATTGCTCAGGCTTTTAGACATGAACACTTATAATATGATCCTCAACAGTGGTGACAATAATTATTCATATTGCAGTGCATGATGGGAGTTATTACAATGGTTTTACCCAGCATACATTGCAGCCTGAAGAATTTTGTTGGTTATTACCATTGTTGAGATTCATATGCTGGTTCTTGATGTCTGTGTGTGTCTAAATGACACTGGAGTTTAAATATTTACATGCGTTACATAAGACTTGAAATTCATTCACTATAACTATTACAGCAGTGGTTTACACAAAATTAATTATTTACATATTATATATATATATATATATATATATATATATATATATATATATATACACATTTAGGATGTAAACAGGTCAGCACCTGATGAGTGTCTCATCATATGAAAACAACTAAAATCGCTCACAGGACAGCACTGACCGGTCTGCTTTACAACCCCAGATAGCAAAAGGACACCGGATCGGATCCGCCCCGGAGGTACCACAGACTCCGGAACGGATCCGCAAAACGGGTCCGTATCAGAGTCCACTTGCACAGCGCCGCGGATCCGGAACAGATAAGGATTACGGATCCGGACAGGATCCGGTCCAGACCCTATCCGTATCCGTCTAATTAAGAGACTAATTAAATGATGATTGTGCATTAGTGATGAACACCTGCTGTTACTGAGAATTACAGAGGATCGGATGTTTTATTGGATAAAATGATACCACCATCATGGAGATCAGTGCTTGCTTTAGTTGGGCTCTTGGCCCTTGATTGCTGTGTTAGATCTCTCTCTGTAACACTGCATGTGCTGTTGTAAAGCAGACCGGTCAGTGCTGTGCTGTGAGCGACTGTTAGTTGTTTTCAGATGATGAGACAATCATCAGGTGCTGACCTGTTTACATCCAAAATATATATTTATATAGAATATGTGAACAATTAAATTTGTGTAAATTACTGCTGTAACAGTTATAGTGAATGAATTCTAAATCTATGTAATGCATGTAAATATTTAAACTCCAGTATCATTTAGACACACACAGACATCAAGAACCAGCATATGAATCTCAACAATGGTGACAATCAACAAAATGCTGCAATCCATGCTGGGTAACACCATAGTAAAAACTCCCATCATGCACTGCAGTATGAATAATTATTGTCACCACTGTTGAGGATCGTATTATAAGGGTTCATATCTAAAAGCCTGAGCAGTATAGTCCTTTTTTCCAATATTCAAGCGTTATGATGGCATTTGTTCAACAGTACATTTTGTCAGTTCTGTAATATCTGACTATCAGTCAATAAACCAAAGAGAGACACCTCCATGATGTTCATTCAAGTGACACAAAAGCCAAAAGTGTAAGCTCATCGGTTTCCACAAGCTTTTACTTCAGCAATGCACAAATGTTTGTTGTGAAACAATATTGCAATGGCTTAAAAGCAATCCGCTTTCAGTTATTAAAAGGGTCAAGAGCCCAACTAAAGCAAGCACTGATCTCCGTGATGGTGGCATCATTTTATCCAATAAAACATCAGCATGCGATCCTCTGTAATTCATCAGCGGGTCCGGATCGGATCCGTAATCCTTATCTGTTCCGGATCCGCTGCGCTGTGCAAGTGGACTCCGATACGGACCCGTTTTGTGGATCCGTTCCGGAGTCTGTTGCTATCAGGGACAGCACATGTAGTGTTACAGAGAGAGATCTAATACAGGAAGTCAAGCGTCAAGAGCCCAACTAAAGCAAGCACTGATCTCCGTGATGGTGGTATCATTTTATCCAATAAAATATCAACATCCGATCCTCTGTAATTCTCAGTAACAGCAGGTGTTCATCACTAATGCACAATCATCATTTAATTAGTCTCTTAATTATACGGATACGGATAGGGTCTGGACTGGATCCGGTCCGGATCCGTATCTGTTCCGGATCCGCGGCGCTGTGCAAGTGGACTCCGATACGGACCCGTTTTGCGGATCCGTTCCGGAGTCTGTGGTACCTCCGGGGCGGATCCGATCCGGTGTCCTTTTGCTATCTGGGGGGGTTTGTTTTGTTTTTTCAGCCTAATGATGGCTTGCTTCACTGATAGTGACAGCTCTTTGGATCTCATCTTGACAGTTGACAGCAACAGGTTCCAAATGCAAATAGCACACTTGAAATTAACTCTGGACCGTTTATCTGCTCATTGTAATTGGGATAATGAGGGAATAACACACACCTGGCCATTGAACAGCTGAGAAGCCAATTGTCCCATTACTTTTGGTCCCTTAACAAGTGGGAGGCACATATGCAAACTGTTGTAATTCCTACACCGTTCACCTGATTTGGATGTAAATACCCTCAAATTAAAGCTGACAGTCTGCAGTTAAAGCACATCTTGTTCGTTTCATTTGAAATCCATTGTGGTGGTGTATAGAGCCAAAAATGTTAGAATTGTGTCGATGTCCCAATATTTATGGACCTGACTGTATTTGATAGTGCACTAGTTAGACAGGAAGCGAAGTGTGAGAGAGAGAGGTGGGATCAGAAAACATGTCAACGCATTGCCCACGAGGTGTTTCATTTTTAATTTTACAAATTCTTCAGGTGCAGATAATTATTTGTCATGCTATACATGCAAACAGACAATGGTGTTGTTGAAGCCATGCTCTTTTGTTTGCCATTATACGATTAACCACAGCCATGTGTGTATCCTGTAGCAAAATGCGGTCAAAAGTCCTACATGACGGTAATGTTATTAAGGCGTGTACATGTCTGTACTGCACTTCGATAATGCGATTTAAAATAGGAACATGTCCACGTCTTAATCTGATTTGTGTTTAATTCGAGTATGACTTTAGTCAGATTAAGGTAATCAAAAATATCTGTTTACATGGTAGATTCTTAATCAGAGTATTGTCTTAATCGTGTTTAAATTGGAATCTTGTTGTCCATGTAAACGTCTTTGTATCAGTCCTGCATCAGCTACTGCATATGTTTCAGTTCACTTAAAGTTGACATCATTAAATCTATTTTGACTATTTGTTTGCTGTGATTTAGTTCATTTTTAATTTTTGTAATTGTTCTGTTTTAACATTCTGAATGGCAGGGTCCAAGAAGCCAAGAATTGTGCTTCTGGGAAGGACTAGATCAGGAAAGAGTCCTGCAGGAAATGCCATCATTGGTCAAAAGAAATTTAAGAGGAGAAATTCAGCTGGTTTTTCTACTAAAACCTGCAAACATCATACAGCACATGTGGCAAGAAAAAGCATAAAAATAATCGACACTCCAGGACTGATTGATGCACCAGAAGAGAACATGAAAGATGAAATAGTCAAGTGTGTCCACATGTCTGCTCCTGGTCCTCATGTGTTTCTGCTGGTCATCAGACTGGACATGAGATTCACAGAAGAGGAGAAAAACTCAAAGACATGGATTCAGGAGAAGTTTGGAGAAGATGCTGTACATCACACCATCATTCTGTTCACTCACGCTGATCATCTGAAGGGAGAACCATTAGATGAGTATATCAGAGACAATCCAGATCTACAGGCATTTATTGAAGAGTTTGGGGGTAGATTTCACTCATTCAACAATAAGAACATGGAGAATCTCTCTCAGGTCCCTGAACTGCTGAAGAAGATTGAGAGGATTAGAAAAGGTCAGAGCTCTTTCTTAAATAGTACATGCTGTTTAAACCCAGCCAGCAAACCTATGTGTGGCTCTGATGTGTTGCACCTAGGCTATCTAACTGGAGGTTGTTTTGTCTTCAGTGCTTAGCCGCTGAGGGCTCTAGCCACCAGTCCGCCCCTGTGTACGACTTCTTGATAACTGTGTCTGGATTACTTGAGTTAAATCCATACTCAGAATAACCTATCTGTAGTTTCTTAGGGTAGAGCTATTGCAGTCAAAAATTTCCTTGAGTTGATTTTTTTTTTTGCTATAGGCCAGGGGTGGGCAAACTTGGCCCTTCCAGGTCACTTTCCTTCAGAGTTTAGCTCCAACCCTAATCAAACGCACCTGAACCAGCTAATCATTGTCTTCAAGACTACTAGAAGGCAGAGGTGGGACTTTCAAGTCACAATCAAGTTTTCAAGTCATATCCCAAGTCCTCAAAGAGTTAAAGTTAATGAGATAATTAAGTGACTAAGTAAATGATGATTGAGCATTAGTGATGAACACCTGCTGTTATTGAGAATTACAGAGGATCAGCTGTTGATGTTTTATTGGTTAAAATGATGCCACCATCATGGAGATCAGTGTTTGCTTTAGTTGGGCTCTTGACCCTTGACTTCCTGCATTATATGTCTTTTTGTAACAATGCATGTGGTGTTGTAAGCAGAAAGGTTAGTACTGTGAGCAGTGATTTGCTGTTTTTACCTGATGAAACAATCATCATGAGCTGACTTCATTACAATCAAAATAACCTTTATTTAATTTGAATGTTTAGGTTTTTCATAATCAACCCTATAACACTACAGCATGCAATCAGAGTGTTGCTCTAATAGTTATAGTGAATGAATTTCAAACCTATATAAAGCATATAAAACATTTAACTCCAGTTTTATTTAGACGCACACAGACATCAAGAACCAGCATATGAATCTCAACAATGGTGACAACCAACAAAATTCTTCATGCTGCAATGTATGCTGGGTGACACCATAGTAAAAACTCCCATCATGCACTGCAGTATGAATAATTATTGTCACCACTGTTGAGGATCGTATTATAAGTGTTCATGTCTAAAAGCCTGAGCAATATAGTCCTTCTTTCCAATATTCAAGCGTTTCGATGGCATTTGTTCAACAGTACTTTTTCGCAGTGCTGTAACAGCTGACTATCAGTCAATAAACCAAAGAGAAACACCTTCATTATGTTCATTAAAGGGACACAAAAGCCAAAAGTGTAAGCTCATCGGTTTCCTCAAGCTTTTACTTCAGCAATGCACAAATGTTTGTTGTGAAACAATAATGCAATTGCTTAAAAGCAATCTGCTTTCAGTTATTAAAAGGGCCAAGAGCCCAACTAAAGCAAGCGCTTTTCTCCATGATGGTGGCTTCATTTTATCCAATAAAACATCAGCATGCGATCCTCTGTAATTCATCAGCGGGTCCGGATCGGATCCGTAATCCTTATCTGTTCCGGATCCGCTGCGCTGTGCAAGTGGACTCCGATACGGACCCATTTTGCGGATCCGTTCCGGAGTCTGTTGCTATCAGGGAAAGTTCCTTGATTATTTGCCAGAATGTGAGTATAGTTCCTAGCCATATTGGCATAGAAAATCGCAACTTTTCATTTTCCGTCAGTCTTAGTACACGATGTAACTAAAGAAGAGCCAAGTTTTAAATAGAAAAATTATCGAAACTCTTTGGTCATTTTTGAGCAAGATGCTAATGATCTAATCCGATTCAATGATCTTTGCTAAGCTAAAAGTGCCACCGCCAGACCTGGAGATTGGCTGAATGGATCATCCTCTGCTGAGATCTTGAAAAATGCTCAGTCATCTTTCAATTAATCACTTAATTATCTAATTAACTGCAACGCTGCTTCAGTCTTATTCTTAGCACTCTGTAGTGTGCATGCTGAGAAGTGTTCTTTTCAGTAACTCGTCTGAGCTGACCCATGTGGGGCCCTCATGGAAACTGAGGACAAATAGTTAGATTGCCTAGGTGCCACACCTCTGGGCCCCGTGTGGGTGTGCTGGCTGGGAATGATCTGATTAATTACAGACTATTTTATTTATTTTTTATTTTTTTATTTATCTGGTTCACAGTATCAACTTCATCTGAACTCAGAATTGTTCTTCTGGGTAAAACTGGATCAGGAAAGAGTTCAACGGGAAACACCATCCTGGATCTGCAGTACTTTGAGACGGGAGATTCACAAGAGTCATTTACTAAAACTTGTGACAGAGGAATCGTGAATACTGATGAAAGGAGGATCTCAGTCATTGATACTCCAGGCCTGTTTGATACGACACTGTCACACAAGAAAATGAAGAATGAAATAATGAGATGTGTGGAGATGTCTGCTCCTGGTCCTCATGTGTTTCTGCTGGTCATTAGAGTGGGGAGATTCACAGAACAAGAGAAAAACACAGTGACATGGATTCAGGAACATTTTGGAGAAGATGTTGCTCATCACATCATTATTCTGTTCACTCACACTGATCATCTGAGGGGGAAACCATTACAAGAGTATTTGAGTGAAAATGATGATCTCCAGGGTCTTCTTCATCAGTGTAAAGGCATATATCATTCATTCAATAATGAAGACATTGACAATCGCTCTCAGGTCACTGAACTGCTGGAGAAGATTGAGATGATGGTGAAAGAAAACAAAGGACAGCACTACAGCAATGAGATGTACCAGGAAGCTCAGAGAAAGACACACTTCTGTAAGTGTTTCTTTCTATTCTTTTGAAACATAATACAACCGTGAGCTACATGAATCAAGTCAGCTACACTCAAAATGTCAGAGCTCTTTCTTAAATAGTACAGTTATTTTTACATGCCATTTAAATGCTTTGTTTAATCACATATTTTTTAATCTGATTCACAGCATCAACATCTGAGCTCAGGATTGTTCTGCTGGGCAAAGCTGGATCAGGAAAGAGTTCAGCAGGAAACACGATCTTGAACTCACAGTATTTTAAGAAGTCTGTTTCACCAGATTCAGTTACTAAAACCTGTGAACATCGAGAAGTAGGGATAGATGAAAAGATGATCTCAGTCATCGACACTCCAGGCCTGTTTGATACGACAATGTCAGAACAGAAAATGAAGGATAGAATATTGAAGTGTTTCAGGAAGTCTGCACCTGGTCCTTGTGTATTTCTGCTGGTCATCAGACTGGACGTGATATTCACAGAAGAAGAGAAAAACACAGTGAAATGGATTCAGGAGAACTTTGGAGAAGAAGCTGTACATCACACCATCATTCTGTTCACTCACGCTGATCATCTGAAGGGAAAACCATTAGATGAGTATATCAGAGAAAGTAATGATCTCCAGGCTGTAGTTGATGAGTGCGGTAGAAGATTTCACTCATTCAACAATAAGAACAGGGGCAATCTCTCTCAGATTACTGAACTGCTGGAGAAGATTGAGAGGATGTTAAAGATAAATGGAGGACAGATTTGTAAGTGTATGTCTTTGTCTTTGAAACAAATGATCTTAGTTTCATTTTATATAATTAACTATAGTTAATTTACTTATTTTGTAAAATCTGTGAACAGTAGTATAAACATAGATACTAAGAGCGTCTTAAAGTGTTAATTCACCCAAAAATTAAAACGACCCCATGTTTTACTCACCCTCGAGGCATCCTAGGTGTATATGACTTTCTTCTTTCAGATGAATCCAATCGGAGTTATATTAATAATTGTCCTGTCTCTTCTAAGCGCTATTCCAGTCATTGCAGTGGGTGGGTGTTTTTGTTGAACAGGCCAAAAGACGTCAAATAAAGTGTGTGCATCCATAATAAAACATACCTCACACGGCTCCAGGGGGTGAATAAAGGCCTCCTGTGGCGATTCCATGCGTTTTTGTAAAAAAAAATATCCATATTTCAAACGTAATAAACACTTTTCTCTCACTCCCGGTATCTGTCATATGCGGAAGCCGTTCCAGCTGATGACGTAGCACGTATGTGTCACGCGCCTCTGAGATATGCTACACTGTGAAAAGAAATTGTAATTTTATGGAAAATAACTGTGATTTTTTTTAGGTTGTTTTCTTTTATTTTGAATTGCAGTCAAAACTCTGTAAAATTATCTCTGAATTAACTACTTGGCTGTTATTTGAAGGTTTATGACATTAATGACAAATTACAATAATTCACGTTTTTAATACAGAAAAACCACTGCATTTTTATACAAACAAATGTATGTAAAATTACAAAAATAATCTGTAATTAATAAAATAACAAAACCGTTAGATGATAAAATGATCAAATGACTGGCAGCAAAAGCTGCCAAACAAAAACCATAAAATTAAAGTAAAATATCCTTATTTAAATAATCTGACAAACACTCTTATTTTACAGGTATTTCCTGAATTTTTATGATCAAACACCTTCACTGAAAAACAAAAGACAAAAAAACGGTCAAATGACTGGCAGCACAGGGTGCCAAACTAAAACCTTAAAATTAAAGTAAAATCTCTTTATTTAAACAAGCTGACAACACTGTTAATTTACAGGAATTTCATAAATTATTACAATCAAACACCTTCATTGTAAAATTAACTAATTAATTAATTGAACGTCACATGACTGGCAGCAACAGAACATTCAACACTAACAGATCTATCTTGATCTCAGCATCTTCACTTATTATTACAAACCAGTCTGACTTTATTTATTTCATAAAAAACTTCTTATTGAGAATTAACAGAGGTTTAGATGCTGATGTTTTATTGAAAATAATAAAGTTTGAAATCACCATTGTGGAGATAAGTGTTTGCTTTAGTTTGCTTCTGACTCTTCACTTTATAATATCAGCTTTTCTCTGGCTGTTATGACTTTGCTAGTGAAAAATTACTAGTGAAAACTCTGATCATATAAACCTGGTTACTTATTGATGAGTTCATCATCATATACCAGCCTGATCACATAATGAGTATTGTCTCTGAGAATGTTAGCATTTAATGTCTTTTTATTTGTCTTTTTTATACAGCGTTCTTGTGATGTGATGACACTCAAGAGATTCATTTTTTTTATCATTATATAGAAAGTGTCTTGAACAGAAGCGCTTTGATTCATAGAAACATCAAGAATCAGCACATGAATCTCAACAAAAAAGCTTGTTTTGTGATGATCAGAGCTGATCTGAATATTTTGTAGATTTTTACCATTGTCACGGTTCATATGCAGATTCTTGATGTCTGTGACTCTATGTGCTCTCGTCTAAATAATGTTTTCAAAATACTTTGCAATCCTTAAAAAAATCGAAGCAGGGCCACATTTCAAGAAATAAAATTGTAACACTACAACAAAATGAAATTAATACATGCAATATGTTCAGACATTTCTGATGAGGCTAGTGAGTTAGGCCACTATACGATGACAAGACCATCATCAGAACTTTTCTTGCAGGTTTTGCTGTAACAAATGTGCTTCAGAAACACACAGTTACAGCAACCAGATAAAAAAAAAAACATTGTTAATAAGTGAAGGTTCAGAAGCCCAACTAAAGCAAACACTTATCTCCACAATGGTGACGTCAAACTTTCTTATTTTCAATAAAACATCAACATCTAAATCTCAGTTAATTCTCAATAAGAAGTTTTGTATGAAATAAATAAAGTCAGACTGGTTTGTAATAAATGAAGATGCTGAGATCAAGAGAGAGCTGTTAGTGTTTAATGTTCTGTTGGGATTTAAAGGGTTTGTGTTGTCTGTGTTTGGTGGGTCACCATTGTGCTGAAGAGTAGAGTCTGTGCTTCAGTCCAGGAGAAGACCATGAAACAAGTTGTTATGCTGAATGTAGTTTTATTTAAAAGCAGTAACTGTGGAGTTGTTGATGTAGTGATAGTTATTAGTTCTTGCACGTATGCTGTTGTTAGATGATGGTTAACTGAAAAAAAAAGTTTCACAGAGAATGTTTCACAATTATAATCCAGACAATATCTGTAACTTAAAAAAAAAAATAGGATGTTGTACCTTAATTTTACAGTGTTTGTTTGTCAGTTGCTTCTGCCATTCATTGACTGTTTTTAAAAACGTTCTTTAACCGTTATTTCCATTAATGGTAAACATTTGGCACCCTGTGCTGCCAAGCATTTCACTGTTTTTTTACTTTTAATTTTTTTACAGTGTAGTCTTGCATGTTTGTTTATAGTAGCAAAGAAAGCAAAGTTCCCTTACTTTAGCAAAAGAAAACCAGTCTCCTCTTGGCTCGTATCAAAATCCTCTGACATTTTTCTTTACAAATCCTCATTTTGTGCTTCTAATCCATGACTGGTGTTTTTTTTTTCGTTCTCTCTCCGCGTTTGTCACTAATCACACAACACCGGCGTCCTACGTCAACCACTGGAACTGCTTCTGTGCAGAGTTGTAAAGTCCAGGGGTCAGAAAGTAAAAGTCCTGCCATATTTTTGTTCCACCCATGAACTCAGCAGCTGATTTCACCAGAGGAGGAACCAAGTCATTCCTTTCAAGTCACAAGCAAGTCTCAAGTCAAATCCCAAGTCCTCAAAGAGTTAAAGTTAATGAGATAATTAAGTGACTAATTAAATGATGATTGTGCATTAGTGATGAACACCTGCTGTTATTGAGAATTACAGAGGATCAGATTTTGATGTTTTAATGGTTAAAATGATGCCACCATCACAGAGATCAGTGCGTGCTTTAGTTGGGCTCCTGACCCTTGACTTCTGTGTCAGATCTCTCGCTGCAGCAGTGCATGTGCTGTTATAAAGCAGAGAGATCAGTGCTATACAGTGAGCAGCTAATAGCTGTTTTCATATGATGAGACAGTCATCAGGCGCTGACCTGTTTACCTCCAAAATTACTCTTTTTCTTTTATTTATATGTTCAGGTTTTCAATAATCAACCCTGTGAAACTACAGCATGCGATGAAATTGTTGCTCTAATAGTTATATTGAATAAATTTTAAATTTCTGTAATGCACATAAATATTAAAACTCCAGAGCTATTTATACACACAGAGACATCAAGAGCCAGCATATGAATCTCAACAATGGTGACAATCAACAAAATGCTTCATGCTGCAATGCATACTGGGTAACACCATAGTAAATCCTCCCATCATGCACTGCAGCATGAATAATTATTGTCACCATTGTTGAGGATCCTATGATAAGTGTTCACGTCTAGAAGCCTGAGGGACACAGTTTTTCTTTTTTCCAATATTTAAGCATTAAGGTGACAATTTGTTTATAAACAGCTGGATATTACCAAAGAGAGATATCTTTGTGATGATTGAGGCACTTATGTAGCGCTTTACTACTTATTGAAACACACCAAAAGCGCTTTACAATCATGTGGGGGGCTCTTCTCAACCACACATCAGCTACAGATGGAGTGATGTTCATTCAAGTGAATGAAAGCAGAAAGTGTAAACGCATCTGCTACAAGCTTTTAATTCAGCAATGTACAAATATTTGTTGTGAAACAATATTGCAATTGCTTAAAAGCAAACCACTTTCAGCTATTAAAATGGTCAAGAGCCCAACTAAAGCAAGCACTGATCTCCATGATGGTGGCATCATTTTAACCAATAAAACATCAACATCTGATCCTCTGTAATTCTCAATAACAGCAGGTGTTCATCACTAATGCACAATCATCATTTAATTAGTCACTTAATTATCTCATTAACTTTAACTCTTTGAGGACTTGGGATTTGACTTGAGACTTGTTTGTGACTTGAAAGGAATGTCTTGGTTCCTCCTCTGGTGAAATCAGCTGCTGAGTTCATGGGTGGAACAAACATATGGCAGGACTTTTACTTTCTGACCCCTGGACTTTACAACTCTGCTTGGTTGTGACTTGAAAGGAATGACTTGGTTCCTCCTCTGGTGAAATCAGCTGCTGAGTTCATGGGTGGAACAAAAATATGGCAGGATTTTTACTTTCTGACCCCTGGACTTTACAACTCTGCTTCTGTGTATGACAGCTGGTGAAAGTGAGAGAGAAGTGTTTATTACATTTGAAATAAGGATATTTTTTCTGACAAAAATGCATGGATTCGCTATAGGATGCCTTTATTCACCCCCCAGAGCCGTGTGAGGCATGTTTTATTATGGATGCGCATACTTTATTTGATGTCTTTTGGTCTGTTGAACAAAAACACCCACCTACTGCAATAATAGAGCTTAGAAGAGCCAGGACAATTTTTAATATAACTCTGACTGGATTCATCTGAAAGAAGCAAGTCATATACACCTAGGATGCCTTGATGGTGAGTAAATCATGGGGTCATTTTCATTTTTGGGTGAACTAACCCTTTAAGAACAAGTCTGGGGTGTGTTTCCCAAAAGCATTGTTAGCTATGGTCGCAATTTCCATCGAACTCTATTGATAACAACGAACTTGGGACCTAGATGCTTTTGGGAAACTCATCCCTAAGTAGCAGTTAGTCAATGATGATAGTAAAATGTTTTAGTTTTCAGATTCAATTTAGATTAATCTACTTTTTAATGTAACTGAAATGACAAATATTAGGACCAGTCATAAAGAAAAAAAAAAGTTACAACTAGCCACTGGATTGTAATCACCACTGCACAGTAAACCCTCCAGTGTTAAATCAACACTCCCAGTGTATATATAATCCACATTCAGGGTGTTAAAAAAGTAACACTGAGTCAGTGTTAAAGTTAATGAGATAATTAGTTTAGTAATTGAGTGATGATTGAGCATTAATGAAGAACACCTGCTGTTAACAAACTGAACCATTGAAAGAAAGAGAAAGAAGAACAGAAAAAAGAGACGAGACGAGCAGAAAAACAAGATCTTAAATCTCTCAAGATCTCAGCAGAGGATGATTAAACAACTCCATAAACAGCATCACCAGCGTCACACGTTACTAACCAGATTGACTTTAGATGTTGATGTTTTAGTTTAGTTTGAGTTACCATTATCGAGGTCAGTGGTTGCTTTAGTTGGGCTCTCGACCCTTGACTTAAAACTTTACAATTACTTTGGCTGCTATAACTGCGTGTTTGTTTAGACATGTTAGTTATGGCCTTAGGGTGTTGATGGTTAGACTTCTATAAAGAAACCACCAGCATTTAGTGATTTCATTCAGAGCATGTCATTGATTGATTAATTTTTTTTGTTTGTTCACAAAGTATAAAGCTTAATAAATCAGTTTTGAGATTAATTTGAAAGACTTTTAAAAGTAAATCAGCACTAAAAGGTTCAAACTGCATTATCATACAGACATCAAGACTCAGGGTATGAATCTCAACAATGGTGACAATCAACATATTCAGATAAAAAGATCATCTGTGAACATCACAAAACACGCTACTAAAAGTCACAACAAAATAGCAAAACAAAAGGAAATAGTAAGAATAAAAGAAAATACTAAGACAGCTGCATAATTTATTCATGTCGCATTGCATGCTGGGAGCCATGGATTCATTTTGATTGGTGCTCCCAGAATGCACTGCAACATGGAGCTTTATGTTGATTGTCACCATTGTTGAGATTCATATGCTGATTCTTGAAGTCTGTTTGATGAAGAAAAGTAAACTTTCAGTGCAGAATAAGTTTCAAGTCTTTTAGATTAATATTAAAACTGTCAGGTTTTAAACCACACAATCTTAATAACAAAATTAATAAATATACCAGTGACTATACTCAAAGTAAAAGTTATTCAAGCCACTATACGCTGATTATGTCTTTAGTAAAATAACCAACTCCTGATCACATTTTCACTTGGCTGTTTTTCTTTTCGCCATAACTAACATGTCTAAAGAAACACGCAGTTATAGCAGCCAAAGTAATTGTAAAGTTTTAAGTCAAGGGTCAAGAGCCCAACTAAAGCAAACACTGACCTCGATAATGGTAATTCAAACAAAACTAAAGCATCAACATCTAAAGTCAATCTGGTTAGTAACGTGTGACGCTGGTGATGCTGTTTATGGAGTTGTTTAATCATCGTCTGCTGAGATCTTGAGAGAGTTAAGATCTTGTTTTTCTGCTCGTCTCGTCTCTTTTTTCTGTTCTTCTTTCTCTTTCTTTCAGTGGTTCAGTTTGTTAACAGCAGGTGTTCTTCATTAATGCTCAATCATCACTCAATTACTAAACTAATTATCTCATTAACTTTAACACTGACTCAGTGTTACTTTTTTAACACCCTGAGTGTGGATTATATATACACTGGGAGTGTTGATTTAACACTGGAGGTTTTACTGTGTGTATTTATCATACATTTATATTTTATTATATTATAATACATATATATTAATAGTAAATAAAGTGTGGTACCTAAGAATTTCACCATCGGTACACGATTTACATGATTTGTGACAATAAAGAGAGATTTGATTTGATTTTGATTTTACATTTTGATTGACAGGGCCTGGAAATCCTCGGATTGTGCTGCTGGGTAAAACTGGATCAGGAAAGACCAGTGCCATAGAAACCATTGTGGGCCGAGAGAGTTTTACTAAAACCTGTAAAATACAAGAAGCTCGTGTTGATGGAAAGAAAATGAAAATAATCGACACTCCAGGACTGATTGATGGATCAGAAGAGAAGATAAAAGCTGAATTAGAGAAGTGTGTCTGTAAGTCTGCTCCTGGTCCTCATGTGTTTCTGCTGGTCATCAGACTGGATGAGATATTTACAAATGAGGAAAAGGAGATTGTGAAATGGGTCCAGAACAACGTTGGTATAGATGCTGTACGTTACTGTATCATTCTGTTCACTCACACTGATCATCTGAAGGGAACATCATTAGATGAGTATATCAGAGAAAGGGTGAATAAGACAAAGTCACTGATTAAGAGTAATGGCAGATATCAAGCATTCAACATCGAGGCACTCAGAGACCCTGACCATAAACAGGTCAAAGAGCTGCTGGAGAAGATTGAAAACATAGCAGAGGAAAATGGATGGGGGTACTACACAAATGAGTGGTCTCGAAAAATTCTCAAACGTAAGCGTTGGCTTACTATTGCAGCAGGCACCGTTGGATCAACAGGAGTAGCAGCTGTAGCAGCAGGAGTCGCTGTCATTGTAGTAACAGATTTAGTCTTTCCACCAGCACTAATAATTACACTAGGAGGTCTTGCTTTAGCTGGAGGACTAGCGATTTATACAAAAATAAAAAAATAGGCCATTTTTGCAAATCATGGTTTGAATGACTTTTCCAGTTGATTTGAACAGATGGTACATTTTATATACATGATTAAAAAAATAACTTTCATGAGTGGCTAAAATAAGCAGAGACATTGATGTTTAATTGTTAATTGTCAACATGATCTTTTTAAAATAATAATTCAACCTAAGGCCTTCTATTTTGAGTGTAAGTCAGAAGTGTCAGATTAATTGTTTTTGTAATTTAATTTGAAATAAATGTAAATACGTTTTTGAGCTGATTTCTGCATATGATAACAGTACTCATTACAAATGTACTTCATATCACCTTTTAAGTATTTTCAGTTTAATGCTCAAATATTGCTGCACTACTTTCATAATGCGGTTCTCAGTGATTAAATGGCTTATCTTATATCTTTTAAAAAAAAAATTATTATTTAACATTTATTTAACCAGAAGAGACTCTCTGAAATTAAAAATCTTTTTTGCAGGAGTGTCCTGGCCAAAATGGGCAGCAATACATCAGTTTCATCATTAAATATTACAACACAAACAGACTAGAGACACTTAAAAACAATTACATATCATTGAGTCAATTTCCATTTGCCAGAGGTGGGTAGTCCAGGGGTCAGAAAGTAAAAGGCCTGCCATATGTTTGTTCCACCCATGAACTCAGCAGCTGATTTCACCAGAGGAGGAACCAAGACATTCCTTTCAAGTCACAAACAAGTCTCGAGTCAAATCCCAAGTCCTCAAAGAGTTAAAGTTAATGAGATAATTAAGTGACTAATTAAATGATGCTTGAGCATTAGTGATGAACACCTGCTGTTAACAATCAACATCACTGAAGAAAAGAGGAACACAAGAACTACAGCTGACTTCAGCCACAGCATTGGATGAAATCAACTACACAGTAAAACCTCCAGTGTTAAATCAACACTCCCAGTGTATATATAATCCACACTCAGAGTGTTAAAAAAGTAACACTGAAGCAGTGTTAAAGTTAATGAGATAATTAGTTTAGTAATTGAGTAATGATTGAGCATTAATGAAGAACACCTGCTGTTAACAAACTGAACCATTGAAAGAAAGAGAAAGAAGAACAGAAAAAAAGAGACGAGACGAGCAGAAAAACAAGATCTTAAATCTCTCAAGATCTCAGCAGAGGATGATTAAACAACTCCATAAAAAGCATCACCAGCGCCACACGTTACTAACCAGATTGACTTTAGATTTCGATGTTTTAGTTTTGTTTGAATTACGATTATCGAGGTCAGTGTTTGCTTTAGTTGGGCTCTTGGGCCTTGACTTAAAACTTCACAATTACTTTGGCTGCTATAACTGCGTGTTTGTTTAGACATGTTAGTTACAGCGAAAAGAAAAAAAGCCAAGCGAAAATGTGATCAGGAGTTGGTTATGTTACTTAAGACATAATCAGCATATAGTTGCTTGAATAACTGATTTTACGTCGAGTATAGTCACTGGCAGATTTATTAATTTTGTTACTGAGATTGTGTAGTTTAAGACCTTACAGTTTTAATATTAATCTAAAAGACTTGAAACTTATTCTGCCCTGAAAGTTTACTTTTCTTCATCAAACAGACTTCAAGAATCAGCATATGAATCTCAACAATGGTGACAATCAACATAAAGCTCCATGTTGCAGTGCATTCTGGGAGCACCAATCAAAACTAATCCATGGCTCCCAGCATGCAATGCGACATGAATAAATTATGCAGCTGTCTTAGTATTTTCTTTTATTCTTACTATTTCCTTTTGTTTTGCTATTTTGTTGTGACTTTTAGTAGCGTGTTTTGTGATGTTCACAGATGATCTTTTTATCTGAATATGTTGATTGTCACCATTGTTGAGATTCATACGCTGAGTCTTGATGTCTGTATCATAATGCAGTTTGAACCTTTTAGTGCCGATTTACTTTTAAAAGTCTTTCAAATGAATCTCAAAACTGACGGGTCAAGCTTTGTTTTATGCGAACAAAAAAAAAAAAATCAATCAATGACATGCTCTGAATGAAATCACTAAATGCTGGTGATTTCTTTATAGAAGTCTAACCATCAACACCCGAATGCCATAACTAACATATCTAAACAAACACGCGGTTATGGCAGTCAAAGAAATTGTAATGTTTTAAGTCAAGGGTCGAGAGCCCAACTAAAGCAAACACTGACCTCGATAATGGTAATTCAAACAAAACTAAAGCATCAACATCTAAAGTCAATCTGGTTAGTAACATGTGAAGCTGGTGATGCTGTTTATGGAGTTGTTTAATCATCCTCTGCTGAGATCTTGAGAGATTTAATGTCTTCTTTTATCTTGTGTTGATTTCATCTAAGGCTGTGGCTGAAGTCAGTTGTAGTTCTTGTATTTCTGCTCGTCTCGTCTCTTTTTTTCTGTTCTTCTTTCTCTTTCTTTCAATGGTTCAGTTTGTTAACAGCAGGTGTTCTTCATTAATGCTCAATCATCACTCAATTACTACACTAATTATCTCATTAACTTTAACACTGCTTCAGTGTTACTTTTTTAACACACTGTAAAAAATATATTTGTTTCAAAATATTACATGCAATATTATTAATTAAATTCAACACATTAAAATTAATTAGAATTAATCAAATGAAATGCTAACAATTAACCATTAAAAATGAGTAAAATAGCATGAAAAAATTAAGTAAAATTCAAACAAAAATATTTGTTTCATTGGACAAAAAAACACTATGCTAATGATGACGGCGCGACCAGACGCAGCGGCTGCTCCAGGTCCCAAAGACGGTGCTTTTTTGTCTTTTAATGTCGTCTGTTCGTCTCCAAATAGTGTAAACTTACCGCTAGTTCATAAGGAAATCACTCCTAAACTCATCTATGTTCGCCAAAGACTTTTGGATATCGGCAACGCATACAAAGACCAACTCTCGCCAGCGACTACTGAGAAGCTACGAGGCCTCTGTTTACTGCTGAAGCCGGACCTCGAGACCGCGGCCTCGCCTACTGTCGCTACCCGCACAAAGCGGCGTCGCAAGCAGTGTGAGAGAGGACAGAAGCGCGGTAAGCGCGGAGGTATACGAGCTAGGCTGAGGGAAAACCCCACAAGACCGGCTCTTCCAACACTCATGCTCTCAAACGTTCGCTCTCTGGAAAACAAACTGGACTTAATTCAACTCAGTCGATCTACACAGCATGAGACAAGAAATTGTTGTGTGTTTGTTTTCACTGAAACATGGCTGAACGACAACATCCCGGACTCCGCCATTCAGCTGCATGGACTAACTTGCTACCGTGCGGACAGAGATTCATCACTGTCTGCTAAGACTCGCGGCGGTGGCTTGTGTGTGTATATCAACAAAGAATGGTGTAACAATGCTGCGCTAGTATCAAAACACTGTTCATCGCTGGTGGAGTTTATGTTTGTGAAGTGTCGACCGTTCTATCTGCCGCGGGAGTTCACGGCCATTGTTATTGTCGCGGTTTACATTCCCCCGTGTGCAAACGCAAAGGACGCGCTTCGCGAGCTGTACGGCGCCATCAGCGAACAACAAACAAATAACCCCGACGGCTTTTTCATCATATCCAGTGACTTCAACCACGCAAACTTAAAGATAGTTTTGCCAAAGTTCTACCAACATGTGAACTTTGCAACAAGGGGAAATAACACAATGGACTTTGTTTACACAACAGTTAAGAGCGCATACAAAGCTGAACCCCGCCCCCACCTCGGGTACTCAGACCACATCTCTGTTATGCTAATCCCAGCATATAGACCACTTCTGAAACTGGCCAAACCGGTTCACAAACAGATCAAGGTATGGCCAGACAATGCCACCTCAGCACTGCAGGACTGCTTCCAGGACACAGACTGGAACATGTTTAAAGAGGCGGCCACCTACAACAACCACACAGACCTGCAGGAGTACAGTGAAACAGTGACTGCTTACATCCAAAAGTGCACTGATGATGTGACAGTCACCAAGACCATCACCACACGTGCCAACCAGAAGCCATGGATGACAGCAGAGGTTCGCGGGCTGCTAAAGACCAGAGATGAAGCTTTCAGATCAGGAGATAAAGCAGCCCTCAAAACAGCAAGAGCCAATCTGTCCCGCAGCATCAAAAATGCAAAACGGTCATATGCTCAAAAAATCAACAATCACTTCACAGACAGCAAAGACACACGGAGTCTGTGGAAAGCCATTCAGACCATCACAGACTACAAGCCCCCGCCACAGGCCTGTGATGACGACACTTCCCTCCCAGATGCACTCAACCACTTTTACTCACGGTTTGAAATGCAAAATGACACACCTGCACAAAAACTGCCCACACCTCCCAATGACCAGCCGCTCTGTCTGTCTCCAGCCGACGTAAGGAAGTCCCTATCTAGGATCAACCCACGCAAGGCTGCGGGGCCCGACAACATACCTGGCCGTGTACTGAAAGACTGTGCTGCACAGCTGACAGATGTCCTAACAGATATCTTCAACACCTCGCTGAGCCAGGCAGTCGTCCCCACATGTCTCAAATCCACAACAATCATACCGGTACCAAAGAAATCACCTGTGTCCTGTCTAAATGACTACCATCCCATAGCACTGACTCCAATCATAATGAAGTGCTTGAGAGGTTAGTCATGCACAACATCAAAACCAGCCTCCCCACCACACTCGACCCGCTCCAGTTTGCATACCGTCCGAACCGCTCTACAGACGATGCAATTTCCTCCACTCTCCACCTGGCTCTTACCCACCTAGAAAATAAAGACTCCTACGTTAGAATGCTGTTCATTGACTTCAGCTCAGCATTCAACACAATAATCCCACAACAGCTCATAAATAAACTCAACCTGCTGGGCCTTAACAATTCCCTCTGCAATTGGATCCTGGACTTTCTAACCGGAAGACCTCAGTCAGTCCGTGTCGGCCACAACACCTCGAGCACTACCACACTGAACACAGGTGCCCCACAAGGCTGTGTGCTCAGCCCGCTGCTCTTCACGCTGCTGACCCACGACTGCACTGCCAAGTCCAGCTCCAACCACATCATCAAGTTCGCTGATGACACAACAGTGGTAGGGCTCATCAGCAACAACGATGAAACGCACTACAGAGAGGAAGTGGCACAGCTGGCTGAATGGTGTGGCACTAACAACCTGTCCCTCAATGTGAGTAAGACTAAGGAGGTTGTGATGGACTTCAGGAGAAACTCCATTGATCATCCCCCACTGACCATCGACAGCTCGACTGTGGAGAGAGTCAGCAGCACTAAATTCCTGGGGGTGCACATCACAGAGGATCTCAACTGGTCCACCAACACCATATCACTCTCCAAGAAGGGACAACAGCGCCTATATTTTCTCCGCCGGCTGAAAAGAGCAAGTCTCCCTCCACCCATCCTCACCACCTTCTACAGGGGAACCATTGAGAGTGTGCTGACCAGCTGCATCACTGTCTGGTACGGGAACTGTACTGCAGCAGACCGCAAGACCCTCCAGCAGACAGTGAACACAGCTGCAAGGATCATCGGTGCCCCTCTCCCCTCTCCCCTCTCCCCTCTCCCCTCTCCCCTCTCCCCTCTCCCCTCTCCCCTCTCCCCTCCATCCTGAACATTTTCCTCACACGATGCTCCAGCAAAGCCAATAGCATCGTGAAGGACTCAACACATCCCTCCCACAGTCTCTTCCAGCTCCTACCATCAGGAAGACGGTACCGGAGCATCAGAGCCCGCTCTGCCAGACTGCTCAACAGCTTTTTCCCCCAGGCTGTGAGAGTCCTGAACTCAAATCACCCCGCCCCTCTCTGAACCCCCATACAAAACCCCCTACCTCCTGTAACACGTAACGTGCAATTCGAAGTGTGCTACACACAGGTGAGTGGGCCTGTACAAACCACCTGTAGTAGCACACTCTCCTCCTCTATGCGCACTAGTCCCTTTTCACACACACTGCTGTGTGTACACAAATCCCACAAAAAGAACTCCGTAATATATGTATGTTTACATGCTCATGCACTACAAATCATCCTGCACTGTTCCCCAGCCAGCTGCTGACTCACAATGTTCTCTTCGCACATGTACAGTATTTATCTGAAGCATTCGTATAGTTTGTATAGTTTTTTTTTTTTTAGTTTGTATAGGTACTTTTTATAGATAGTATATTTATAGTCAAAATCTATCAGTAGGATAGTTGTGTATAGGTTTATATTGTCTTACTCCATTGTGGTATGCCTGTATTTATGTAGCACTGTGGTCCTGTGAGGCACGACATTTCGTTCCACTGTATGCCCCCGCATGTAGCGGAATGACAATAAAGCTCAACTTGACTTGACTTGACTTGATACTATGTTATGCATGTCAGGCCAGTAGTTGGCGATCAAGAAACACTGCGCAAAAACGTAACATGCATGCACATGATGTCACCTTTTACGCAAATTCATGTTTTTATTGTTTACATGGAGATTATACAGGCATCGTGTTCAAAAGCTTGTGTTTCCAGGCCCCCAAAACTGAATTATTGAAGACACCTGATGTTAACACAGAATCACTGAAGGAAAAAATCATGTTTTACCATTGGGTCACCATCACGGTGGTCAATGTTTGCTTTAGTTGGGCTCTTGACCCTTGACTCTTTAACATTAGTTATTGTTTGGCTGCTGTAACTGAGTTAGACAACAGTTAAGACAAGCCAAGAGAAAAAATGATCTGGTGGTGTTGGTTATGTTTTGACATCATCATCAGACCTGAATCTCTGAGTTGGATTTACTGTATCAGTTTCTGCCATCCTGTGATTGTACAGTGTAATATCCGGAATTTTCAGCATAAACAGACTTTTCAGAGCCCTCCTGATCAAATATTTAAAAAAAAAGCTGTCATCTAGGCACACAGACATCGAGTATCAGCGTGAGAACCTCAACAATGGTGACCATCAAATGTTGCAGTGCATTCTGGGTGCCACCAATCAAAACTCATCATGCATTGCATATTTTTAGTAGTTTGTTTTGTGAAGTTCATCTGAATATGTTGTTTATCACCGTTGTTGAGATTCATACTCTGATTCTTTATGTCAGAATGTGCCTAAAAAAATGATTTTTTTTCTTTTGGGATCAGAACTATTTTTAAAAAACCCTTTGGATTATACTGAAAATTTCAGATTTTATACTGTAGCATTACAGGACAGCTGTAATCAAAGTAAATCTAATTCAGAGATTAAGCCCGGGGAGCAGTTGGGGGTTCGGTGCCTTGCTCAAGGGCACCTCAGTCATGGTATTGAGGTGGAGAGAGCGCTGGACAGTCACTCCCCCCACCTATAATCCCTGCCGGCCCGAGACTCGAACTCGCAACCTTTGGATTACGAGTCCGACTCTCTAACCATTAGGCCACGACTTCCCCCAACATCAGGTGTCTTAATTCAGTTTTGGGGGCCTGGAAAAAAAAAAGCTTTTAAACACGATGCCTGTATCATCTCCATGTAAACAATAAAAACATGAATTTGCGAAAAAGGTGACATCATGTGCATGCATATTACGTTTTTGCGCAGTGTTTCTTGATCGCCAACTACTGACCTGACATGCATAACATAGTATCATTAGCATAGTGTTTTTTGTCCAATGAAACGAATATTTTTGTTTGAATTTTACTTAATTTTTTCATGCTATTTTACTCATTTTGAATGGTTAATTGTTAGCATTTCATTTGATTAATTCTAATTAATTTTAATGTGTTGAATTTAATTAATAATATTGCATGTAATATTTTGAAACAAATATATTTTTTACAGTGCACTCTGAGTGTGGATTATATATACACTGGGAGTGTTGATTTAACACGTTTTGTTTTTCTACACAGTAAAACCTCCAAAAACAAAAACAAAAAAAAACAACATTGCCACCATAATTGTGGTCAAGGTTTGCTTTAGTTGGGCTCTTGAGCCTTTTAATAATTCAAAGAAATTTGCTTCTCAGCAGTTGCAATATTGTTTTCCAATGAACATTTTTGCATTGTTGAATCAAACCTTGAAGTAGCAGATTAGCTTACACTTTCTGCTTATAATTTATGAAGAAAGAACATTCTTGATTTAATTTCTCTGGTATTTCTTTTTTGGTTTATTAACTTCATTTGTGTGTTACAGATCTGAAAAAAAAATAAATAAATAAAATCGGTAATACTTTATAATAACTGCACACTATGAATCATTAGTTAATCATTAGTAAATAGTCAATTCATTATTTATAAAGCATTGTTCCAACATTAATAGGCATTAGTAAGCAGTTTATAAAAACAGCTATAAATGTTTTGTTCTTGAGCATATCTATAATGTTTAATAATTGTATTTTCATACTTTATTAATGATCAATTTATCATTTCTAAATTATTACGTTATTTACAAACCAGTTATTTAGGAGTTGTCAGTGGTTCATAAGATCATTTATAAAGTGTAAGTAAATGATTAATAAACTATTTAAATGTACATTTATAAATCTTATTATTTAGACACATGATAATAGTTGCTCAGTGTGTTAATAAATGCTTTATTAACACATATTCCTGCTGTAATTCATGATTAAGTCAGGTAGTTATAAAACATTTAGTAGTTGCCAGCCATCTATTTTTGTGAGCTCATCTAAAGTGAGTAATATAACAATAGATATGCAAGAGTAAATACAACAACTAGTGATGATACCAATAAGTGAATATGCACTGCTAATAGAGAATAATAGACAACTAAATATGAAGGAAGATACTAAATATGAATCGCAGAAACAAATAAATGGACACAGAATGGCTGAATGCAATGCTGTTGAGCTGAATGTAGCAATGGAATAGATTTCTATGGAAATGTTGCTTATGGGAACCACTTAATGGCTCTAGTGGAATTAATGATAAATAACTGCTTATTTATCTCTGAACAAATAATATAGCTATTATTCGTAATGCTGACCACAAGTAAATGTTATCTAAACAGGTTAGAGAAACATAGGCTGCAGGTATAAACTAAGCCAAGGTCTTTAGGAAAGAGGTTTGGTAAGTTTATAATTACATTCCACAGGCGGGTGATCAGTCCGGCGGTAGAGACGTCTTCCACTGGTGATGCAGACTGCATGCAGTGGGGAGGGCACAGAGTTACGTTCCGGTAGCTGTCAATGCGTTGGCCTGGAGAATGCTGAACTGCTGTTGTGCCACAAAGGGTCCTTAGAGCATGGACCGGGCAGCTGGGTCAGATGGGTCTTCACGGAGTCTTTTGCAGCCTGGCTGCGTCGTTGAGGAGCCGTGGGTTTCAGGCAGTGTCTGCCACTGTGGAGGTCCTTTGCGGACTGGGTTGTGTTGCTTTCGGAGCGGCAAGAGTCAGACGGGGTCCATCACTGCTGGGTCCTTTGCAACTGAAGGGCAGCCAAAAGCGATAAGGAAGGTTTGCTCAGGAGCTAAGTTCAACATTAGCTGTCTTGAAATCTCTTTCCTCGTCAGGCCAGAGACTCAGAACGTCGTATCTGCTACTGTCTCTCTGGATGTATTAGAGACTCAGAACTTTGGTGTTTCTGTTAGTGTCTCTCTAGATGAAAGACTCAGAAACAGGGAGTGTTCCTGTTGCTGCCTTCCCGGTAACAGGACTCAGACTCAGAACCAGGAGTGTCTTTTGGGAAGGTACCTTTATCTCTTTTTGATGAGGAGGAGATTGGAATCTGGCGCCTCTCCGTTCCAGGAATGTGATTGGCCACTTGTGTCCAAGGTGGCCATGATGTTGCCCGCCCTAGTGTGGAACTCATTTGCATACAGTGGAGTACAAAGTTAAACAGTGTCTTTAACATTTCACCCATGCAATATTTCTTTACCAAACCTCTTTCAAACTATTATCAGCATCATAAGGAGCAAAAAGAGTCCAAACATGATAGGAAACTGTTGAACTATCACTTATTCATACCATAATATGTTAATAGGCCTGCTTCCGTGAACTGTTGTGTTAACAGTCAATGGTCATCAACATAAACTGTACTTCATCTGAGGATGAAGTGATCCCTTGCAGTTTGCATCCATTTAAGGTCTCCAAACATGGGTATGAATGGATTTGGATAGATCTGTGTGGCCTTTCTTTGTTTCAGCCACTGCTGTTGCATCCAGAGATCTGGAGGAATTTTTATGGCAGTCATTTCCTAAACCTTAGGATTGGGTGTGATGGTGTGGGTCAACCCATAGTCCAATGAGAAGTCCTCTCTTAGGTGAAATGATGATTCTGATGGAATTTCAACATTGAATCAATGTCACCCTGCTATCTGGGTCACCATCAACCATTTTTAAGTTCTGTTGCGGTCTTCCCTAGACCATTTTAGACCGTAACAGAAATTGGGGGCTCGTCCGTGCCTTAACCCTTACAAATCGTGTACGAGTCGTAACAAGTGGAGGCTCGTCTGTTTGTTTATTTATTGTTTTTTTTTTTTTGTTGTTAAAGGAAATTGTCGCTCATACAGGTAATTTGAAACGTGTCTACTTGGTCTGACAACAGGTGGAGGTAAGTGCTTTCATCTCTTACATTTCACATTTGTTTGCCTGGCTGTTTCACTTTTGATGAGGGAGGAATAGTATGCGTGTGAGATGGATTTTGATTTAACTTCGTTTGCATTATGTCCTTCATTAGAGGTATATAATCGTTGTAGGAAAAGAGATTTAATTGAGATTGTGGATTTCTTTCACGTTAAAGTTTCACGAGATGCAACTAAGCAGGTAATCAAGGAGGAACTGTTTAGGGAGTTAGTGGAAACTGGCGTGCTACCTTCTGACAAGGAGGCTGTTGTTGGAACGGAGTCGGAGGCTGTGGCGAAGGCGGCAGTTTCGGATTCTGATTTTAACATAGAGGCCACAAATCCTTGTTATGAGCCAGCGATAGCCCTTAAGTTAAAGGAGCTAGAACTAGAATTGAAGCGGGAAGAATGTGAGGCTCAGCTAATTAAATTGCGTATGGTAGAGGCGGAGAAAGCACGGGATATTGAAGTGTGCAGGCTTGATCTGGAAGTTTTAAAGCTGCGCAGACCCACTCCATTGCCTCATTCCAGCCCGATATCTGCTTCACCTGTGAAGCCGCCAGACGCGGATTCTGCTCCCGATCAAAACTGTAACTCCGTTGATGCCTTGTTTGATTGCTCTCCTGACTTTGACGTGAGTAAATTTAATCGTTTAGTACCGCCATTCCATGAAACTGAAGTTGACTCGTATTTTACAGCATTTGAACGTGTAGCCGCTAAATTAAAATGGCCTAAAGATATGTGTGCCCTTATTTTACAAAGTAATTTTATAGGGAAGGCGCAAGAGGTCTCTGCTGCATTACCAATAGAACAAGCTCTCGACTATGACGTCATTAAGGCTGCCGTTTTACGAGCATACGAATTAGTGCCTGAGGCATACCGCCAGAGATTCCGGTCTCATGTGAAAGCAGCCAGTCAGACATTTGTTGAATGCTAGAGAGAAGAAAGCACTATTGTGGCATCTTTCCAGTGGAATTTCCACTCTTGACCAGCTTCAGGAGTTGATTCTGCTGGAGGATTTCAAAGTCTGTGTGCCAGAGAATGTTGTCGTTTATCTTAACGAACAAAAAGTTCAGGTGTTGACTGATACGTTTTCTCTGTTCCTCGTGTGTTCAAGAAACAGAATTTCATTGGTGGAAATTCGGAAGTTTTTCGATCGCCTAGTCATTCCACTAAATGGGGACCAGAAAATAGTTTCCGCCGTAGATCTAGTCCCATGCGTTCTGGAGGTGATCGAGCATGTTTTTTTTTTTTTGTCTTGATCCTAATCACTTAATTTCGGATTGTGAAGCGTGGAAGCAGAAACATGCTGCTGCTGCCAAACACAAAAGTGTAGCGCTCATGCAAACTCTTCCAAAATTAAACCCTGTCAATCTTACCATGTACCAGCCATTTCTTTTCACTGGCACTGTCACTCTTTCTTCTGAGTCAGAGGAAAGAACGATAAGGATTCTTTGAGATACGGGCGCCTCACATTCGTTTATTTTGAGAGAAATGCTTCCTTTCTCTACGGAGTCATATACAAACACTGATGTGGTAGTTCGCGGGTTTGGAATGGGTTGTTAATGTTCCTCTGCATCATGTGTTTTTGAAATCAGACCTTGTTACTGGTCCCGTTACACTGGGGGTGTGTTTGCAGTTACCAGTAGATGGGGTTGATCTCATTTTAGGGAATGATCTAGCAGTTGGCCAGGATTTTCCTCGTCCTCTTGTTGTACATGAGCCATCAACAACTGAGATTTCTGAGCTTGATACTCAGTTCGCCTCTGTATTCCCTGTTTGTGCTGTGACTCGTGCCCAGTCACAGAAAGTTGGAGATGTTCTTAATCTCTCTGATACTGTGCTGTTTTCTCAACCTGAGAAGGTGTCAAACGTCGAACCTAAGGTTGTACCAGAAGAGATCGAACTCCCTGTGGTAATGAATCTCATTTCCAAAGTTGGTAGGTCAGAGTTGGCTGCTGCACAAAATTCTGATTCTTCCTTGGCTACTTGTAGAGATGCTGTTGTGGATGTCACTCAGGTATCCCAAGCTAGGATAGCTTACTTTTGGGAAGATGGAATTTTAATGCGCAAATGGAAACCTCTGCACTATAGTGCAAAGTGGCAAGAGGTGCAACAGATTGTACTGCCTGTTGACTATCGACCTCACGTACTACAGTTAGCTCATGAGAATGTTTTGTCAGGACATTTAGGGGTTACTAAAACTTTCCATCGTATTATGCGATACTATTTTTGGCCTGGACTGAAGTCTGATGTTTCTACGTTTGTCCGTTCCTGTCACATCTGCCAGGTAGTAGGAAAACCGAATCAGACCATACCAGTAGCTCCATTGAAACCGATACCTGTTATTCATGAACCATTCGAAAGACTGATCGTAGACTGTGTAGCTCCGCTACCTAAATCAAAGTCTGGTCATCAGTACATCTTGACTATAATGTGCCCTGCTACACGCTACCCCAAGGCGATCCCTCTTTGCAGGATTAAAGCAAAAAAGGTGGTGCAAGAGATCATTCGATTCTGCTCTGTTTTTGGCCTGCCTAAGGTGATTCAGTCAGACCAGGGTTTCAATTTCACATCTAAAGTGTTCACACAAATGCTGAAGGAACTGGGAATTCATCACCAGTTAGCTAGTGCGTACCATCCAGAGTCTCAAGGTGCCTTAAAAAGATTTCACCAGACGCTCAAGTCTATGTTGCGAAAGTTCTGCACAGAGACTGGTAGAGACTGGGTGGAAGGTGTACCATTAATGGTGTTTGCAATCAGAGAAAGTGTCCAGGAGTCAACTGGATTCAGTCTGGCAGAGTTGGTTTTTGGCCATACGGTGAGAGGTCCGCTTCGGTTACTGAATGAACAGTTGCTCTCACAAAGTTCTACATCTATCCCTGTCCTTGAGTATGTGACTTCTGTTAAAGAACGTCTTCACCAAGCTTGTCAGTTAGTTCAGACTCATTTAGCAGAGTCCCAAGCTAAGATGAAGACACGATATGACCACAAGAGTGTAATCCGGGATTTTCAGCCTGGAGATCTTGAGTTAGTTCTTCTTCCTGTGCCTGGAGCAAGCCTGCAGTCTAAGTTTGCAGGTCCTTACATTGTTGAAGAAAAATTCAGTGACACCAATTATGTTATTCGCACCCCAGACCGTCGACGTAAAAGTCGAGTGTGTCATGTAAACATGCTAAAATCATATATTGCACGAAATGCAAATGCTGATTCTTTTGTTGTTAAACCTGTGTCTACAGCAGTTGTTCTGTCTGCTAAATGTCCTGAGGGGATGGACTGGTAGAGAAAGATGTCCACGTTTTGATTGCTCACTTGCAAAACTCAGTTATTTTGAGGGATCTGTATCTACATCTGTCACATTTAACAAAAGAACACTGTGAAGCTGTTAGCGATTTAATTGCCAAGTTTCCTAACCTGTTTTTTGATGTTCCTTCCCAGACTACCATTTTGAGTCATGATATTGATGTTGGAGATAGCAAGCCAATTAAACAGCATCCATACAGAGTAAATCCAAAGAAATGGGAAGTAATGAAATCTGAGGTAATCTATTTATTGGAACATGGTTTAGCAACCCCTAGTCAAAGTCCATGGAGCTCGCCATGTATTCTAGTGCCCAAGTTCGACTCTACGATAGTCAGTACAGAATCTAAATATAAAGTCAATGCTGTGACCAAACCTGATCTTTTCTAACACTTGGGAGGAACATCTTAATCAGTTGTATGTGATCTTTGATCGTTTGAACAAGGCTTCTCTAACTCTTAATTAATAAGTGTGAATTTGCCAAAGCTACAGTAACCTATCTTGGTAAATGTGTTGGCCAAGGGCAAGTGAAGCCTGTTGAAGCCAAGATAGTGGGCATGGGAAACTCAACAATAGCAGCTAACAAACGTGAGTTGCGCCGTTTCTTAGGGATGAGTGGCTATTACAGAAGTTTTTGTAAGAATTTCGCTGCTATAGTCTCTCCTCTTACTGACCTGTTAAGCACTTCTAGGAGATTTGTGTGGACTCCAGAGTGTATGGAAGCATTCAATGCTGCAAAAGATCTTCTCTGTACAGCACCTGTCCTTTCTGCACCAAATTTCTCTCAGCAATTCAAATTGCAGGTTGATGCCAGCGCTTTAGGAGCCGGGGCGGTCCTGATGCAAGAGGATGAAGGTGGAATTGACCATCCTGTATCATTTTTCTCAAAGAAATTCAATAAGTGCCAGCAAAATTATAGTGTAATCGAGAAGGAGGCTCTAGCATTGTTATTAGCCCTCCAACATTTCGAAGTCTACTTGGGTGGAAGTGATGCCCCAATTCTGGTGTATACAGATCACAATCCGTTGGTGTTTCTAAATCGTATGTCTAACACTAATCAACGTTTAATGCGTTGGTCTTTAATTGTACAGGAATATCATATTTTCGGAGATGTGTGTGATAGTTAGATAATTTGTACTTAAGACTCACTTTGCAACCCCCATACCCAGTGTCTGAGCCCCTTTCTGCTAAACATGGATGCTTCTTGATGAGTGCCTCTGCCACTTGTTCAAACTCTCTGTCTGTGACATAGACCTTGTATTGAACAATTTTTTGGACCAACCCCTCAAGTATATCCGACTTCAGCTTTATATCAGGAATAAGCAATGTTCCATTTTCTCTAAAGACACTATTTGCCTGTTCGAGCTTAAATTCTGCATCATATGAAAAGGGTGGAATGCAAAAGGTTTCATGCCAAGAAGATCGTGTGGTGGAGGAGAGAGAAGAAATGGATGCAGAAACTTATGAATGTCCTGGAGCAAAAGTTGAACTGTTCATTGTGCCAGCTGAAGTAGCATTCAGAGGTGTGAGGGAGTCAGTCATGTTTATTATTTTTATTGTTGCTTTGTCCTTAATTTCATTCATTGAAGTCAAATTCTTAAACTGGTTATCAAAAAGAGTGTCCATGAACTGCAGTCGAAAGGGGTCTTGTAGTTTACATTGACTCTTTACTGCATCTTCTAGTTCAGTCACAGATTCAGGCAAGCCAGATGGAAAAAATCACACTCTGGCAGCCGTTCTCCCCCAAAATGACTCTAAGTACAGCCGATGTCATTATTGTCCAGTGCCTCTGTCTGTATAAGTTGGAGAAAGAAAAAAAAAGTGAACACATGAAATAACTGTTTGGATAGAACACTTTTTAATATGAAATAATTAAAGACCTAAATTAAAAATGTTGAATATATATACACACCATTATAGGAAAAATGCAGTGATTCCCATTAATTACCTATACTCTTTCAGGCTGCCAGTCTAATTGACACACTACAGAAGAAGACCTCGGGGAGACAGATAGGACAGTGTAATCGCTTTATTTACAGCTTGGTGCGGAGGGGAGAGATTCAGAGCAAACGAGTGAGTAAAGCGTACACAAGACTGAGCTTGTAGGCTGGAGCCTGCACTGGAACCGATACCCTTCAAACTTGGGAACAGAAGCCCTCTCTGGGCTAAAGCCATCTGAAGACTCAGGGCAGGGAGCTGATCTGGAGCTCTACTCTGAGACGGATGTATGGTCTGGAGGAGGTTCTCATACAGGCTTTTGGACTGGTCCCCCGACTGAGCCTGGTTTCTCCCAAGGTTTTTTTCTCCATTCTGTCACAGATGGAGTTTTGGTTCCTTGCCGCTGTCGCATCTGGCTTGCTTAGTTGGGGACACTTAATTTCTAGCAATTATCGCCGATTTGATTGCACAGATACTATTTAAACTAAACTGAGCTAGACAATGACATCTCTGAATTCAATAATGAAATGCCTTTAACTGAAAATTGAGTGTTTAATCTTGTAATTACTGACACTCTATCCTCCAATTTGATACTGTTAAGTGCTTTGACACAATCTGTATTGTTAAAAGCGCTATATAAATAAAAGGTGACTTGACTTGACTGAAGGTAAACTTGGAGTTAACTCACTGGTACAAGTGGGCTCTGGTGCAGATTCAAGGGTTAAGGTGGCTCGTTACTGAATTCTGGGGTTGGAACGGACTCTGAATTTGTTTGGACGGTAGTGGATTCTGTACTGAACTTGATGATGAAATGAGCAAACTCAGGGGCGGGAGCCGACACTGGAGCAAATTCATGTCTAGATTCTGGGACTGGAACAAACTCACGGGCTGGACTGGACAATGAGAAAGGCTCTGGGGTGGCGACCATTTTGAATACAGACTCTGTACTGGTGGTCTTAACAGGTAATGCTTCTAGAACAGCAGCTATAATGTGTGATATCTGGCGATCAGAGGCCATGATTGGTGATGACTGAAGTTCAGCGATCCTAATGGGTGATGGCTGGTGGTTAGCAGCCCTGATAGGTGATGACTGAAGGTCAGCGGCCATGACGGGTAATGACGGAAGGTCAGCGGCCCTGTTGCATGCAGACTCGGCCACCAGCCCAAAATCAGTACCTGAAAGTCCCATGACAGGTGCTGATATTACCGGAAGGCTGAGTGAATTTTCCAGAGTGGATCGGCTTAGTAGAAGGGCATATAGAACATATTGTTCCAATGTGCAATTGGTCACGTTCCAGGGCATCAGTGAGTATAATGGTTCGTCCAAATCTACGTGAAAGAATGTCATCAGCTCCTCATCCTTCAAATTAGCAGCAGAGGCCAGCTCCATGAATTCCTGGGCATACTCCACTAGAGATCGGCCATCTTGAGAGAGTATAGCTGGTCTGATAGAAGGAGGGTATTCATGTTGTAAATCCGATCTTACGGTTTGGTCTTCTATCACACTACAGAAGGAGACCTTGGGGAGACGGACAGGTAAGTGTAATCTCTATATTTACAGCTTGGTGCGGAGGGGAGAGATGCAGAACAAACGGGTGAGTAACTCAGAGTCTTTGGGTACGACTGAACTTAGCTCAGGTTGATTACCAATACTTGTATCTCTTTACAGGTCTGACAGATGATGCAAACGGCAAAGACAGGCAGGTAACAGGTGAGAGTCCAGGTAAGTGAGTCAGGTAAGGAGTAACAACATTTCTTTTCTTTGCAGGGTGACAGGTTGAAGACAAGATATCAGGACGTGAGAATGCAGGTGAGTAGGAAAATAATCAAGTATGGGTAAACCTAGACAAGACCAGACAATGAAGGGGTGAAAAATGACTGCTTATATAGGGTAGCTAATGAGGTGAATGGTGGCAGGTTCTCTGTTTGGGGACTGGGTGCAGGTGTGAGTCCAGTGGGATTTTGGGAAATGAAGTCCTAAGTACTGACAGTGGCTGTGACTGGGCTGGCTACTGGGGATTGTGACACTAATATGTCCAGCAGATTCACATTTCAGATTTGTTTCATAACAATAGGTCTACAAAACTGACAAACAACTCCAAACACTGAACTGGTAATTAAAAACTTAAAAAATGATTTTGAAGCTATTTTTACTTTTTTATTTATTGACACTTAAGACTGGTTTTGTGGTCCAGGGTCACATATAAAGAATTTACATTTATATTTAGTCATTTAGCAGATGCTTTTATCCAAAGCGACTTACAAATGAGGACAATAGAAGCAATCAAAACCAACAAAAGATCAATGACACGCAAGTGCTATAACAAGTCTCAGTTAGCTTAACGTAAAATTTGGGTAAAAATGTTTAGAATATTCTTATCTAGTAAATCAGGAAGAAAATGAATTGGTTAAAATGAAATTCTTTGGTTAATCTGAGTGGAACCATGAATAACACTGAACTCTTAAAACTTACAGAATCCTGAAATGGAATTATTTTATAAAAAATTTCATTTATATCTTAAAATTCATAATATCTTGTCATGTTTGTAACCAAAGTAAAATGTAATATTAATGATTATTTTACAATTGACCCTAAATTAATACCTAATTGTGTTATGAAAACTCATATACCCAAAATAGAAACATAGGCAACACTCACTTTTTCTACATCCACTTAAAACAATTCTAAAAAATGTGTGATAAATATTGAAGAAATTCATAAAGGTATTGGAAAATCTAAAGACGATAAAGCAGCAAGTAATTATGGTTTGACCTGTGAATTTTACAAAGAATTCAAAGAAGATCTCAGAATTTCTTTTTTTATGTTTTCAAGGAAATATTAGAAAATGAAGCAATGTTGCCATCTAGGGATTGATTACACTGAGTCCACTTGGTTAATTCTCTCTATATTGTAAATCTTCACCTGCTTAGGAATTAATGTACTTGATTTTAAAACATCTAGCGTGAAGATCCTCAAATGCAAACTGTGTTTTGCTTCAAGGGTGCAACCATACATCTGTGTTGTGTGTTACTTTCCTTCATTTATTCATCTATCACTGATCATTTATTAATTTATCAATCATTTCTATTAATCATTTAAGCCATTTATATACTCATTTCATTGATTTATTAATTGATTAGTCATTAATATTGTATTATTGTTTTTATATTATTTTTTCATTGTTGTTTAGTCTTATGACTGTGAGTTTTAAGGGCTGTTTATCTTCATGAATAAGAGATACGAGGGAATGTTTATGGAAACTCAAGGTTCATATGCTGTAAAGAAAAAAAAACAAGTGTGGTCTTTTACTTAATAAACCACTTTTTTAATAAAACAATTAAAACCGCAAATGTTTTTGATTACAATACAAAAGAGTCAGAAAAAGTATACATGCAGTACACTCTCCTCAACAGGAGTAGAGTAATAACTGTTGTTTGTTTATCTTTGCTTTAGTTCAGAGCTGGTGTTATCACTCTTCTATAATCCAACCCTTTCAAAGATGTTCTAAATGGCAACAGATAGCCTTCCCCTAATGCATCACGTCACAGGTGACTCCTGTACCACAAGGCACCAGCTAAGGATTGTTTAATAAATAAAATAAAAATATGTATTTGTCATCTGACTAATCTGAAAGATTTGTGAGGAACTGCATCACTGTAGGGCTTCTTACTGTATTATAAACATAAAAAAGGCACAAATGTAACACATTGTATTAACAAATAAAATAGACAAGAGTAATTAACACAACAACCTAAATGAATAATGTGAATGGATGAAGAAATAAAGTGGATAAGATGCAAGTGATTAACCCGGATGTTGCTTTGGTACACAGTACATCTTTTTGTAAAAAAAATAAATAAATAAAAAAACAAATGTTGATCTTATTCCACTTCCAAAAAACAACAAAAAAAAAGATTTCCATTAAGTGGACAAGTAGCCTGATTAAAACATCAATAACAAAAAATATTTTGATTTTATTACATTCTGTGTAAATGGTGACTGATAATCAATAATGTATTGACAATAACAAGGTGGTGCCAGTTGATATGCTTATTGAAGTATAGAGCTGATAAAACACTGATGAGAGTTTTGTTTCAGAAGAATTTACGGTCACACACTTTATTTTAAGATCCAATTTTAGCTATTAACAAACCATTAACTACGACTTTCGCCTCAATAAAACTCCTAATTTGCTGCTTAGTTAGTGCGGTAGTTGTTGAGTTTAGGTATTGGGTAGGATTAGGGATGCAGAATATGTGCTTTATAATAAACAGCTAATATGTGACCTTGGACCACAAAACCAGTCTTAAGAGTCAATTGTTTTAAATTGAGATTTATACATCATCTGAAAGCTGAATAAATAAGCTTTCCATTGATGTATGGTTTGCTAGGATACAACAACAGGCTATTTGGCTGCGATAAAACCAGGGCCTAAAATTAACACTCGCCAAGCTCCAAACGCGAGTAAAAATCGGCGTTAGCAAGTAAATGTAACCGTGTCAGTCGCCAGTTGCCGGGTAAAACTTTTCCGAAATATAACAATGCAATGTAGTGAGAACAACCGCCAGGTTTAAAAGGGATTCGCTGTTTCTGACGTAAGCGAATAAAATAAACTTTTCCCAAGATGAGCTCATCGTGATTGGTTAGCCGTTCTGTCATAAGTGAAGTAGGCTCGTCTGAACCATGGTCTTTAGGCTGATTAAACTCTTCCTCAAAATCCAATCATCAACTGATGGGTAGAACCAAGCCACACACTTACATTTGTTTTTGTTTTTTGATAATTAGTTGCATACAGATGTACCGTACAATCTGGAAGAAAACCTCTGTTGCTATTTCTGTTTCATTAAGACATTCCATACAAGGCCAAATATTTGCATACTGCCTCATAAGTAGGGATTCCCTCCAAGTCCGTTTAAGATTCTAAAGCAACAAATTCTATTGAAAAAAAACCCTTCATAATCAGTGTAACCTTGGTAACAGCGTTTGAATGGGTATTTGGAGCAGCATAATTTGTCCCATGGCATGGCCACTTTTGCATTAGCTAATGGAAGGCAATTTAAAACAAATAGGTTGTGAGTTACGGCTGTAGCTTAACAGTGACAAGGTGAAGGGCAGAAAATCATTCCAAACAAGTATCAAAGCAAAACTCAGCGGTGTTTACTGAATGATTCAGCATTCTGAACGGATCGTACGATGAATGACTCAATTGACTCACTCATTAAATTATTTGCTGCCACCTAATGGCGGTTTAGTTTCACGTTTAAAAAGTATCATTGCAAAATACTGAGAAAATCGCCTTTAAAGTTGTCCAAATGAAGTTCTTAGTAATCAAAAATTCAATTTTGATATATTTACGGTAGGAAATTTACAAGATATCTTCACGGAACATGATCTTTAATTTATATCTTAATGATTTCTGACATAAAAGAAAAATGTATAATTTTGACCCATACGATGTATTGTTGGCTATTGCTACAAATATACCTGCACTGCTTATGACTGCTTTTGTGCTGCAGGGTCACAAATGCTAATAATAGGCTTGACTAGTCAATAGTGAGAATTGGTCCCTATACTAAAGTGTTACCGAAATTATTCAAAAATGCCAAGGCTTATGTCGCAGTAAGTGCAGTGTTGAATTTCTCTTTTTGACTCTAACTTTCATTGGTTGAGTCTCATTATTTCCCAGATACATCAACACTGTCCTCTGATGGCAGACCTGACACAAATCAATCATAGACACACAGCGCATGTATATCATGAGGAAGCAAGTTTTCCTTGGAAAAAAAGACACTTTCACATTTGCCCTTCAGCACCATCACATAAATGAACTCTGTTTTATGTACACACAGCACATCATATTTGCAGATAGCAAACAGTAGATTGGCTTTATATGATGTGCTCCTGTGTAAATGTGAATCTGCAAACAGATCAGTCAAAACTCTAGTTTCTCAACCTTGATTTGTCACATTTTGTTAGGAACCAACTATTATAACCATAGCAGGAACTAGAGAATCACTTTAACCAAGATTAAACAATGGCCCAATTCAGTGAAGAGCTTACTGCCTGATCATTGAAGTGCGTCCTGTAGATCTGCAGGTGTTTATACAGTATGAATACATTCCCAGATGTATTTACATCCCTCTAACATGAATGAACAAATGATAAATTAATGGAAAAGTTCAACAGTAACTATGAGTAACATAATTACTACTCTATCAGAATGCAAAGAATAAGATAAATACTTATTTTGTCATTTCCTTGAACTCTGCAGAAATGTACCAAAGTTAATGTACAGAGGATATAAAGTGTGTTATATAAATATAAAACAGCATAAATAGACAGCACAAATATAAAGACTATAAACAGGGTTGCTGCAGGTTTTAAGAGGATAAATTTAAGACTTTTTAAAGACCTTTTTAAGACCAACTAAAGAGAATTTAAGGGGGGGGGGGAATCGAAGGAAAAATAATACAGCAATATGTTCTCTAAGTATAATGTCTATGGAGCACATGAAGAGTTGTATTTTGCAACATTTCAAAGTTAAAATACAAACTGATCTAACTTAGTTTTTAATTACTTTTGTACTTTTGAATTAATCTTTAAGTATGTTAAGGCTTGAATACCTCTGGTTCAACCACTTGAATGTGGAAATAACATTTACCTTCTGATCAGACCCATTGTATATCTATATACCTCTAGTGGTTCTCGGACCTGTTCTGGGGACCCCTCACCACTGCATATTTTGCATCTAACACACCTGATTCAACTCATTAGCAGAGACTGCAAGACTTAAATTAGGTGTGTCTGATGAGGGAGTCATACAAATCGTGCAGTGGTGAGGGGTCCCCAGGACAAGTATGAGAACTACTGCTCTATGTCCCTGCTGTTTCTCCTGAATAGTGCTTAAACACTCTAAAAATGCATGTCAAAGTCCTGAATTAAAATACAAGCAATGTCAATCAAACATGGAAAATAATTTAGAGAAATACAATCTTGTTGTAAAAACAGTACAACAGTACATGCTCAACAATAGGAGCATATGATTCTCTTTTCTTAAGAACCTCCCTCTGATTCTTCATTTCAAATCTCTTGTCCTTGAAATGACCACAAACTATGAACAAAGGTTAGTTTTCTTTCTTCCTCTTTTGACATTGCAGTTCATTGGCCTTTCTCTTTCTCTCTTCATCCAGGTGGAGTCTGTATCTTGATCTTGCAGATTTAGCTGCATTCAGTAACTCTTTTTTGATAAAGGCACATTCAAAATTCCACCTGATACCCTGACATAATCACAGATCAGCCTGTGAGCAACTACTGTGTCTTCCTTCATGTTTGTGTTTCCACTTCCTTGTTTACAGAAAAATCCCTTTGGACCGTTGCCTGTCCATGAGACAAAAGGAGGACTTTTTTGCAGAAGCTCCAAAGCGCATTGACACAGATCCACAGATGACCATGTAAAAATTCATCAGGCCGTTGGTTCATGGGACAGAAAGAGACTCGTCTTTGGCTTTAAGATGAAGTAGACTGCCAAACTGCTGGGTTATTGTATCACCTGTACCAAGAAATATAAATATAAGGAAAAAATAGTTGCAAAATTAAAGGGGTCATATGATGTTGCTAAAAAGAACATTATTTTATGCATTTGGTGTAATGCAATATGTTTATGTGGTTTAAAGTAAAAAAACAAACAAACAAAAAAAACATTATTTTCCACACACTGTTCATTATTGCTGCTCCTCTAGGCCCCGCCTCTCTGAAACGCATCGATTTTTACAAAGCTCATCATTCTGAGAAGCCAGGCGTGCTCTGATTGGCCAGCTATCCAGTGCGTTGTGATTGGCCGAATACCTCAAGCGTGTGACGGAAATGTTACGCCCCCTCACCATATTGGGATGGCTTTTTCCGGCCCCTTTAATATAAACTAAATTATAAATTACTATTGTTATTATTGTTTTTTAAAATACTCTACTCTTGCTGACCTAATCATAAAAACTTTTCTACAAATGGGGCTTAGTAAACACAAAATACATTAAAAGTATTTCAATCATGAGAACTCTCTGAAGATTTTAGCATGGTGATGGATATGACCATGTTAATGTATTTTGTCATGGTGGAATAGATCTGCTACATTGCTGCTACTGCTGGTTATTGCTGTAGTCTAGTCAAGTCACTATTATTTGTATAGCGTTTTTAACAATGCAAATTGTGTCAAAGCAGCTTTAAATCAGCTTGATATAAAGCTGGGTGGCTTTATATCAGCTTTACAGTATTTAGACGGGGAAATAGTGTGTCGAAATAGTGTCATTCTCCTCTGGCCAGACAAAATCAGCAGTTTAAATCTAGGCTGCAGCAGAGTCAGGTTGTGCAGAGGACTCATCTGGTTCCTGTGGTCTTGTCCCGATGGCCGTCTAGGAGACAGGGTCTTCACTGGGGATCTGTCTCTGGGGCTCATCTAGTTGTCCTCGTCTCTGCTGACGTTCAGGGCTGTAGAGGTCATCTCTTGATGCTGTAGTTGTAGATTGCTGCTGCTATTGCAAGCAAGAACAGGAACTTGCTACTGCCAATGCATATGGCGATACGGTGCCGTGAGTATTTAAGACATACTGCCGCTGCACAAATAGCATATAACCCATAGCAGATCTATACAGGTGGAGCTGGGGAAGGTGGGGTTCTTCAGAGAAGTCATGCAGTCCTTCCTAAACACCATTACAGTAAGCTCTCCTACTCTGCTGCTTCTACTTTGAAGAAGTGCCTGTTGAATAATACAGTGCCTTTAGGACTATAAACACTACATTAAAGGGATGGCTCACCCAAAAATGAAAATTCTGTCATCATTTACTCACCCTCAGGTTGTTCCAAACCTATATAAATGTCTTTGTTCTGCTGAACACAAAGGAAGATATTTAGAAGAATGTCAGTAACCAAACAGATCTCATCCCACACTGTCTACTATAGAAGGGAAAATAAATACTATGGAAGTCAATGGGGGATGAGATCTGTTTTGTTACTGACATTCTTCTAAATGTCTTCCTGATAAATAAGTGTTTATATCCTAACTATAAACTTTTATCATAGTACTTTTATTATTTGAGTGATTGTAACAGAAAAAAGAAACAAGACTTTTAAGCTGTTTCATACGTCAACTGCTTTCTCTGGATCTGAATGTCCATCTGAATAGAGATTGTGATCTTTTAACGTGCGGCTCTAGACCATGATTTGTAAAACACTGCTTTTTGGCAAACATACCTTTCCTAGTTACAATTATTGTTAATATGAGTTCAGACCGTTACATAATTAAATCATAAAAGCTGACAGGATAAGAGACTGCGCATGCATAAAACTCACCATAAAATTATTAAGTAAATCCTGAGCTGTAGCATGTCCAAGGTACTGGGAGCCAAAATATCGAGACTGAACGCAGTCAACAACCCAGTAGCAAATATGCAGATCCATTTGTTTGTTGTTGGTACTTTTGTTAAGGCTCTCGTCGAACATAACCACAAATTTGCTATTCCAAATTTAACCAAGTAACTGTCACAGCAGGAGATTTATGTGTACGCGAAGCTGACACTCTTTGTATTTTTTTGCTGTTGTGTCTTGAGAACAGTATTGTAATATATTCGAAGTCTGGGTGACATCTTCGTGCTGTTTGTGTTTGGTGCTGGCTAAATGTGATTCGACTGCTTTTATCGCCATCGTACTCAACTGGAAATCCTTTCGACATGTTGAACAATAAGCTTGAAAAACATTCCCTGGTACGGACTTCAAGCAACCCGCAAACCTTTTGACTTTTGTCCATTTAGGCTGAAATAACTTTTCGGCCTTCCAATCCAACTACATATCTAAATAGCGCAACTTAGAAGAAAGGGTTCATCTGCGCATGTTTGTCAAGTTCTTTTTCGTGTGACTGACAGATGAAGCAGCACATACCGCCATCTATCGTGTATTGTTCGATGAATAGAGCGACCATGTAGCACAGAAATTATGCTTTCGCTTGACTTTAAAATGAAACACATGAGGAAACAATCCCTCACAAAAATTAATGCCATGATCATATGAATTTAAAACTTGCTGCTCTGATTTAAGACCTTTTTAAGACCCATGGAAACCCATTGAAACCATTGAAGGCTTTAGAAAAAATGAGGCGTTTTCTCCTGAGGCGGATGTTAGACCTGAGGAACAGATAAAAATGACATTATTTGATCTGACAGCTACCTGATGTATAAAAAACTAACAGACCAGCCAAAGTTTCTAAGTGCATTTATATGCACTAAATGTACATGTATCTTAGAGGAAGCATTTATCTGTATTATTCAGTATATTTAGCTGTATTATTTACAGTGTGCTGTAGTTGACATACCTTTGCAGGGGTGTGGATCTGATCATCTTCCCAGATGAAATGTTGACTTGATTTACATATGTGTTTAGGTTCAGGCTGGTGTGATCATTAACAGCAAGTTTCAAGTCATTCATAATAACAGGTTACAGAAGGGAGGCAATCATACAGTTCATCCATAATGCCTTTATCAAAAGACATCCGTATTTTTGCAGTCAACTTAGTTAAGTTACATCTGCCTTTGTTCACTAGAGTACTGGCGTGATATGAGGTAACTGAATACTACAGACAGCCTGACATCAATGTAGGCCTCAAAAGGAACAAATCTGAAGTTCAGAGGTCATATAACTGGATCATTGCCTCCCTGAGGTCAGAGGTCAAAGGTCAGAAACAACAGTCCCCAGATTCATCCAGACCAATACCTCAGTTACTTTATTAGACACTCAATCTAGAAAAATTCAGAGACTAAATTAAGCCTCAAATGCAGAAATAAGACAAGCTAAACAGATATCATTAGATCAGATGAGGAGGAGGCCTAGATATAATGCATGATAAAAAAAAACACAAAATCAAAATGATTTGAACAATATTTACTTTAAGCATACTAAAAATAACACTAAAAGTGTGGTTATAATCTTCTTCAAGATATTTTTCTTTACAATAATTTGCATGTTGATTTTGATTATCAAATAATTATCATATCAATATATTGTTCCAATAATTTTAGTTTATTACATACGTTTTTCAAAAGGCATCTCAACAATCAAAATGTAAGCCTTATATATTAAAATTAAGTTGTTCTAAACTATCTCTAGAACTATTTTTGTCATTTTAATACTTTTGCAACACAAAATGCACTTTATGCCAATAAAGTTATGTGAATTGAACTGTATTGAATAGAGTGAGAGAGGAGGCCCAGCTCTGACAGGAACAATATGGATCCTTACAGGTTCTAACATGCGGGAAATGTGTTGCGTTTGCACTTTTACCGGAGTAAATATTTGTCTGTCTCTGGTCAACGTTCATCTGCCTTCAGCTCTTCAAACAGCAGCGCTGAAGATCTGCCATCAGATCAGATGAATCCAGCAGAACGGGACAGAAATCATCAGCACTGACAACAGATCCAAAAGCTTCTCGAACAGCTCTGAATGGATTTCTAATGTACTTACCGTAAAACCAGCATCTGAAAAACTATGCAGTATGCAGCGACAGATGTTTGAAACAGCAGTATAGCATTCTATAGCATTCTCACTGCCATCACATGGCCTAAGTAATTAATAAAATTAACTTAGAGGCAATTAAAATAAAAAAATTAAAATACTTCTGAAAATTTAGTGTATACACTGCATTACACCTGGAGAAGTTCAGGTGGGAAAAGTGTATGTATAAAGTTTTGTAGAGCATCTGCATACTGGAAACAATGGCTCAATTTGCATACTAGTGAATACTATTCCTAATATTTCTGTCATATAAACTGCGGGTCAAAAGTTTAGAGTAATTACAAATTTTGTAAATGTTTTTTGACTCTGTTTTACTGTTTACCAAGACTGCATTTATTTTCTCAAAATATATAAAGGATTTCTATGTGATTATTTGGAACTCTAATTTATTTCTGTGATGCGCAGCTGTATTTTCAGCATCATTACGCTAGTCTTCAGTGTCACATGATCTTCAGAAATCATTATGATTTGCTGCTCAAGAAACATTTCTGATTATTATCAATGTTGAAAACAGTTGTGCTGCACAATATTTTTGTGATATACCACCAAAAGTTTTAAAGTTTTCATTAAGTCGATTAAATTAAAAAAAAAAAAAAAAATCAGTAAGAACGCATTAAACTGATGTATAAGATGTAAAAAGATTTCTATTTCAAACAAATGCTGTTCTTTGAACTTCCTGTTCATCAAAGAATCATGAAGAAATTTCAGTTTTCCACAAAAATATTTGGCAGCACAACTGTTTTCATCATTGATAATAATCAGAAATGTTTCATGAGCAGCACAAGCATTGGTGGTGGATGCGATTCACCCCTTCTGCTTTGAGAACCCAGAAAAAGCGCTAAATAAATGTAATGAATTACTATTATTATGTAGTATGCAAGAGTATACACTTACGAATTCATACATACTAAAAGTATTACAGTAAGTGGGCGGGTTGATGTTGAAGTGAAATCGTCCAATCAGAGGCTGGCGGCCTCCAAACCACCTGTCAATCATCAGCGAGAGCGGGAACACGCCTGAGGAGTCTGTCTCATAATTACTGCGTTACAAGATGAATGAACAGTTTTCCAAGAAGTCATCAGCATGTCGGAGCTCTTTCCTCTCTCTTACCTGCTGGATATATGAGGAGCTTTTCTGGGAAAATCCGCGGCATGTCAGAGCAGCTCTGAGGAGTGATTTCCTCGAAACCCACCGATTAACTCTCAGTTCTAACAGTTTAACAGTCGCTCCATTAAATGTATAAGTTGTTTAAAACGTGTAATAATATCAGTTTTCACACTTTGGGTGACTTTTGTGTCGACTAACGAGCTAATCGCAGCGTTCACCGCATCGCCTCAGACTGAGCGCTCCCGCGCTTTCTCCACGCATGCGCAGCGCAGCGAACGCGGTCACGCGCCGGAGGTCACGCGCAGAAACACGGGAGCGCGCGCAGCAGCGGAGCAGCGCGATCACTCAGCAGCAGGATTATCAGGAATCATGAGCGTGGGAAAACTGGTAAGATTGCGATGAAAACACTCTCTCACTGCCGTTATAACGCGCTATGACACGACACGAGCTGAGAACAGACGACACGCAACAGTGTCGCAGTTGTTATTGTTAAGTTCTGAAATAATTGTCAGTGCTGGTCGTTTTTTGCAGGTCAGATTTCGCAAGCTGGTGTGTAAATACAAACTATCGAACTGTCCTGTGTGTTCACATCTCTGTCCCACTCCAGAAAAACACAATTAAATCTGCTGAGTTGATATCAGACGCAGAACTTCAGAAATACGTGTTTTAATGTAGAGTATTGAGCATAAATCTTTATAATGTAGCCTATTGAAATCAGTAAAGCATCTGTCTAATGTGCATTTTATTTATTAGGTTCTTTAGTAAGATTCATAATAATTCAGGTTATTTAATTAAAATAAAATATACGAAATTCCATTAGATTCAGGGTTATTATAGTAAATAAAACCATCAAAAATACAATTTGAAATCAATCACATTTGAACTTTTATTTCAGCTAGTTGTCAATTTCACTTTTCCATTTAGTTTAACTTTTAAGTACTAAAATAACAAACTGAAATGAAGTTAATAAAAGCTATACAGACATTGAAAAACAAAAACTAATAAAAATGACAAAAACAACAAAATTACTACAACTTCAACTAAAATAAAAATGAAAACGGAACCTATAAAAACTAACTCACATCTATATTATCTCAATGAGACTAAAATAACCCTGATTAGATTTATTTATTTTTTTTGTGATCAACTTTTTATTGTCCTTTGCATGTAACATAACATCATAACATCCATTAAAAACAAAACAAACACAAAAATAAGACAAAAAAACAAACAAACACACAGACATATAATCAATAATTTAAAGAGTCCGGTCAAAGAGGAGAGAAAGGGGGAAAAAACATTCCTTTATTTAATTGAGTATGTATAATTGAGGAAAACATTGCCAAGCATCAATAGTAGTTTTGGCCTTATTAATTCGTGCTGATGTACATTCACAACTCACTATTTTAAGGAGGCTATGGATCTGATTAGATTAGATTTTGTTATTATTTTCATTTTTCAGTCATGCATTTGCATTTTTGGCAGATGCTTTTGTCCAATGCATTGCATTGTAAAATTGATTATCAGAGACATGAAATGCAGCGTCTAAAACAGAAGTGCAGATATCATGTATATGACGGTGTATGAAGTACAGTAGTGCAGGAGGTGTTGTATGTGTGATGCTGGTGTTGGTCAGCGAGCGTCTGCTGTGTTTATGTCATTCTCACAGTCAGATGTGTTAATGGTCAGATATCCAGCGTGATGAGGAAACTCAGTCTGGCTGCTGTCCCGTCCCATCGCGTCCCGTCACCCTCTTAACCCTTTACACATATTTAACCCACACCGCTCACATTTACCCCCATTACTGCGGTGAAGCAGAGCTCCTCGTCCTCCGGGGCCCGCTGGGGCTCTCGGGAAACTTAAGATCAAATAAAATGACTAAAAATCCACCTATTCCCACAGGATTCAACCAGGGTCCACACGGTCTTAGAAAACCTGTGTACTTGAGGACATTTAACATATAATATGAGGTTTTAAAAGTCTGTTTTCTAGAGCTGGGCTGCATTTCCCAAAAGCATCGTAAGCCTAAATTGATCATAGCTCCATTGGTTTCAATGGGTCTGCCATGTACTTAAGCTTACAGTGTTTTTGGGAAACGCAGCCCTGGGAAAGTAATAGAAATTAATTAACCAAATCTTAAAACCACATTGCCAATTTTATAAAGAATATATATTTATTTAGTTATGCCAAGCTCTAAAATATTTTGCCATTCATTCTGCCTAATATGTGACCCTGGACCTCAAATCCAGTCTTAAGTCGCTGGGGTATATTTGTAGCAATAGCCAAAAATACATTGTATGGGTCAAAATTATACATTTTTCTTTTATGCCAAAAATCATTAGGATATTAAGTAAAGATCATGTTCCATGAAGATATTTTATAAATGTCTTACCGTAAATGTATCAAAACTTCATTTTTGATTAGTAATATGCATTGCTAAGAACTTCATTTGGACAACTTTAAAGGTGATTTTCTCAATATTTAGATTTTTTTTGCTCCCTCAGATTCCAGATTTTCAAATAGTTGTATCTCAGACAAATATTGTCCAACAAACCATACATCAATGGAAAGATTATTTATTCAGCTGATGATGATGATGTGTAAATCTCAATTTCCAAAAATTGACACTTAAGACTGGTTTTGTGGTCCAGGGTCACATATAAAGAATTTACATTTACGTTGTCATTTAGCAGATGCTTTTATCCAAAGCGACTTACAAATGAGGACAATAGAAGCAATCAAAACCAACAAAAGAGCAATGATAAATGTTTGTAACCAAAGTAACATTACAAGGCGTAATTAATGCATTAAAACTACTTCTATAATGTGTTATATTTAAAGGCTTTAAGTGAAGTGTTACCAAAATGTAAAAAGAAATATGCGAGGTCTTAAAATATTTGTACTAATATATGGTAAATTATGTATGGAAAAAGTATATATTATATTAATGTTTTATGTTTTTAATTAAATTAAGGTTGTTAATTTCACAGTCTATTACCTTTGTCTTGAATCTTGTATCTTTGTGGCCAGTTGTGAAATAAGTTTGTTTCTTCAAATCAAAGTTTGTAAAACCTCACCTGAACTTCTGCTGTAAGATCACAGATGAAGACCGTGAAGTTCATGACTGACTGAAGTACAGCTGAGAGAGCAAGAAAAACACACAACTTGTTGTTAAAATGGATGAAAACAAAGATGCTGAATGTCGGAGACTGATACAGTGCAGTGTTTTTATATTTCTATTTTCATCTGAAATTTAGTTAAAGTTTTATTAATTTGGTTGTTGATGCCAGAGTTTGTAATGCTGTGATTGTCCTCGTATGGGGTGATTTGGGTCATGGTTTGTAATGTTTTAACACTTTTTTGGGGGGAAAATGAATAGAAAAACATTTCCGAAACTTCCAGAAAGTGTGCGGCAATAATGCATTAAACGCTCTGTTCAGCTGTCGTCTTTTCATATTATTATTATTAGTGCAATTATTGCATGTACTTTAACACTTTAACCCTAAAAGGGGCAACGTATCCTGGGGATTACAAACATTTGAGAAGCAGTGAAAGTGTGGGTCTTATTTCTTGGTTCGGATGTATTGTCTTTAGCTCATGGACAGCATTTAAATCAGCATGGCCGCCTGTAGAGGGAAATCTACCCCCCTCTGATAAAAGCTGATCTAGTTCATGTTTACACACGTTGGAGGGGACTTGCCTGTTTAAAAAGCCGTTGTTCAGCTTTATCTTATTAGGTTTAGATTGAAATTTTATTAATTCAATGCTTACCTTTTTTGTAATCTGTCTCTAATTGTTTGTTTCTCTGAGATGCGTCACACTTTTAGGAGTATAAATCATTGTATAAAAACATGTACAGTGGCATGCGAACGTTTGTGAACCCCTTGCACAATTTTAACAAAATGTGTTTTTTGTTTGTTTTTTTTAAATGCTTTCTCTTAAGCAATAATCTTCTATGTGTCGTCTTTAAAAAGAGACCAACCTTCGGTCTGTATTCCAGAGCGTTTGGGAATTACAGTCATGTTGTAACAAGCATTGATAAACAAGTGTTCTGTTCTCAGTGAATTTATATCTCAAAGGAGCGACGTATCCTGGGGATACAAACATTACAATCAAATATAAGAGTCAAGATTGGAAAAAAACATGAAATGTATTATTTGAGTCCCGATAGGATGGAAAATAGCAATAAATACATTTTCTGATGTCTCTTTATGGTTCTGCCCTTTTTAGCTCTCTGACTATATTTACAGTAGACCCTATATCTGTGTGTGTGTGTGTGTGTGTGTGTGTGTGTGTGTGTGTGTGTGTGTTCCTCAGGCGGTGTGTGTGCTAGCGCTGGCCGTGTGCGAGGCGTATGTGTTTCAGGCCGGTCAGTCCTCCGGAGAGGTGGAAGTCACTCCTCCACAGATCAGAGGTCAGTCCGTCTGCAACCATCTGTATTCATTTATTCATGTGTGTTTATTGCATCAGACTGAGATGTGTGTGTGTGTGTGTGTGTGTGGTCAGATTTCTCAGGCTCATGTAAGGGCCGTTGTTTCGAGCTGAAGGAGGCGGAGCCACCCGGCTGCAGGTGTGATAATCTGTGTAAGACGTACCTGAGCTGCTGCTCCGACTTCGACGAGCAGTGCCTCAAGACAGGTGAGGAAAACACACACACACACACACACACACACACACACACACGTTTGTTTTTGTGTAAAGTGGGGACTCTCCATAGGTGTAATGGTTTTTATACTGTACTTACTGTATGTGTTATTGTCCTACACCAACCCTACACCTAAACCTTCCCCTTACAGGAGACTGTCTGCTATTTCAGATTCTCAATACACTCCATTCTGTGTGATTTATAAGTGTTTTGAAGAGTGGAGACATGGATTAATGTCCTGAGATGTCACCTTCTCCTTGTAATACCTGACATACCCTTGTCATTATACACATCTATGTCCTCATTTGTCACACACACACACACACACACACACACACACACGACCGGAGCTGGCTAGTCACAGATTACATGAGATCTGGATTACATAATCATAACACACTGAGGTGCTTTAAATAATTTGTTTTCAATATTTCTATTTGCATTTTAACTTTTAGTTAAAGTTTTAGTCATTTTGTTGTTTTTTATTTGTCATTTTTACTAAGTTTTTGAATGTCTATAGTTTATTCATTTTTAATTTTAGATTTTATTATAGAGAACATAGTTAAACTAAATGAAAACTAGAAGTATTAGGGTTTAATCTCTTGCAAGTAACTATTGCAAGTTTTTTTTTTTTAAAATAATTTTATTTTAGATGGGATTTTAGTTGAGTATAATAACTCTGGTACAGAGATTAACAGAACAGTATTATTATACTGATACAAATGAACAGAAGTAAAGCAGTACCGCTGTCACGCAGTGTGTTTATTGTGCGGTGTGTGTGTGTGTGTGTGTGTGTTTAGCGGGAGGGTTCGAGTGTTCGCGGGAGCGCTGCGGTGAGGTCAGGAACGTGGATTACGCCTGTCACTGTTCAGACGACTGTCTGCAGAGAGGAGACTGCTGTACCAACTACAGATCACTGTGCAAGGGTCAGACACACACACACACACACACACACACACATGCACGCACTGGCATGGGTCAGAACACACATATATTTCTCATTCACGCACACAGGTCCGACATATACACACTCAACACGGGTCTGACAAGCACATAGTTAAAATTGTATTCCATAAATTAATTAGAGCCATTTTTGGATTATTAAAAAGTTAATTAAACCATTCAAGCAGAATCCAGAAAAATCATAACTGAAAACACAGAATTTTGGAAAAATTAAATTGATTTCATAGGGCTGTAATTATATTTCATCTTGACTGTTTATTGTGTGTGTGTGTGTGTGTGTGTGTGTGTGTGTGTGTGTGTGTGTGTGTGTGTGGGTGTGTTGCAGGCGACAGCTCGTGGCTGGAGGGCGACTGTGAGGAGATTCAGAGCCCAGAATGCCCTGCAGGGTGAGTGATGATGCTGATGTAGACGTGTGTGTGTGTGTGTGTGTGTGTGTGTCATATGAGTTTGTGCACTCAATCTGCTCTCGTGTGTGTGTGTGTGTGTGTGTTTGCTGAAGGTTTGTCCGTCCTCCTCTCATCATCCTGTCTCTGGATGGTTTCCGTGCCTCCTACATCAAGAAAGGGAAGAGCGTCTTACCCAACATCCACAAACTGAGTACAGAACCTCATCTCTGCATCACACCAATCCCACAATCCCTCACTGCACACACACTGGACTGCGGTCAGACACTGTGTTTAAAGGTGCAGAAAACGATTTTTCAAAATGCAGCTGAGAAGTGAATTGGACCGAGCAGCAAAACACACTTGTAGCCAATCGGCAGTGAAAGGTTTAGCAGTAAAGAGGTTGCTTTATTTCCTCTTGATATGTGAGTAATGTTGTTTTTGCTGCGTTTCACTGTCTTTTGCTTGAATATACTCATGTGCTGGGTGTTGGTGGGAGCACGCTAGAAGTAACGCGAGTTACATGATCTGATTACTTTTTTCAAAATTTATTTATAAAGCACTTTTTAAAAAACAGCAAGTGTTTATCAAAGTGCTATATGCACATAAAATAATAAAAATATTGATGATACAAACAGTCAACAACATGATACAATAAGAGACGATAAAGACAGTATAAGAAAGCAGCTCTCACATAGCGTCAAATGCCAGACTATAAAAATAAGTTTTTAGGCTAGATTTAAAAACGGCAAGTGTGTGAGCCCGTCTAATGTAAAGGGCCAAACTTTTCCAGAGCTTCGGGGCCGCCACTGCACTGCCCGATCACCCCTGCTCTTCAACTTCACCTGTGGGACAACTGAAAGCAAATGGTCAGCAGACCTAAGTGCTCTTAGGGCTGCATACAGCTTGATCAAATCGGAAAAAGATATTTAGGTGCTAAACCATTAAGAGATTTAAAAACAATTACCAAAATCTTAAAATTAATCCTAAAATGGACAGGGAACCAGTGAAGAGAGGTGAGAACGGGGGTGATGTGTTCCCGCTTCAGTGTACCTGTCAGCAGGTGAGCTGCCGCATTCTGGACCATCTGCAGTCTGGAGAGAGAGGCCTGACTAATACCTATATAGAGGCCATTACAATAATCCAGACCAGTTGAAATAAAAATATGTACAATTCTTTGAAAGTCTTTAGAAGACAGGAAAGATTTCACTTTGGTGTTGTCCAATATTAGACAAAAATTAGATTTAACTACCGAGTTAATCTGTTTGTCCAGTTTAAAATCACAATCCATGAGAACACCTACATTTTTTTTTTTTTTTTTTTTTTTTTTTTTTTTTTTTTACATAAGGCTTCACAAGTGGTTTCAGTTCACCAAGGTCCAAATCTGATGACTCAAATGTACCTCCCGGCGTAAACGGCATAACTTCAGTTTTATTTTCATTAAAGTTAAGGAAATGTAGTGCCATCCGGGCCTTAATTTCCTCAAGACACTGAAATGAAAAGATACTTGTTCTTTAGCGTCTCTACTGCAAAGGCAGATAAATTTGCGTATCGTCTGCATAACAATGAAATACCAAATTTCCTAAAAAAATATGTCCTAAGGGGAGCATATAAAGGGAGAACAGAATAGGCCCCAAAATGGAGCCCTGGGGGACCCCACACGTGAAAGAAGCAGTTGAGGAGACAAACTCTCCAAAACAAACTGAGAAAGTTCTTTCAGACAAATAGGATCCAAACTATCCCAACGCAGTACCCTTAAAGCCAGCACATTGTTCTAAGCGTGTAATCAAGATCTTATGGTCTACAGTATCAAAGGCAGCAGTGAGGTCTAGTAGAATTAAAATCACTTAGTCCCCTGAGTCAGTAACAAATCATTAAAAACCTTCAACAGTGCAGTTTCTGTAGTATGTAGAGATTTAAAACCAGACTGAAACACTTTGTGAATACCATGTAGATCTAGAAATGAATACAGTTGTCCAAATACAACCTTCTCCAGTAGTTTGTAAAGAAACGAAAGTTTCGAGATTAGCAAAAACTGATGAATCCAAATTAGATTTCTTGATTACTGGTTCCACTACTGAGTGTTTAAAAGACTTGGGTACAACTCCCTAGGCCAGGCTTCTATTAATAATTGCAAGAATTTTGATACCAATAGTTTCAAATGAGTCTTTTAGAAGACAAGGAGGAACGATATCCATGCCACATGAGGATGGTTTCATTTTAACAATGATCTCTCTCAATGAGGCAAGAGACACCGGCTCAAACTGATTAAAAGCAGCAGAGCACTCAGTGGAAATGGATTTTTTTTTAAAAAGTAAATGGGAGAGAAATATTAGCTCTAACAGCCTCAATCTTATCGATAATAAAAGTGTACAAATTTCTCACACATAACAGCTCTTGTGTTGCCATGTTGAGAGAAATCAGGAGTAAGTGCAGAGCGTTGTGTGTGAACGTGAGTAAATGTTGATATTTAGTCTAGAACTACAGTAAGATCATCTCACCTGCACAAAACACATTCAGTGTTCCTCAAAATCAATAAAAGCAGTGAAATGCAAACTCAGAATATGACACAAATCTGCAATAATTAAATGTTAAATTACATAAATACTTTATGTATTTAATCCCCATTTTATAAACCATTGTCTTTGCTGCTGACCTTCAGTGATCCACTTCAACCACCTGCATCTTATTTGATGTGAAAGTACTTTTACATTTCCAAAAAATATAACTCTTTATATTTAAAAACAAACAAGTAAACTCTGCCCAGATGAGAGAACGTAATGTAACTACATAATATAATTAGTGAATTTTTTGGGGGGAGTAGTGCAATATTGTAATGCATTACTTTGAAAATTTACTTTCCTCAACACTGCTCATGTGTCATCTTCCCTTTTTTGCATTTGCATTATTATTTTCCTTCACTTCATCTACGATAAAGAGATGCAAGCCTGGAGCTTCTAAACGTTTGCCATCTGTCTCAAGCGTCGACTCTCAAAGTGTGTCTGAAAAGTGAGATAACCTACTCCTAATATAATGCTTTTCCTTTTGGTTCCCCTTTCAGTGATCGCTATAACCCCCTTAATTGTTGCCTGTGTTGTGACTGTGGGGGTGGAGCTATCAACATAGTGGGTGTGGTCTTCTGGGCAGGGGCTTGTTTATTTTGGTTATTTCAAATGTCAGCAGCATTTTCCAGAAATCACTTACTGCACCTTTAATATAATGCAGATATAACCATGGGTATACATTAAACTGTATTTTGGATGTGTTCTTTCTGCTAGTCTGGAGCAACCTTTGAAAAGCTCAAAACTGACCAATACATGAAACAAAAAAAAATTACTGAACAGATATTTAGAAGTTGATTTGAAAATGCAAAGTTTTTAAAATAGTGCTTTCAAATGATTAATCGCATCCAAAATAAAAGTTTTTGTTTACATAATACAGTGAGGGAGAAAATGATTTGATCCTCTGCTGATTTTGTACGTTTGTCCACTGACAAAGAAATGATCAGTCTATAATTTTAATGGTAGGTTTATTTGAACAGTGAGAGACAGAATAATAACAACAACAAAATCTAGAAAAACGCATTTCAAAAAAGTTTTAAATTGATTTGCATTTTAATGAGTCAAATAATTATTTGATCCCTTCGCAAAACATGACTTAGTACTTGGGGGCAAAACCCTTGTTGGCAAACAGATGTTTCTTGTAGTTGGCCTCCAGGTTTGCACACGTCTCAGGAGGGATTCTGTCCCGCTGCTCTTTGCAGATCCTCTCCAAGTCATTAAGGATTCGAGGCTGACGTTTGGCAACTCGAACCTTCAGCTCTCTCCACAGATTTTCTATGTGATTAAGGTCCTGGAGTGGCCGAGCCAGTGTCCAGATTAATGTGCTTCTTCTTGAGCCACTCCTTTGTTGCCTTGGCCGTGTGTTTTGGGTCAATGTCATGCTGGAATACACATCCACGACCCATTTTCAATGCCCTGACCCTGACGGTACACGGCCCCGTCCATCGTCCCTTTGATGCGGTGCAGTTGTCCTGAACCCTTAATGTTTCCACCTCCGTGTGTGACGGTGGGGATGGTGTTCTCGGGGTCATAGGCAGCATTCCTCCTCCTCCGAACACAGCGAGTTGAGTTGATGCCAAAGAGCTGGATTTTGGTCTCATCTGAGCACAACACTTTCCCCCAGTTCTCCTCTGAATCACTGGCAGACTTCAGACGGCTGTACATGTGCTTTCTTGAGCAGGGGAGCTTGCGGGCGCTGCAGGATTTCAGTGCTTCACGGCGTAGTGTGTTACCAGATGTTTTCTTGGTGACTATGGTCCCAGCTGCCTTGAGATCATTGATGAGATCCTCCGTGTAGTTCTGGGCTGATTCCTCACCGTTCTCATGATCATTGAAGCTCCACGAGGTCAGATCTTGCTTGGAGCCCCAGTCCGAGGGAGACTGACCGTTATTTTGTGTTTCTTTCATTTGTGAATAATCGCACCAACTGTTGTCACCTTCTCACCGAGCTGCTTGGCGATGGTCTTGTAGCCCATTCCAGCCTTGTGTAGGTCTACAATCCTGTCCCTGACATCCCTGGACAGCTCGTTGGTCTCGGTCATGCTGGAGAGTCTGGAATCTGATTGATTGATTGCTTCTGTGGACAGGTGTCTTTTCTACAGGTAACAAACTGAGACCCCTTTAAGAGAGTGTTCATAATCTCAGCTGCTTACCTGTATAACAGACACCTGGGGTCTTGATTGGGGATCAAATACGTATTTGAGATCCTTAAAATGCAAATCAATTTACAACTTTTTTTTAAATGCGTTTTTCTAGATTTTTGTTGTTATTCTGTCTCTCACTGTTCCAATAAACCTACCATTAAAATTATAGACCGATCATTTCTTTGTCAGTGGACAAACATACAAAACCAGCAGAGGATCAAATCATTTTTTCCCTACTGTATATGTGTGTACTTTGTATATGTATTTATAAATATACATACATACAGTATATATTAAAAAATATATATATATATATATGTACATGTATTTACATGTGTGTGTGTGTGTGTGTGTGTGTGTGTGTGTGTGTGTGTGTATTTATATTCATACACTCTCAGAAATAAAGGTACAAAAGCTGTCACTGGGGCGGTACCTTTTCAAAAGGTACATGTTTGTACCTAAAGGGTCCATTTTGGTACCTTAAAGTGTACATATTTGAACCTAATAGGTACAAAAGTGTACCTTTTGAAAAGGTACCGCCCCAGTGACAGCTTTTGTACCAGGTGTGTGTGTTTGAACAGTGACCTCACTCATTATCAGCGAGCGTTTGGACTCAGTGTTGAGTGACGCAGTACAGAGACTCGCATCATCTCTCGCTCTCATTCATGTCTAATGAAGAACAGCATCTGAGGTCTGTCAGACTGGGACAGGAGCAGCTGCTCGTTAAAACGGTTTCATGTGTTTCTTTGGTAGGATCGTGTGGAACCCACTCCCCTCATATGAGACCCATGTACCCGTCCAAAACCTTCCCCAACCTCTACACGCTGGCCACGGTACCAAACACACTTCACAGCACCTCCGCAGAGTCACTCTGTATCACTGCACTAATCACCAAACTCATCATATGAATATGACATCGGTCTTTTGTATGACCATTAGTAATTAAAATGATGACTTAAGTCGCCCATACTATAAAAAAATATAAAATGTAATTACTCTATTAGAGTAGGAAAAAATACTGCAGTACTTAGAGTAAAATAGCTGTACTGAGAAATTCACATCATGTTTCTAATTTGAGTGATTTGAGTAGCATCTCTAGTGTGATTTTAATTCCACTGTAAAAAAAAATATATATTTTTTTTTATTTTTTTCAAAGTTGTAAATAGACCTTTAAATTAAAATAAGTAAATAAGATATAAAAGACCAGCAAAAAAGCTTTGAAATGTCTGTGCCAAATATGTTTGCAAATGGAAATACTTTAAATAAAAGCATTTCCTAAGATTTTTTTTTTCTTATTTATGGACTTACATGTTACTCTTTCAGTTCTTCTTTTTCAATAATTTCATGTTTAATTCAATGTGTTACTTGCCATTTCTTTGTAATTATTTGTGAACTGTACTAACAGTTTCTGAGCGAAAATTTTTACACCAAATGTTTTCTCTTTTAACTGAAATATTAAGGCACTTGATTTGCTCAAATTATGTTATTAAAGGGTTAGTTCACCCAAAAATGAAAATTAGCCCATGTTTTACTCGCCCTCAAGGCTTTCTTCTTTCAGATGAATCCAGTCAGAGCTATATTAAAAATGATCCTTGCTCTTCCAAGCTTTATAATGGCGGTGAATGGGTGTTATTTTTCAACAGTCCAAAAGTAGTCCAATAAAGCGCATCCATCCATAATAAAACATGCCTCACACAGATCCAGGGGGTTAATAAAGGCCTCCTGAAGCGAATCCATGCATTTTTGGAATAAAATATCCATATTTCCACGCATGGGTTCGCTCCAGGAGGCCTTTATTCACCCCCGAGCTGTGTGAGGCATGTTTTATTATGGATGGATGCACTTTATTGGACTACTTTTGGACTGTTGAAAAATAACACCCATTCACTGCCATTATAAAGCTTGGAAGAGGAAGGATCATTTTTAATATAGCTCTGACTGGATTCGTCTGAAAGAAGAAAGTCATATACACCTGGGATGCTTTGAGGGCGAGTAAAACATGGACTACTTTTCATTTTTGGGTGAACGAACCCTTTAGCTGAACTGCTTGTGATCGTCTTGTGTTCCTCCTCAGGGTTTGTACCCCGAGTCTCACGGGATCGTGTGTAACTCCATGTATGATCCCGTGTTCAAAGCTCATTTCAGACTGAGAGGACGAGAGAAGCTCAATCACCGCTGGTGGGGTGGGCAGCCCGTGAGTCATGACTCCGCCCACACACGCCTCTCAGCCAATCACAGACGAGACGCTTTACATAAGATTTATAATGTCGTCTGCATATGTAAGGCATAAATGTGATTCTGTACTTGTGGTCCGGAGGATGTTTCTTATTCTGTGCAGGTTTTACATGTGAACGCTAAATAAATCATCCGGCTCAGTGGGTTCACGTTTAATAATTTAGAGCGTTTTTGTCTGTTTGTCGTCTCAGATTTGGATCACAGCAGAGAAACAGGGCGTGAAGGCCGGGACGTTCTTCTGGCCCTGGTGAGCACCGAGATCTCAGTCCAAATGTGCTGAATGTCACGGATAGCAGGATTATTCATTCTTCTGCTTCATGATATTGGTTTCTGATCGTATATGTTTAAGTTATACTGCTTAATCAGCTGTTTCTGCAGCAGAGTGTCATTTTAAATGAGGTTTTCTTCTAAAATCAGCTTTCAGTGTTTGGAGCAAAGCTCAGAGTGTCACTGCCAGAGACTCATGACACAAACAACACATGATTCAAACAAAGACCTTTCACTCACTCACTCCCTCTCTCTCACACACACACACACAGAGGTCATTCAGAGCGGCTCAGTCTGTCCCGAGCTTCATGTTCTTTTCTGAAGAGCTTCACTCGTTTGCGCTCTGAAGACGTGTTCAGCCGCTTGTGAAGAAGAGCTCTGACATGGACTGAACCCGTCTCTCTCTCTCTCTGTCTCTGTCTCTCTGTCTCTGTCTCTGTCTCTGTCTCTGTCTCTGTCTCTGTCTCTCTCTCTCTCTCTCTCTCTCTCTCTCTGTCTCTCTCTCTCTCTCTCTGTCTCTCTCTCTCTCTGTCTCTCTCTCTCTGTCTCTCTGTCTCTGTCTCTGTCTCTCTCTCTCTCTGTCTCTCTCTCTCTCTCTGTCTGCAGGGTGATTCCTCTGGAGCGGAGGATCCTCACTATCCTGCAGTGGCTGCACCTGCCTGATGACGAGAGGTGCGGTGTTTGACTGCTCAAGGGGAACAAAACATTCTGATGAGGGACAGTTAAGATCCCGGGGGTCTCGTTACTGGAATGCATAAAATAAAACATTTGAAGTAGTACAATATTTTTTTCTACTATAACAGGCTATCCACTTTAAGAACTGTAATTATAGTCATACAGTTGAGGCCAAAAGTTTACATCCCCCTTTCAGAATCTGCAAAATGTTAATTATTTTACCAAAAGTAAGAGGGATAATAGAAAATGCATGTTATTGTTTATTTAGTACTGACCTGAATAAGATATTTAACATAAGTTTATATATAGTCCACAAGAGAAAATAAGTTGAATTTATTAAAATGACCCCGTTCAAAAGTTTACACCCCCTTGATTCTTAACACTGTGTTGTTAGCTGAATGATCCACAGCTGTTTTTTTGTTTAGTGATGGTTGTTCACGAGTCCCTTGTTTGTTCTGAACAGTTAAACTGTCTGCTGTTCTTCAGAAAAATCCCCCAGCTCCCACAAATTCTTTGTTTTGTTTTTTTTGGCATTTTTGTGTATTTGAACCCTTTCCAACAATGACTGTATGATTTTGAGATCATAATAGTAATTACTATGGTTTGTATTTTCCAGGCCGTATGTCTACGCTGTCCACTCAGAGCAGCCGGATACATACGGACACATCCTGGGTCCACTGAGCAACGAGGTGAAACGCGCGCACGCGCGCACACACACACACACACACACACACACACACACACACACACACGTCTGGTTTGCTATCCTTGTGGGGACTTTCATAGGCGTAATGGTTTTTATACTGTACTTACTGTATGTGCTATTGTCCTACACCAACCCTACACCTAAACCTACCCCTTACAGGAGACTGTCTGCGTTTTTACTTTCTCAAAAAAACACCATTTATTATGTTTTTTTTTTTTTTTTTTTTAAGCCTTTTGAATTACGGGGACATAGGCAGTGTTCTCATAGACCACCTTCAAATTGTAATACCTCTGTCATACCCATGTCAGTATACACATTCTGTCCCTGTAAACCACAAAAACCAGTACACACTCACTCACTCACTCACTCACTCACACACACACAAACACACACACATTCAGAGACTGATTAGTGTGTGACATTTAAAGGAAGGGAATTACAACATGAGTTTTAACTGCTTTTACTGTGTGTGCATGTCCGTGTGTGTGTGACAGCTGGATAACACTCTCAAGAAGATCGATAACATCATCGGTCAGCTGTTGAACGGCCTGAAACAGATGAACCTTCATCGCTGTGTGAACGTCATCCTGGTGGGCGATCACGGTACGATCTCTGGTGTTCTTAAAATCAGGTTTATAGGTCTGAGGAATCATAAGTTATGATGTAGAATGAGTAATAAATAAAATTCTAAATCTGATGTAAATGTGACGAATCAATCGAACAGACTCAGATCTAGCACCATCATTTAAATGTGTCGTTTGTGTGTGTGTGTGTGCAGGGATGGAGGAGTCTCACTGTGAACGAACAGAGTATCTGAGCTCTTATGGACTGGATGTTGACGCGATCACACTGATCCCAGGATCCTCCGGAAGAATCGGCCCCAAAAACGCCAACACACCATGTGAGCGCACACACGTTCCTCTCGGTTCAGCTTGTTATAAAAACTATAGGCTCAACCTAAAATCCAATGATTTGTACAGTATTTATTCACTTTATGAAATATTTATCCTGTTGAGAATGTTTTTCATAATTTGTCTGAATTCGTAGAGATATTCTTCAGCAATTTTGTTTAAAAAGTATGGATACTTTGTCAATATTTTACTCAAATTAAGATCACATTTTTGTTGCTTAAACTCAACTGATTACATAAGTTTCTTCTTAAAGCTACTTAAACTGAAATTGTGGAACATTTTAAAATGACAATTTTCACAATGTTCAAATGGATGCAACATTCAAACTTAAAAACAAATTTAAACGTAAAGAATTGCATGATTTGTAGTTCTTTTATGATACACCAGAGGTCAGCTGAAGCTATTAAACCTTACATTCACCGGAAGTATATCTATTAACATTATCACTATATATCATTTGAATATGACTAACATTTGTTTGGCAATGGTTAGAATTAAATAGTTGGTTGTAATTTAGGTCAAAGATGTGTTAAATTAACTAATGAATCTTCTGTTTACAAAGTTATGGTCAGTTTTCTATATGTTAAATTGATATATTCATGCATTTGGAAGACACTTCTATCAAAAGCCACTTACATTGCATTCAGTGTTTACATTTGATCACTTTATGAATTTTCTAGAATTTTGACACTTCTTTTTTTTACATCAAAATAGAATTCATTGGCTGTTTTCATTCAAATAAAGTACATGGTAAACTGTGTTTTTCCTTGAAATTGTAATTGAGTACAAGAATTGAGTTTCAGTAGTATTCTATTAAAGTATATATTCTTCAAATCAGTGTGGTGGTAATAGTCTGTGCACACACAGATGTCAGAGGAAACAGATGTGTACTTCTGAAACCTTCACAGCTGATTATAGTCCCTCATTTCTTCATGTTTCAGATGATCCGAAGGAGATCGTATCTAATCTAACAGTAAGTGCATCAGTCGTCCCATCCTCCTGGCAGAATCAGTGTTGTGTTTGTACACCGTGCTGCATGTGACCATTGACCTTTGACCCGTTTACAGTGTAAGATGCCCAATCAGCACTTCAAGCCGTACCTGAAGCAGCACCTGCCCAAACGCCTGCATTACGCCAACAACAGACGCATCGAGGACGTGCACCTGCTCATGGACAGGAAGTGGCACGTGGCCATGTGGGTATCTGTGTGTGTGTGTGTGTGTGTGTGTGTGTGTGTGTGTGTGTGTGTGTGCCATTCAACACTACAGTATAATTGAGATCCATCGATTTTTAACATTTATTAGACTTGTATAACTTCAAATTTAAGTGAACTTAAAATAATCTTCACATAAACTCATTATAGTAAATGTCATATTTGGCTACCTGTGGCCTTCAGCAAGTAGGAAATATACAGAAATAGAATAGTTATAAAACACGGAATTCTAAATTAAACCCTAGATGAATCCTTAAAGCTACAAAAGTGATTGATTTCCTTTTTTTTTTTTTTTTTTTTCTTTGATGAATAGACATCACAGCAGCTGGTTATTAGGCTGCTATTACTTTAAGAGCTGCCGCTGCTGAACGTGACACGGATCTAATGCGTGCTCGTAGTTTCATTCATGCTTTAATATGAAATGATACAGGCTACAGCGTGAGCCGCCGTATTTGTGTGTGCAGTTGAAGAGCGTACGCTACGAGCCCAGTATAACAGCTGACAGGACATATGGCCTGACAACATCCCATCTAACCTTCTGAATTCTGAAGATTTCTTTTTTTTTTTAAAAAACAGTTTAGTTGAGAGTAATATGTGATGTTTGATATGTTGTGTGTGAGAGCAGATCTCCGGCTACCTGCGGCTTCTTTGGAGATCATGGCTTTGACAACAAGATCAGCAGCATGCAGGTAAATCCAATCAATCAATCAATCAATCAGTACAGTAACCTGTTCATCTGTCTTCTAACTCTTGTGTTTTTTCTCGCAGACGATCTTTCTGGGATTTGGACCGAGCTTCAATTTCAAGACAGAAGTGCCTGTTTTTGAGAACATTGAGCTGTATAACGTCATGTGTGGTGAGAAGATCCCGCGGGGTTTATTTGTAGTCTTAGATCATGAGAATCATGACAGATAATAATGCAGTGTGTGTGTGTGTGTGTGTGTGTGTGTGTGTGTGTGTGTAGATCTGCTGGGTTTGACGCCGGCTCCTAATAACGGGACTCACGGCAGTCTAAACAGCGTCTTGAGGAGCCCCCCCTACACCCCCACACAGCCAGAGGAAGTGACATCACCCACGCCTTTAGCCCCGCCCTCTGAGGTGACCCATGACCTGGGCTGTAACTGTGACGATGAGGTCAGCCACACACACACACACACACACACGCGTGCGTGCTCTCTAAAGGTCAGTGGATTGAGTCTCTTCTTGTTCACAGAACAACATTGAAGAAAGTTCCCAGAGGTTTCCTTCTGCTGCCGACGGACTGCTGAACAGTTAAGATCCGTTTCACTTTCACATTCATGTTCACATCCTTCAGTAACAGGTCATGTGATGAAACAGGGAGGAAGAGTGGAGTGGAGTGAAGTGAGTGGAGTGAAGTGAGTGGAGTGAAGTGAGTGGAGTGAGGTGAGTAAGTGAAGTGAGTGAGGGAGTGGAGTGAGTGGAGTGAGGTGAGTAAGTGAAGTGGATGAGTGAGTGGAGTGGAGTGGAGTGGAGTGAGTGGAGTGAGGTGAGTGAGTGGAGTGAGGTTAGTAAGTGAAGTGGATGAGTGAGTGGAGTGGAGTGAGTGGAGTGAGGTTAGTAAGTGAAGTGGATGAGTGAGTGGAGTGGAGTGGAGTGGAGTGAGGTGAGTGAGTGGAGTGGAGTGGAGTGGAGTGAGGTGAGTGAGTGGAGTGAGGTGAGTGAGTGAAGTGGAGTGGAGTGAGGTGAGTGAGTGGAGTGAGGTTAGTAAGTGAAGTGGGTGAGTGAGGTGTGTGAGTGGAGTGGGTGAGGGAGTGGAGTGAGTGGAGTGAGGTGAGTAAGTGAAGTGAGTGAGGGAGTGGAGTGAGTGGAGTGAGGTGAGTAAGTGAAGTGGATGAGTGAGTGGAGTGGAGTGGAGTGAGGTGAGTGAGTGGAGTGAGGTTAGTAAGTGAAGTGGGTGAGTGAGGTGAGTAAGTGAGTGGAGTGGAGTGAGTGAGGGAGTGAGGTGAGTAAGTGAAGTGGATGAGTGAGTGGAGTGGAGTGAGGTGAGGGAGTGGAGTGGAGTGGAGGGAGGGAGGGAGTGGAGTGGAGTGAGGTGAGGGAGTGAGTGAGGTGAGTGGAGTGAAGTGAGTGAGGGAGTGGAGTGGAGTGAGGGAGGGAGTGGAGTGGAGTGTAGTGAGGTGAGGGAGTGGAGTGAGTGAGGAGTGGAGTGAGTGGAGTGAGGGAGTTGAGTGAGTGAGGTGAGTGGAGTGAAGTGAGTGAGGGAGTGGGTGGGTGAGGTGAGTGGAGGGAGTGGGTGAGGGAGGGAGTGGAGGGAGTGAGGTGAGGAGTGGAGGGAGGGAGTGAGGTGAGGAGTGGAGGGAGTGAGGTGAGGGAGTGGAGTGAGGTTAGTAAGTGAAGTGGATGAGTGAGTGGAGTGGAGTGAGTGGAGTGAGGTTAGTAAGTGAAGTGGATGAGTGAGTGGAGTGAGGTGAGTGAGTGGAGTGGATGAGTGAGTGGAGTGGAGTGGAGTGAGGTGAGTGAGTGGAGTGAGGTTAGTAAGTGAAGTGGGTGAGTGAGGTGAGTGAGGGAGTGGAGTGGAGTGAGTGAGGTGAGGGAGTGGAGTGAGGGAGGGAGTGGAGTGAGTGGAGTGGAGTGGAGTGAGTGAGGGAGGGAGTGGAGTGAGGGAGTGGAGTGGAGTGGAGTGAGGGAGGGAGTGGAGTGGAGTGGAGTGAGGTGAGGAAGTGGAGTGGAGTGAGTGAGGAGTGGAGGGAGGGAGTGGAGTGAGGTGAGTGAGTGGAGTGGAGTGGAGTGGAGTGAGGTGAGGGAGTGGAGTGGAGTGGAGTGAGGGAGGGAGTGGAGTGGAGTGAGGTGAGGGAGTGGAGTGGAGTGAGTGAGGTGAGTGGAGTGAAGTGAGTGAGGGAGTGGAGTGAGGGAGGGAGTGGAGTGGAGTGTAGTGAGGTGAGGGAGTGGAGTGGAGTGAGTGAGGAGTGGAGTGAGGTGAGTGAGGGAGTGGAGGGAGTGGGTGGGTGAGGTGAGTGGAGTGGGTGAGGGAGTGAGTGGAGTGAGTGGAGTGAGTGAGGTGAGTGGAGTGAGGGAGGGAGTGGAGGGAGTGAGGTGAGGAGTGGAGGGAGGGAGTGAGGTGAGGAGTGGAGGGAGTGAGGTGAGTGAGTGGAGTGAGGTTAGTAAGTGAAGTGGATGAGTGAGTGGAGTGGAGTGAGGTTAGTAAGTGAAGTGGATGAGTGAGTGGAGTGGAGTGGAGTGGAGTGAGGTGAGTGAGTGGAGTGGATGAGTGAGTGGAGTGGAGTGAGGTGAGTGAGTGGAGTGAGGTTAGTAAGTGAAGTGGGTGAGTGAGGTGAGTAAGTGAGTGGAGTGAGGTGAGTGAGTGGAGTGAGGTGAGTGAGTGAAGTGGATGAGTGAGTGGAGTGGAGTGGAGTGAGGTGAGTGAGTGGAGTGAGGTTAGTAAGTGAGGTGAGTAAGTGAGTGGAGTGAGTGGAGTGAGGTGAGTGAGGGAGTGGAGTGAGGTGAGTGAGGGAGTGGAGTGAGTGGAGTGAGGTGAGTGAGTGGAGTGAGGGAGTGGAGTGAGTGAGGTAAGTGAGTGAGTGGAGTGGAGTGAGTGGAGTGAGGTGAGTAAGTGAAGTGGGTGAGTGAGTGGAGTGGAGTGAGTGAGTGGAGTGAGGGAGTGGAGTGAGGTGAGTGAGTGAGGTGAGTGGAGTGAGTGAGGTGAGTGAGGGAGTGGAGTGGAGTGGAGTGAGTGGAGTGAGTGGAGTGGAGTGGAGTGGAGTGGAGTGGAGTGAGGTGGGTGAGTGAGTGGAGTGGAGTGGAGTGAGGTGAGTGAGTGGAGTGGAGTGAGGTGAGTGAGGTGAGTGAGTGGAGTGGAGTGAGGTGAGTGAGTGGAGTGGAGTGAGGTGAGTAAGTGGAGTGAGGTGAGTAAGTGAGTGGAGTGGAGTGGAGTGAGGTGAGTGGAGTGGAGTGAAGTGAAGTGAGTGGAGTGAGGTGAGTGAGGTGAGTGGAGTGAGTAAGTGAGTGGAGTGGAGTGGAGTGAGGTGAGTGGAGTGGAGTGAAGTGAGTAAGTGGAGTGAAGTGAGTGGAGTGAGGTGAGTGAGGTGAGTAAGTGAGTGGAGTGGAGTGAGGTGAGTGAGTGGAGTGGAGTGAGGTGAGTAAGTGGAGTGAGGTGAGTAAGTGAGTGGAGTGGAGTGGAGTGAGGTGAGTGGAGTGGAGTGGAGTGAAGTGAAGTGAGTGGAGTGAGGTGAGTGAGGTGAGTGGAGTGAGTAAGTGAGTGGAGTGGGGTAGGTGAGTGAGTGGAGTGAGTGAGTGGAGTGGAGTGGAGTGAAGTGAAGGAGGGCATTTTATGCCATCAAATCACGGTTTGGCCAATTAAAACTACCAATTAAAACATGGATCAAATTATATCACGCAATCATTAAACAAATTCTACTGTATGGGAGTGAAATTTGGGGACCAATAATAAACTTTAAAAATTGGGATAAAACATCAATAGAAAAACTACAACTAGAAATTATCAAAAACATTTTAGGGGTCCAGAGAGGTACGTCCAATGATGCCTGCAGAGCTGAATTAGGCTTATACCCTTTGAACATTGAGATCCAGAAGAGATGTGTTCAGTTCTGGCATCACCTCCATCAATCTGATCCTGATTCAGTCCAATATAAAGCCCTCCTCGCCAATGAAACCTCAGCAGAATCCCATCCTCTGAACACGCTCGCTCTTCAGCTCGTCCATAAAACCCACTAACTACAGCTACAACCCCAAAGACATTATTAAAGAAATTGACAAAAATCTGAAAGATACTCATGATGAAGCACTAAAAATACACTTTGACCTTCAAAATAAACTCCAATGCTACTCAACCCTAAACAGAACCACTAAATTTGCCAATTATTTATTGATCAAACCATTCAAAGAAAGACAAATCCTCTCCAAATACAGATTAAGTAACCATGATTTAGAAATAGAGAGAGGAAGACACAGACAAACATGGACGGAGCGAGAGCAGAGGATCTGTAGACACTGTGATCTACAGCAGATAGAGGATGAGAAACACTTTCTGCTGATGTGTCCTAAATATCACAATGAAAGGGAAACATTTCTCCCCAGATTTGAAGCATTGATCCCATCATTTACTGAACTTAGTGATACTGAGAAAATGCCCTTCTTACTTGGAGAAGATAACACAGCTGCACTCGCTGCTAAATATGTATTAACCATTCACAATGTTAGACGTTAAACATGATTAACTGACTTACTAATTTTATTTATTATTATTTATGTTGTTGTTATATATATATATATATATGTATATGTGTGTGTTAATGCTTTGGCAACATTGTGCTACACAGTCATGCTAATAAAGCTGAATTGAAGTGAGTGGAGTGAAGTGAGTGGAGTGAGGTGAGTGAGTGGGTGAGTGGAGTGAGTGAGTGAGGGAGGGGGTGAGTGGAGTGAGGGAGGGAGTGAGTGGAGTGGAGTGGAGTGAGGGAGGGAGTGGAGTGTAGTGAGGTGAGGGAGTGGAGTGGAGTGAGTGAGGGAGTGGAGTGGAGGGAGTGAGTGGAGTGAGTGAGGTGAGTGGAGTGAAGTGAGTGAGGGAGTGGAGGGAGTGGGTGAGTGGAGGGAGTGGGTGAGTGGAGGGAGTGGAGTGGAGTGGAGGGAGTGAGTTGAGTGAGGGAGTGGAGGGAGTGGGTGAGTGGAGGGAGTGGGTGAGTGGAGGGAGTGGAGGGAGTGGAGTGGAGGGAGGGAGTGAGTGGAGTGAGTGGAGTGGAGTGGAGTGAGGTGAGGGAGTGGAGGGAGGGAGTGGAGTGAGGGAGTGGAGTGGAGTGGAGTGAGGGAGGGAGTGGAGTGGAGTGAGTGAGGTGAGGGAGTGGAGTGGAGTGAGTGAGGAGTGGAGGGAGTGAGTGAGGAGTGGAGGGAGTGAGTGGAGTGGAGTGGAGTGGAGTGAGGTGAGGGAGTGGAGTGGAGTGAGGGAGGGAGTGGAGTGGAGTGAGGTGAGGGAGTGGAGTGGAGTGAGGGAGTGGAGTGAGTGAGGTGAGTGGAGTGGAGTGTAGTGAGGTGAGGGAGTGGAGTGAGTGAGGAGTGGAGTGAGGTGAGTGAGTGGAGTGAGGGAGTTGAGTGAGTGAGGTGAGTGGAGTGAAGTGAGTGAGGGAGTGGAGGGAGTGGGTGGGTGAGGTGAGTGGAGTGAGTGAGGTGAGTGGAGTGAGGGAGGGAGTGGAGGGAGTGAGGTGAGGAGTGGAGGGAGGAGGTGAGGAGTGGAGGGAGTGAGGTGAGGGAGTGGAGTGGAGTGGAGTGAGGGAGGGAGTGAGTGGGGTGAGTGAGGGAGTGAGTGAGTGAGTGGGGTGAGGGAGTGAGTGAGTGAGTGAGTGGGGTGAGGGAGGGGAGTGGGTGAGGGAGGGGAGTGAGGGAGTGGAGTGGAGTGAGGGAGGGAGTGAGTGGGGTGAGGGAGGGGAGTGAGTGAGTGGGGTGAGGGAGGGGAGTGAGTGAGTGGGGTGAGGGAGGGGAGTGAGTGAGTGAGTGGGGTGAGGGAGGGGTGAGGGAGGGGAGTGAGTGAGTGGGGTGAGGGAGGGGAGTGAGTGAGTGGGGTGAGGGAGGGAAGTGAGTGAGTGGGGTGAGGGAGGAGAGTGAGTGAGTGGGGTGAGGGAGGGGAGTGAGTGAGTGGGGTGAGGGAGGGGAGTGAGTGGGGTGAGGGAGGGGAGTGAGTGGGGTGAGGGAGGGGAGTGAGTGAGTGAGTGGGGTGAGGGAGGGGAGTGAGTGAGTGGGGTGAGGGAGGGGAGTGAGTGAGTGGGGTGAGGGAGGGGAGTGAGTGAGTGGGGTGAGGGAGGGGAGTGAGTGGAGTGAGTGAGTGGAGTGGAGTGGAGTGAGTGAGTGAGTGAGTGAGTGAGTGAGTGAGTGAGTGAGTGAGTGAGTGAGTGAGTGAGTAATATAATATAACCAAAAATATGTAAGTAGTGGGGTTCAGTGTTGGGTAACACATTACAAGTTACGCGAGTTACATAATCGGATTACTTTTCCCAAGTAACTAATAAAGTAACGCATTACTTTTTAATTTAGAAGGAAATTTGAGTTATATAGGTCACACCAGTTCTGTGTTTCTCATGTATTGATGGACAGCTCTGGTGTTGCCATGTTGAGAGAAATCGGGAGCAAGAACATGATCTTACTGTAGTTCTAGACTAAATATCAACATTATTCACTCACCTCACCTGCACAAAAACATATTCAGTGTTCCACAAAATCAATAAAATGAGTGAAATCAGAATATTATACAAACCTGCAATAATTAAATGTTAAGTAAGACAAATATCATTTATATATTTAATCCCATTTTATTAACCAATGTATTTGCTATTGACCTTTGATCTACTTAAACCATACTAAGCACATTTGTGTTTGATTTTTAGTTATTGCTGAACTTTCTTCTCCTGCGTCATATTCTTCATGTGATTAGTTTGAGCGGCGTCTCTACTGTACAGACGTGAATCTACATTTCCTTCAGTCTGAGCCGTATTCATTTCACTTTTGGTGTGAAAGAGCTTTTACATTTGTAAAAGAACTTTTTTATATTAAAAACAAGCAAGCCCTGCCCAGATTTAAAAAGTTACTCAAAAGCAACGTAACGCATTACTTTCCATAAAAAGTAACTTAAGTAACATAATTAGTTAGTTTTTTTTAGGGAGTAACACAATATTTTAATGCATTCGTTTTAAAAGTAACTTTCCCCAACACTGGTTGGGCTTATTATAGTTAACTAATACTAGGAAAAATGTTTTTGTTACTTGAAAGGAAATGTTAACTGAAATAAAATAAAAAGCTTAACATTTATTTCAGATAGTTGTCTTTTAGTTTATCTTGTACTAAATAAAATAAAACTAATAAATAAAAATTAATAAAAACTAAGCAAGACAAGGAGAAATGCAGCTTTTTTTAACCAAAACATTAGAAGTGCACCGTTCATATTATTTTTATGTAATATTTTAATGAGGAATGATTGTCCAGGCGGAATGAGTGAATCTGTTGAATCTCTTTTTTTGATCGTGTGTGTGTGTGTTTGTGCAGATGTCACACACCTGCCGTTCGGCCGTCCGGCCGTTCTCTTCCAGACGTCTTACACACAGCTGTGTCATTCGGATTACTGCAGCGGATACAGTCACGTCATCAACATGCCACTGTGGAGCACGTTCACACTCACAGCACAGGTGCGCAGACCGCTAACAAGCAGATGTGTTCCTCTGAGCCACAGCGCGTCTGTCTGTGCCTGTGCGTGCATGTGCATGTGTCTGTGTCTGTGTGTGTGCCTGTGAGTGCGTGTGCCCGTGTCTGTCTGTGCATGCGTCTGCCCGTGTCTGTCTGTGCATGCGTCTGTGCATGTGCATGTGTCTGTCTGTGTGTGCCTGTGTCTGTCTGTGCATGTGCATGTGCATGTGTCTGTCTGTGTGTGTGCCTGTGTCTGTCTGTGCATGTGCATGTGTCTGTCTGTGCGTGTGTCTGTCTGTACATGCGTCTGTGTGTGTGCCTGTGTGTGTGTGTGTGCCTGTGTGTCTGTGCGTGTGTGTCTGTGCGTGTGTGTCTGTGCGTGTGTGTCTGTGCGTGTGTGTCTGTGCGTGTGTCTGTGCGTGTGTCTGTCTGTGTCTGTGCGTGTGTCTGTGTCTGTGCCAGCGTCTGTCTGTGCCTGTGTCTGTGTCTGTGCCTGCGGTTGTCTGCGCGTGTGCGTGCGTGTGCCTGTGTCTGTCTGCACTGTAAAAAGTAATACCTAGATCTAACTTATAAAAAGTGAGGCAAGTGGCTGCATTGGATGTTTTAAGTTGAATCAACTTGCAGCCTTTTTTAAGTATAATAAACACTGAAAATATAATTAATAGTAACACAACAAAATCAAGTTGAGTTAAGTAATAAAAAGTGATCCACTATATTTACTCAATAAAATTGAATGATACACAATTTTACTTGTAATCTGTTGACACAATTTTATTGAGTAAATATAAAGTAAAATTTAAACAAAAATATTGATTTCACAAAAAAAAAAAACTATGCTAATGATACTATGTTATGCATGTCAGGCCAGTAGTTGGCGATCAAGAAACACTGCGCAAAAACGTAATATGTATGCACATGATGTCACCTTTTTTACAAATTCATGTTTTTGTTGTTTACATGGAGATGATACAGGCATCGTGTTCAAAAGCTTGTGTTTCCAGGCCCTGAGTTATTGAAGACACCTGATGTTAACAAACAGAATCACTGAAGGAGAAAATCATGTTTTACCATTCGGTCACCGTCACCGTGGTAAATGTTTGCTTTAGTTGGGCTCTTGACCCTTGACTCTTTTAACATTAGATATTGTTTGGCTGCTGTAACTGAGTTAGACAACAGTTAAGACAAGCCAAGAGAAAAGGCGATCGGGTGGTGTTGGTTATGTTTTGACATCATCATCTGACCTGAATCTCTGAGTTGGATTTACTGTATCCTGTGATTGTATAGTGCAATATCTGGAATTTTCAGTATAAACGGATTTTTAAAAGTTCTCCTGGTCAAATAATAAAAATAATAATAAAAAAAATGCTATCATCTAGGCACACAGACATCAAGTATCAGCGTGAGAACCTCAACAATGGTGACCATCAAATGTTGCAGTGCGTTCTGGGTGCCACCAATCAAAACTCATCAATAGCTCCCATCATGCATTGAATGTCACAAAACAAACTACTAAAAATATGCAGAGTTTATCTGAATATGCTGTTTATCACCGTTGTTGAGATTCATACTCTGATTCTTGATGTCAGAGTGTGCCTAAAACAACTTTTTTTTTTTTTTTTTTTTTAAGAAGCCCTTTGGATTATCTTCTACTGTAGAATTACGGGACTGCTGTAATCAAAGTAAATCTAATTCAGAGATTAAGCTCTAAAAGAGTTCAGAGATTCAGGTCAAATGATGATGACAATACATAATCAACACCACCAAACCACCGTTTCTCTTGGCTTGTCTTAACTGTTGTTTAACTCTGTAACAGCAGCCAAACAATATCTAATGTTAAAGAATCAAGGGTCAAGAGCCCAACTAAAGCAAACATTGACCACCGTAATGGTAACCTAAAAAATTCAGATTTTCTCCTTCAGTGATTCTGTGTTAACATCAGGTGTCTTCAATAACTGTTTTTGGGGGCCTGGAAACACAAGCTTTTGAACACAATGCCTGTATCATCTCCATGTGAACAACAAAAACATGAATTTGTGAAAAAGGTGACATCATCTGCATGCGTATTACATTTTTTATTTATTTTTTATTTTTTTTTTGGACCAGTGAAATCAATATTTTTGTTTAAATTTTACTTAATTTTGCTTGTAATCTGTTGACACAATTTTGTTGAGTAAATATAGTGGATCACTTTTTATTACTTTACACAACAAAATCAAGTTGAGTTAGTATTAATTATATTTTCAGTGTTTATTATACTTAAAAAAGGCTGCAAGTTGATTCAACTTAAAACATCCAATGCAGCCACTTGCCTCATTTTTTATAAGTTAGATCTAGGTATTACTTTTTACAGTGTGTGCCTGTGCGTGTGCATGTTTATGTGGTTTCTGAGGACACAAATTTGTATAATGACATGGGTATGACAGGTATTACAACGAGAAGGTGATATATGAGGACATTTTCAGTGTCTCTGTAATTCAAAAGGCATATACTGTAAATCATACAGAATGATTTTTTTTTTTTTTTTAATCTAAAAATGTAGAAAGTTTTCTGTGAGGTGTAGGGCAATAGAAAATACGGTCTGTACCATATAAAAACCATTACGCCTATGGAGAGTCCCCATAAACCATAAAAACCAACGTGTGTGTGTGTGTGTGTGTGCAGGTGGAAGTTCCGGGTGTGTCGTCCAGCGAGTGTGTGAGAGCGGACCCTCGTCTCGATCACACACACACATGTAACTCATACACCCAGGAGCCAGACGTCACGCATGCTTTCCTCTACCCACCGGGTCAGTCACACACTCATCTGTTGATCTGAAATCAAGATGATATTTCACTGAATTAAAACAATGAACCTCAGTAACGCCTGATTTCAGAAGAGATCTCGCCATACTTCAGCTGTTTAATCATAAAGACTATTGTTTTTTTTGTTTTGTTTTTTTTTTATCAAAGTTTGATGAAATGTGCACTAGATTGCATACAGAAATTTAAGCATTGGTTCATAATTCTCATTTGATTTTGTTGTCATATTAGTGTTTAATGTCCTTTCAGAGGATATTCTGGATTCTTTATCACTCCATAAATCAGAAAATACTGTCAACACAGAAAAACCATGTTTTTAGGAGTAAAATGTTGTATAAATCCGTGTGAATGAAATATGAACAAACCATCAGAATATAGAAAGGGTTGGAATTGAAATCTACAGATGCAAATAGATAAAGAGCAATAAAATAAACATTTCAATATGTGTTTTGGATGTTTTCTGGCCACTAGACTAAAATGAGAGACATGATAGGGAAGCAAAATATCCCCAAAATTGACCATTGCATAAAAAAATCAATGGTTTGCCTGTAGTGCCTTGGCTCAAGATGATTTCCAGGTAAATCTGATGTGTGTGTTGAATGACTGCTGTTGATCTCTGTAGATTTCTCTGTTACGGCTGAATCCAGATATGAGGCATCGCTCATCACAAACACCGTTCCCATGTATCCCGCTTTCAAGAGTGAGTGCTGTACTGCCAACGTTTATTTATTTACAAAATATGATTCACAAATGCATGCACAACGCTGCGCATCTCACAGCATTGAGTGCGTGGAAAATGAGCTGGAGTGTGAACTCGCATCTGATTGGTTAAAATTAAGGCCCTTTTAAAAACCACAGGGCAGGAAAGTTTGAAAATGGGTACCAATCCAGAGCGATCCACACACGCAATGATCTGTAAATGCAGATCAACGATCAGTGCACGTAAAATCAGAAATGCAAACTTGCATTTGTGAATATGAATTTGTTGAGTTTGTGAATTGCTGTTTGCATATATAAACTGTTTTGTGCATGTGAATTAGCTCATGCATTTGTGAAGTATATTTAATAAAAAAAGTATGTATTTTAGCTCCATTCACTGCTGCAGTTCACACAGAGCAACAAGAGGCTGAAAACATGAAACATCACTCCTAATAATAAACGTATTGAGAAAGAAATGAGACTGTGTGTGTGTGTGTGTGTGTGTTTGTGTGTAGGGGTGTGGAGTTTCCTGCAGAGGGACATCCTCAGGAGATACAGTCTGGAGAATAACGGCATAAATGTGATCATGGGACCCATATTTGACCACGATCACGACGGACTGAGAGACACAGAGGAGAAGATCAAAGAGTGAGAAACTCACAACCCTGACCCTCATGTTATGTTTAATAACATGTTTAAATTATGTAAAGTTAATTATTAATAGAAAATTCTTATTTTATCTTGTTAAATATTATTTAATTATTTTAAATATAAATCTATTTTTTTATATAGTTAGTTATATACATGCATTTATATATAAATATATGTAATTATTTGTTATTAATGTTATTTAATTTAAAAAATAATAATTATTTTATTATATATGTAATGAATTATAATTAATTAAATATAATTGAGTAATATTTTATATTACTGACTAATAAGAAATGATGAAATGTTGTGTGTTTCCTGCGGTGTGTATGTGATGTCCTCTCCTGCGGTGTGTTGCAGGCAGGCGCTGGGCTCCGTCTTCATCCCCACTCACTTCTACAGCATCATCAGCAGCTGCGAGAAACTCAACGAGACGCTGGACGAGTGTGACGGAGATCTGAGAGTGACCTGCTTCATCCTGCCACACAGAGTGGACAACAGCGAGAGCTGCAACGTCAGTAACACACACACACACACACACACACACACACACACACACACACGCACGCGTCTGGTTTGCTATCCTTGTGGGCACTCTCCATAGGTGTAATGGTTTTTATACTGTACTTACTGTATATTCTATATTCTATTGTCCTACACCTAAACCTACCCCTTACAGGAGACTACAGGCACTTTTAGATTTTCAAAAAAACAACATTTAGTATGTTTTTTTTTAAGCCTTTTGAATTACAGAGACATAGGCAGTGTCCTCATAAACCACCTTCACATTGTAATACCTCCATCATACCCATGTCATTATACACATTCTGTCCCCGTAAACCACAAAAACCAGTACACACACACACACACACACACACACACACACACGTGAGACATGTGAAGTGTTTGTAAGATGTTCTCCTGTGCATATAAATATGAATAATGTGCGTAATTATTATTAGTGAATAATATGATGTGTGTAGTTTTTATATCATGTAAGTCTGAGGTTTGACCAGCAGATGGAGCCATTTACAGTCTAAATAACACCAGACCACAACACACACACACACACACACACACACACACACACACACATGATTCACCAGTAAATAATAGTAAATACGTGATTATATTCTTAATGCAATGGTAAAAAGTACAGTTTGGAAAGAGCATTGTTTGTTAAAGTTCAGACGGTGAATCAGTGCTGACGTGCGGATGGAGTTAAAATCTTTACACCCTTACACAACTGCTCACACCTCACCATTTCCTGCAGCACTAATCACATCTCCACATTACCTCAGCTAATTATCTTCAAGACATCTGAACTCCGTCTCAGACTGTGCTCAAAGTCTGAAATCACAAGATCTCAGTTTGAACCCAGTCATTTTTCCTCCACATTCATACAACCCCAAATCCAGAGAAGTTGGGACAATTTTTAAAATGTAATATCCAGAATCTGTGATTTGTTCGTTCTCTTTAACTTTTATTTAATTGACAAAAGTACAAAGAAAAGTTTTCACTGACCACCATAAATGTATTTTATAAATATGAACAAATTTTGATTTTGATGGCTGCAACGCACTTCAAAAACGTTGGGAAAGAGGCATGTTTAACGGTCCTTTTAATTACTGCAAGCTAAATTTGTGTCCAGTCTCTCTTGAAACGAGGCTTCAGAAGCTCAGCAGTCTGTGACCGTCGTTGTCTGATTCTCTTTGTCATGACTGGTCATACATGTTCAGTAGGAGTCGGATCTGGTCTGCTCGTGTCTGTCTTGATGCTTCATTGCAGGTGCCTTTAAAACACAAATACATAAAATGCAGTAAATCTTAAATTCCATTAAAAACTATAACCAACTAATTCTAAAACTAGAAAGGCAACTAGCCTACTTAAAAAATTTAACCTAGCTATCATACAATTTTATTTTCTCAATAGGCTGATGCCCCGGTATATTTCTGATGTACAGATGTACTCAAAACGCTCACGCTGTTTCTGACACGAAGTACAAGCGGATTTTCCCATCATTAAAGCGATGTAACACGTCCAGTAGTCAGTCCCAAGCTGTTGTTGTTATAGACACAGAAAATTCCCATGATGCAAAGGGTATTACAGTTATTTACTGTAAAGGGAATTTGCAGTATTACACTGGGTGAAATACAGTAAATAACTGTGGAAATTACAGAAATGTCTAACAGTGTTGAGTAACAGAGATTCAAGTTGCATTTCTTGATGCAGCAGCAGACTGTGGTAAATGACAGTGGTTTTCTGAAGTGCTCCTGAGCCCATGGGGCTATATTTAACACCGCAGCATGATCTGAGGGGTCAAAGGTCAAGCGCATTCACCTGAGGTCACCTGCCTTGCCCTAGATGTACTGTGATTTCTCTGGATTCCCTGAATCTTTTCACAGTATTATAGTTGGTGAAAGACCTAAATTCTTTGCAGTTTTGCATTGTGAAATGTGATTGTTTTGCACTTCTCTTGTGAAATTTGCCACACAGTGATGAGCCATGATCCAGCTTTGCTTGCAAAGTCTGAGATGCTCCTTTTGTACCCAAACATGATACCTTGACCTATTACCAATTGACCTGCTTACTGTGAACTGATTCAAAACGGTTTAACCTGGATATTCTGTTACCTTTTCACTTTTATTTGCCTCTGTCCCAACTTTTTTGGTGTGTTGTAGCCGTCAAAAACAAAACAAAAAATTCATATTTACAAAATACATTTACGTTGGTCAGTGAAAACTTTGGAAATCTTTTCTTTTGTACTTTTGTCAATTAAATCAAAGTTAAAGAGAATTAACAAATCACAGATTCTTGATTTGATTGCATTTTACAAAACGTTGTTGAATTGGGCTTGTAATATAAATATGGCTTTAAAATACTCATACTTATTTGACTTTGAATATTTGATGATTTGATTTTGTTTTTGAATATGATTTTAATTTTCAGTATGTGAATTCTGATTTTCAGTATTTTCATTTTAATATGTCCCGTGATTATTTGAATTTGAATATTTCAATTCAAATGTTGGATTTTGGTCCGTGTACTTTTGCATCCATTTGTTTTTCATTTTTTAACCCAGACCAAAAAAATGAAAAAAGAACGGTTATTGTATTTTTAAATGCTATGCTGAAAACCAAAACTCAAATTAGAACCGTACACTAAAAATGTTACCCGAAAAAGTAAAATATTGACTTCTTCTTTTCAGATTTTTTCACTTTTAATAAACATTTGAAAAATGCACAAATTAATATTGAAAAATTTAGATTTTAACAGTTTTTCTTTGGCCAAATTTAGTAATGCTTCTCCTGCACGTTCAGTTGAGAACTAGAGCCGTCTTTGGAACAATGCAGAGACTTAATACAAATATGATTTTTAAAGTAGACAGCAGAATCCTGTAACTTTATCATCATGAAATTATATACTGGGATATAATTTTGTCAATTTTGTGTGCTATCTGGGTATCGGAGAGGACCATGCGTGGTTGCTCAAAGTACAGTAGGCTATATCATGATATAGCGCTACACACGGTTTAATATATGGGGTAAATATATAAAGTTTTCCAGATACAGGCAGGTCTGGTTCCTGAATCAAATCACTGAGAGTGCTTCTGAAATCATTTGAAAATATGAAATTATTGTATTTTTTCCCCTTCTCCCAAATCAGATTATAATAGCCAATTTAATAGTTATAATTATAATAGTTTCAGCTATTAAAATAGTTCAGTTTTGTATGTCATGGCAAAGTGATTATATTTCGTTTAATTTTTTTATTAGGCTAAAAAACGTTTGGAGCAATTTTTTTTTTTTTTTTTTTTTGTTCGTTAATTTTTTATTTTTTTTTTCTTTCTTAAAGTAAGGAGCGGCCAGCGGCAGACGAGCAGGCTGATCATAGCCTATGTTTGATCAATTTAGCCTTCTCAAATCATCACGACTTGCCTAAAATAAAATCTATAGATATAGCTGAAACAGTTCAAGCCATATAACAATGTTTAAACGTTAAACCTAGATAAATGTGCGCTACATCCAGTAGTTTGTGCGGAGAGTCGAAGCTAAAGCCAGGACTTAGAGGCACCAGCGCAATCAATTGCAATTTTTTCAATGGAAACAACTTGCACTGTAATTTTTGCTCATAAAGGTAAGAGTAATACATCATTCGGAACTGTAAAGGGTCTATTTTTATTTGTGTGCACTCACAATATCAACAAACGTCCTGCTTTTAAGAAAATGATGCGCTTTCTGCCGTCTCAGTCTTGAACAGGAGCACTTCACAAAAATGAACCGAAAGTCAGCAAATACATGCCTCACAGACATGATAAATATATCTATAGAAAGCTTTAAATTACTACTTAACGAAATAAATCAAATCGATAACAAAAACTTTCATTATAATCCGTGAAGATGTACTTCTCTCTAAAGTCCCGTCTAATGAGGAGACGGCGAGTCAGGATCATTATCTTCATCTTTGCGACACTGAATTATTTACTAATAAAGTGTTTTCCGTGTCAAAGATCTCATTAATGTGTATTTCATACATGTTTTTAGGCATGAAAAATTAAGATCATAAAAATATCGAAGCTAAATGTTTTCATAAAGCAGTTATGGTAGCTGTCAGTAGCGCGAGAGGGTGCGTCTGTATAGAAACACTCAAAGGTAGAAATTAAACTTAGCATTTACATACATTACAAAAAAAAAGCTTTATATCATTTTTATGATTTTTAAAGTAATAAGAATTTTGAATAATGAAAATTAGTTTGTTCCTGCTTATTCTATTCATCAGAGTTCAAACCATTAGAAGAAACCGCATTTTCTGTATTTCATTTCTGGGTTAAAAACAGTATTTTTCAGCATTTTATTTAAATATTTGATTTTCAGTATTTGATTTTCAGTATTTTATTTAAATATTTGAATTTCAGTATTTGATTTTCAATATTTGCATTTAAATATTTGAATATTTTCAGTATTTGAATTTGATAATTTGACTGACTAAATTTAATATTTGTATTTTTATTTGTAAAAATTTATATTTGAATTTTTAGGGGGGAAATCAGACACTTTTTTTTTTTTTTTTTTTTTTTTTTTTTTTTTTTCTTAATCAAATGTGGGTTTTTTTGTTTACTTTCTCATATTTCAACAGGAAATACATGAACGCAGGCAGGAAAGCTGCTTCTGAAACCGTTTTGTGGCATTTTAAATGAAGCGAGGTTAAATGTAATGATAACCCTGTGTTTTCTGCAGAGCTGGGAGGACGAGTCTCGCTGGGTGGAGGATCTGCTGAAGTTACACACGGCTCGAGTGCGAGATGTGGAGCTGCTCACGGGTCTGGACTTCTTCCGCTCCGCCACGCTGCCGTACACACGTGTGCTGGCGCTCAAAACACACATGCGGAGCTTTGAGGACGACGTGTAACGTGACGTCTAACACTCACCGCACCCCACGCTTCCACTGTATAGTTTTATACACTGTGTCATATTTATTATTCACCTTCAAGCTAATAATGATGAAACCGTCTCGCGGTTCACAACACACAAGTGCAGTCCCACCTCAGCTTCCGGCTCCTCACGTCTGTAAACCTGTGTTCATGCATCACACAATTACCGCAATTACCAGATTCCCACTGAGAAGTGTTTTCACATCCTTGGAAAAACTTGTAAACTTTTCTTTTTTTTTTCTTTTTTTTTTTTTTTTTGGTACACTCACACTTGTGCAACATTATGGGGGAAAAAAACACTTAAAATTGCAGCAGCTTGAGCAGTACAATGTAGGGTTTTTTTTTGGGGGGGGGGGGGGGTTGTATAATGATTCCTGTAATTGTCTATTGTTAATGTCATAATGCAAGATTAATCTAAAAACCAAATGAAAAACATACAATAGTTTAATATTAGTTGCTATAGTACAAAGCCAAATAAACAATACATTTGATGATAATGCATTTACATAACGACTCTAATGCTTAACAGTGAAGTTGCATTTGTTAATATTAGTAAACAGCATTAGCCAATATGAACTAACAATGAAAAATACTTATAAAGCATTTATTAATCTCACGCTATCTCACATTTTTAAAATGAGATGCATTTACTTATGATGCAAAAGACTTAAACTCAAATTCATAATAAATAAACTCAAATATTTTTTGTTTTAAGCTTAAAAATTGTGATCATTTATATTGTGATTTTAAAAAATAAATGCAGGATTTCATAAACGAAGTAATTTTGCTTCTTCAGTAAATGTATATTGATTTAAAGATGTTTAGATATTTGACCTTGAAAACAAAAGACAGAAATACTGAATAAGATAATTGTTAGAGGTCGACCGATTTTACCGATACTGATAGCTAGGTTGGACCACACTGGCCGATACCGATTAATCAATGATAGTGATAGTTTTTTGATAGTTTTCAAAATGGATACTGAAAGAAAGCTAGTGCTTTACTATTTAAAAAATAAAAAAAATAAAGCAGCAACCGTACTGAACCATACTTTGTAAATGAATAAAAATATTAATATTATCTACTATATTGATCATTAAAGTTATTTCATAGTTTGCTAATGTTAAAAGAAGAAACTTTACAATTTAAAAATGTAGCCTATTAGTAGCTAATAGTGAATGTTGAAATGAACACACTCTAACAAGGAACAATACTTCTACAGTTTTCATTAATGCTAGGAATGGACTCTTATTGTTAAGTGTTACCATTTAATTTCAACAGTCATGCTTAAAGATGACCATCTTTAAATATCTACACAAGACCATAGCATTCAAATTATACATATGGATAGCGCTGCGTCTAGGAGAACTCAGAGATATCACACACACACACACACACACACACACACCCCAGACACTTTGGGTTCAAATCAAGTGGCGGTCTAAAACTATTTATTTAATCACCAAACGAACATAAGTTTGCTTCAAGAATGAACAATGTGGCATAAATGAGTTTGAAGTTTGGTGTTTAAAAAAACAGAGCACATGGAAAGAGAAATCGCGGTCTATTACAGCTCTCTATATGAAGCATACAGACTTTATTAGAGTCACAGAAAGACAAACGTTTTGCTGAAAAATGCACAATTCATAATTTATAGCCTAGTGTGAAGTCATTATGTTCATTCACAATGATGTGGGACAAATATAATGTAATTTAATAGAAAACTATGTGAATGGCGCTCTGTTCGCGGCAGGCTTTTCTGTCGGCTGTATTTAAATGCGCGTCTGGAGTTTCCTGCTCTGTGCAGCGCAGTGTCACGTGTCAAAATAAACAACACGTGCTGTCAGTGATTTCTGCCTCTAGAGGCCGCTCTCGTACTGTATAATGCCAGCGGACCCTTCTCAGCCACTCCAGCAACGGCTGCAAACCGGAAAACTATCGGCATGGATTTTTACAGATAACCGATATTTGTGGCAATCACCTATCGGTGCCGATTAATCGATAAACCCGATGAATCGGTCGACCTCTATAATTGTATCTGTTAATATCATTTAATGGAGCTGAGCTAACATAAACTAACAATGAACCGTTGTATTTTTAATAACTAACATAAATGATTAAGAAATACTGTAAGAAAAGTATTGCTCATTGTTAGTTAGTTAATATTTGTTAATGAATAAACAGTCATCAACTGATAGGAGTTCATTATGAAATGTTACCAGTGTCTTTGATTTGTTGTATTCTGGTTTTATCTATTGATTACTCAGATAGTCTTTCCACAGAAAGGCATGATTGCGAGGATGTGATCGTTCCAGGTTGTACTTTAGTAGTTGCGATAATTAATTATGATGTGGGTGAACGCAGCGTAAACACTGTGTGTGTGTGTGTGTGTGTGTGTGTGTGTCCCCTGCTGGTTTCTTTCTGTTCACTCTGGATTTGTCTTTAGCGTGTGAAAAGTGAGAAAACAGGTGTGAAAGGTGAATTTGTGCGTGTTCAGTGATAGTGAATCTGCTTGCTGATGGCAGCAGACGGTCATGTGACCCATGACCTGAGCGAGTGATGCTCTGTCTTACTAACGAGTGTCGTTAATGATTTCGTTCTATCAATAAAATCAATAAAAAACTGTCAATAAAACATGGTTTGTCACATGTTGCTGTTCACGTGTGTGTGTGTGTGTGTGTGTGTGTGTGTGTGTGTGTGTGTGTGTGTGTGTGTGTGTGTGTGTGTGTGTGTGTGTGTGTGTGTGTGTGTGTGTGTGTGTGTTTCACTCTCTGCCCTTTTTATTACCAAAACAAAATGCAGATAATGATGATGATCTGATACCGAGTAGTGAAATATTAACACGTGTTTTTCTTCAGCAGCTCTCGTTCACCTCATATTCTCTGCAGTTTATCTGCACCAGGGTTATTGTAATGAACTGAAACTAAAACCTTAAAAGCCATTTTATTTGTAAAAAATATATATATATATATATATATGTATGTATGTAAGGTTAAATTGAAGTATTTAAATAACTAAAACTCACAAATAGAATGTGTAAATACTATATAGACATTTAAAAAAAACAAAAGCTTATAAGCATTTCAAAAACACAACAGAATTACTAAAGCTTTAACCAAAATTAAAAAAAAAAAAAAAACAGTATATCAATGACTAAAATACATTGATCTGCACAAAGTACCATATCTAAACTCTGATCGTCACGACACATGCTGCAATAACTATCTCCGTTTCAGCAGCTCCTATTATTAGAGGAAATGTTTGTGCTTTCATAGTTATTCAGAAGTCACAACACTCGAATATAAATACACAGTTTAGCTTAGATACACACCAGCATCCGTGCACGTGTGTGTGTGTGTGTTATCAGCTACTGTTCTTAAACACAGTCCAGAGTTCACACACACACACACACACACACACACACACACACACACACACACACACACACACACACACACTCACACTCTCCTGCAGAAGGTCTGAGTCTGTGTTTAGGTCCTTATGGCCGTCATCATGGAGTTCAAGAGTAAGCAGAAGAAGAAGGTTCTTGTGGTGAGTTCATTATTAGTGTGTGAATCTCACAGCTCCTCCGGTAAGACCCTGCGGGATCCAGTGACATTCATGTTTTTGACTTTATTACTTGAGTAGTTCCTGTAGGATCTTATTGACTCCAGTTTGATGATGGAAGGACTGATTTCATGAGTGTTTCTGTAGGACCATCTGTGGAGGATCAGAGAGGTTTCGTGAGCTGTAGATGAATAACAATAACGTCACATCCACAGTAATGGAGTGGGTTTTATTAATGAGTGTGAGAGATGTTTATTCATGGAAACCACAAACACTCATCAGCAGTCAGACAGACTGTGCTTGTTTAAAAACAGTATTAACACACATGTACAGACATGAAATGTGTTTTACTGTATGCACTGTTGATAATTATATTACAAATTCTAATGGACAATATTCACATTGAGGAAAAAAATAATATTTTTGTGAATATTGTCAAAGCTAAATGCTGGGAAACACAGTAGGATATTTAGAAAAGGAAACTTTAAAAGAAAAAAATTTCAGTCATTCACTGCCATTTTGAAAATATGTAATCCATAAAAAAAAGTAATTGTAATCTGTTTATGAGCATTTTAAAATGTGGTATAATCTAATTGCATACTTGATTTGTGGAATCTGATTACGTAATCCTGAATATATGTAATCAGTTACTGCTCAGGACTGCAACGGACTGAAATACAAAGTCTGAACATTTTACTGAGCTTTTTCATTTTTATGGAGCCATGAACAGAACGTGATGCGTGCGTGCGTGTATATATGGTTTATGAGGACGCAAATGTGTATAATAACCCTGCTAAAAAATAAAAAAAACAACAAAAAAAAAACAATAGAGGCCCAATAGAAACCATCACAGAAATTCTAATGGTTTCCATTAAAATACCATTAGCTTTTTCCAGTAAAACCATTACAAAATTCCTTTTTGTAGTGTGTTTTGGGCATTTTTCCAACAGGATTTAACATCCCACCAATAGAATCCATCACATACCAGTAGACATATATATATTTATATTTATTTGTTTGTTTGTTCTTAGAAATGCACATTTGGCATCGAGTTGACAGTAGTAGTTTGAGTTAGGATGCAGATGTAAATTTATGTTCATTATCAAAATCAGTAACATCTGTAACAAAATTGCAACAACCTGGTGAAATTTTATTTTTCTGACTGTTTGAGTTTTATTAAAATGAACCATTGTTCTTCCATACATTTCCGTCATGATAACCAAACCACACATAGCACCTCGATACTGTGGTAAAAATCCATCTATATGGCTTCTAGGTAGCCAGTTTATATGTAAAACAGTAGTCTAAATACATTTATTATAAATGCACAAACTATAGCCTATAGCTTAATCACAAATATAGTGTAATTACATTCCATCACTCCTTTATTTAATACATGTCTACATTAATATAATAAATTTGATATGAATACCACACATTTCTGCCACAATACCACGGTGCAGTTAATGTTACTGCAGTAAATCCCTGGTAAACGATTGCGATTTTATAGATTGAAAAGCCTTCTGATTGTATCATTGCACACAGTGTTTTTCTGCTGTTTGTCAGCACTGTTTTATCTGGATTTAAACTAGTTTATCAGTTGACTGATATCCACTGATACTAGTTTACACCAGTCATGTGTTCTTCGCTGAATTCAGGCGCTTCTCACAGTTTGTACAGTATAAAAACCATTACGCCTATGCAGAGTCCTCGTAAACCACATATACCTGTGTGTGTGTGTGTGTGTGTGTGTGTGTGTGTGTGTGTGTGTGTGTGTGTGTGTGTGTGTGTGTGTGTGTGTGTTCTTGTAAGACCCACAGAGTAAGGACCAGATGTCCCCACAAGGATAGTAAAACCTAACATTTTTGACTTGAGGACATTTGGCCGGTCCTCACAAGGCAAATAAATGATTAAAAATACTGAATGAAGTTTATCTCAAAATGTAAAAATGCAAAAAGGTTTCTGTAAGGGGTAGGTTTAGGGGTAGGGTTGGTGTAGGACAATAGAAAATATTGTTAGGTCAGTATGAAAACAATAGAAGTCTATGAAAGTCCTCACAAGTATAGAAATACAAACGTGTGTGTGTGTGTGTGTGTGTGTGTGTGTGTGTGTGTGTGTGTGTGTGTGTGTGTGTAGATCTCGGTGCTGCTGGCCGTGTGTGTGGTGGTGATCATTCTGGGTTTGGGTCTGGGTCTCGGTCTCCAGCTGCAGGACTGCAGGAATAAAGGTGAGAAACAAACACACACCAACATCAGCACCTTGTGTTTTAACACAGAAATAGATTTAAAAGGTTTAAGACAAACTTCATGTTTGCTTGAGAAAGTTTGGAGTGAGCTTGAATTTTGAATATGTCAACTTTGAATATTTAAAGATTTTAAGTTTGAAGCAGTTTTAAAAGCTTAAAGTCTGAAGTTTTTCAGGCCATACTGTCTCTCGGAGGGCTAGGTAGATTATGTGGTGTGCAGGGTGTTCTGGGTATGCTGTGGTGTTACTATGCTAATTGCCAGATATTAAACATGATATTGTGCCTATAGAAAATGATATTGTTAGAACCATTCTTAATTAATTTATTAATTTATTTATTTTTTTGCATTAGGACATTGTTTTATAGTGAAATAATGACATGGGTCAGTTGTGGACTAATGGATAGAGTCGGACTTGTAACCTGAAGCTCGTGGGTTCGAGTCTGGGATTGTAGGTGTGGGGAGTGAATAACCAGCGCTGTCTCCACCTTCAGTACCACGACTGAGGCGTTCACTGCTGCGTGTGTGTGTGTGTGTGTGTGTGTGTGTGTGTGTGTGTGTGTGTGTGTGTGTGTGTGTGTGTGTGTGTGTGTGTGTGTGTGTGTGTCAGATGTGTCGTTGTCCTGCAGGAATCGTTGTTACGAGCCGTTGGATGTGGATTCGGTGTCGTGTCGCTGTGATAGTCAGTGTGTGGAGACTCACAGCTGCTGCTTTGACTATAAAGACATCTGTCTGCTGCCTAGTGAGTGCCCTTAATGTGTGTCATCATCTAATCATCCGCTCCTGTGTCTCTGATCTCATATAAACAGATTTACAAACATACAGAAAAATATCAAGTTTGACAGATATTTACATTACACTGCCTTCACGTTTTATAAATCAAGTTAATGATGAATTATTCCCTCTGTAGAAGCATCTGTTAAATGTTAAATTGTGTGTGTATGACACTGTTCACACCTTCTGTATATCAGTATTTCCATCAGTTTGTGGAAAAGCTGATTGTATCGATTATAATGTGTTTTATGCTGGGTGTCAATATACTATAAAGGCACTTGACACATCTGTGACCCTGCAGCACAGAAGCAGTCATAAGCAGCACAGATATATTTGTAGCGATAGACAACAATACATTGTATGGGTCAAAATTATACATTTCTCTTTTATGCCAAAAATCATTAGGATATTAAATAAAGATCATGTTCCATGAAGACATTTAGTAAATTTCCTACCGTAAATATATCAAAACTTCCTTTTTGATTAGTAATATGCATTGCTAAGAACTTCATTTGAACAACTTTAAAGGTGATTTTTCTCAATATTTAGATTGTTTTGCTCCCTCAGATTCCAGATTTTCAAATATTGTCTGATCCTAACAAACCATACATCAATGGAAAGATTATTTATTCAGATGATGTATAAATCTAAATTTAAAAAAATTGCCCCTTATGACTGGTTGTGTGGTCCAGAGTCACATTTTACTAATTTGGTATATTAACAATATTTAAGTTGAAGGACACACTTTTTTACTGTAAATTTAAGTCCAGTCTGTAAAACTTAAGGTGATGTTCCGGCGACCACAGCTTCTGAGTATGACCTTAACCTCAGGGATGATTAACAGATGGAGTATTAACACGAGCATGAGACTGTCAGTGTGATAACAGGACTGTGAATGAACGGTTGAGCTGTTGTGTGTAGCTGAGAGCTGGGAGTGCGCCGCGCTGCGCTGCGGAGAGACACGGATGAGCGGCAGCAGGTGTCACTGCTCTGAGGACTGCTTGAGCGCCGGAGACTGCTGCTCCAACTACAACAGCGTCTGCAAGGGTGAGTCCCACCTTCATCAGCGTCAGCATCATCATCAGCAGTGTGTCTGTGCTGTCTGCTGCAGGATTCTGATGCACACACATGCATTCTGAACTACACAGAGTTTGTAAACCAGTCAAAACTATTTCAGTTTTCTCCAAGAAATGGTTTAATTCAGTGTGTTACTTTCAGTTTCTTTGTAATAATTTATGAAATTCACTGGCAATTTCTGAGTGACAAATGTTTAATTTTACAAGTTGAACACGTTATTTTAGGGTGTTTTTGTCCGTGTCAGTTTTGTGCAGTTCAGTATCTGAGTGACAAATGCATTGAAAGTCAAATATCTCATGTTTTTATCTTCCAATATTCTTGTGTGTGTGTGTGATGCAGGAGAGACAGAGTGGGTTCAGGATGAGTGTGTCGACATGAGCACTGCCAAATGTCCCGCCAGGTAACACACACACACGCGCACACACACACACACACGCACACACACACACACACACACACACACACACACACACACACACACACACACACACACACACACACACACACACACACACGTGACCCTGGAGCACAAAACCAGTCAAAAGGGTCAATGTTTTTGAAGTTGAGATTCATATATCATCATCATCTGAATAAATAATCTCTCCATTGATGTATGGTTTGTTGGACAATATTTGTCTGAGATACAACTATTTGAAAATCTGGAATCTGAGGGAGCAAAAAAATCTAAATATTGAGAAAATCACCTTTAAAGTTGCATATTACTAATCAAAAATGAAGTTTTGATATATTTACGGTAGGACATTTACTAAATATCTTCATGGATCATGATCATCCATTTTGCCAACTTGTTTGATTAAGGCCTTGGAACAGAATCGATTCATTTGTGAATGAAGCATCACTCATGCCACACACAAAAAAGTTTAGTTACACAAAAAACATGGTTACACTTTTACAATAGTACATATTTGTAATGTTGTATTAGTAAGTCGATGTAAAAAGAGCAAATGGGAGAAGCATATGAACACAAAACAGCAGAACAGCATGAAGTTAAAGAGGCTGAACTTCATCACTCGTCGATGTGTTTGTGTAGTTTTAAGAGGCAGCCGCTGCTGTTGGTGTCTCTGGACGGTCTGAGAGCCGAGTATCTGCAGTCGTGGCATGCGGTCGTACCAGTGCTGGACAAGATCAGTGAGTCAAACACACACAAACACACACGTTCATCCTCTGTAGTCCACTAAACCTGTGTGTGTGTGTGTGTGTGTGTGTGTCCAGGACGCTGTGGGACGTCGGCGCCCTTCATGCAGGCTGTGTTCCCTAGTAAGACGTTCCCTAACCACTACTCCATCGTCACGGTGAGTCATGTCCCACAAACACACTCTGAAGTTTCAGAAATTCCTATTTCCTACACGTACTCTGCCTACGTCTGTTAAATGATTTTGTAAATGCCTGTGGTTGCCGATGTTATTATATCGCTTCTCCTCAAGAGTTTCTGGAGCTATTGAGCTGCCTCCTGTGTGCCAGTCCTTCACCACAGAATAAACTCATGAAATTAAGTGCAGACAGACTTATAAACTGCTGGCTGTTTCAACTCTGTAAAGCCTGACATTTAAAGTCATAGTCTGAAATGAACACCTTTAAACAAAATACTACAAAACATTTGCTTTAATGGCTCACATGTGACCCTGGAGCACAAAACCAGTCATAAGGGTAATTTTTTTTAAAATTTGCATCTGAAAGCTGAATAAATAATCTTTCCATTGATGTATGGTTTGTTAGGATCAGACAATATTTGTCGGTAGAAAATTTACAAAATATCTTCATGGAACATGATCTTTACTTAATATCCTAATGATTTTTGGCATAAAAAAACTTTTGTTGGCTATTGCTACAAATATAGCTGTGCTGCTAATGACTGCTTTTGTGCTGCAGGGACACGTATAGTCTGATATAGTGAGAATATGGAGGAAAAAACAGCTCAATTTTATTCACAGAATCCAACTGAGCAAAAGTATGAATTTGCTGCAGATGCTGATATTTGTATGATGAGATTCTGATGGTTGTAAATCAATGAGATGTTTATAACAGTGCAGCAGATCCTGACATAAAATGATATAAATATCAGCGGTCGCTCTATATCTCCAGTAATATGTCTCAGTAAGATGAGATGTAAATGATCTAAACATATAATGCAATGCTGATGGAGAGCTGAAGAAATAAACGCTCCTCAGAAGATGTGAGATGGAGATCATTCCTCCGCTGAGGAACAGTGAGAGTAAAGCTCCTCAGAAGATCCTGATGATCAGATTTGAGACGCACTGATGTTTCTAGAAAGTGATTGATGGAGAATCAAGTAAAGCTGAGCTGCTTCAGTCCAGTAAGTGTTCATCTGGAGATATGACTGCAGTTATTCTGACGCTTACTTGATCAAAATCAGTCCAGATTTGAGACGAGAAGCAGCCGCTGAACTCTCTAAACTATCAATCGGAGATCGCGTGTGAAGCAGGTTTAACAGCGTCGTGTTGGTCGTTTAGAGCCTTGTAAATTCCTGCTCAAACACAATAAAGTGTCTTGTTTTGTCTTGGATTAAAGCGTATGAGTGTGCAGGAAGTGATGTCATGTGTGTTGTCTTGGGTCTAGGGTCTGTACACCGAGTCACATGGGCTGGTGGATAATAACATGTACGACCCCGTGTTTGATGCGTCCTTCAGTCTGTCCAACAGTGAAAAAAACAATCCCAGATGGTACCAGGGACAACCGGTAAACACACAAACACACAAACACACACGCATCTGAGACTCTGGTGTACTGTGCTGACCTTTGACCTCTGACCTCAGATCTGGAACACAGTCATGTATCAGGGGCTGAAGGCGGGAACGTTCTTCTGGCCAGGATCTGATGTGTCCATTAATGGGAGTTTCCCAGATATCTACATGAATTACGACGGGTCAGTTTATCTCACACACACACACACACACACACACACATGACACGGTGAGGGCGGTTTGTGCGTCAGATTCATTCCTGATCGTATAAACACTGTTCAGTGATCAGGTGGGGAGTATCGTCACGACCGCAGTGCTTTTCATCTCAAGTAAATAATGTGTGTTTGCTGGATAGTGCAGATTGTATCAGACGGTGTTTCATCACTGTTTATAAATCTCTGACCACACAATGACATTAGGTCTGCTCTGCATTTGTTTGAGTCAGATTTATGTAGAAATTGTGTGGTTGTGTTTAATGCAGTTGAAGCGTTTGTTCGCTGCTTTAAACTCTGGAAAAGTGCTATAGAAATTCCAATGATTACTATTATTACTAGTGGGAGTATAGTGTTTGTTTTATTTGATTAGTAGTATTAGTATTGTTAGTATTATTGTTAGTATTTGTATTAATAAAGGTATTATTATTTTAAATATGCATCTTATTATTAGTATTATTATTTTAATAGTATTATTAGTAGTAATAGTATCAATTACAGTATTAAACTTAGTATTTTTATTACTATTAGTACTAGTTGTATTGTTCATATTAGTAGTATCACAAAAGTAATATCAATATTACTTTTAGTATTATTATTTATATTAATATTACTATTATTATTTGTATTAGTACTCACTAAAAAATGTTGGGTTAAAAATAACCCAACTGTGGGTTGGTATAGCACCTTCCCATCTGTGGGTTATTTTAACACAATGAAAATGTACCCAACAGTTGAGTTAATTATTTATATTAATTCACATCAGTATTTTTCACACAATTACATAATAAAACTAAAACTACTTTGTTTTCAAACACAGATTGTTTATTTAAATATGCAAATAATACATTTTTAACAAATATATTTTGAAATGTAAAACAGTTTTAGTAAGTACTGTAAATGCTAACAAAATAAATGTACAAGAATGTGTAAAAATATTTAACTCAAAACAAACGTGCACATACAACTAACATATTTTCAAGATGTACAGTGAATTCAAAACCAACAAATGTGTATCAATTCATATTCATTCATATCAAAACATACACAAATGTGCAAATACAGTACACAAATAAAACAAACATAACACAAACATGCATCAATAAAAAATAATAATAAACAAGTTATACAGTTTTTTTTTCAACTGCATATACACAAAATCTTTACTTGTCACACAGTTTCTGAAAGCTGACACTCAAGCAGCCGAAGCACACACCAAAACACAACACACAATTCTCTATGTAACACAAAAATGTAACAGGAATTAATATTAGAGCAAAGGTGTTTGTGATGTTTTGAATGCAGTGCTTCATTTTGCAAGCGATGTGAGGCGTTTTGTGTGCAATTCTTGGATTTGTGTGAAATGTTTTGAAAAAAAAAAGGCAAAGTTTTGAAAATGTGTAAGCAGTTGAAAAAAAACTGTAATAATATAATAATAATAATAATAATAATAATAACAAATCTGCTGGCTGCTGGACCTACTGATGATCAGTAAAGTAAAATAAAAAGTTTTTACTGATCACTAAATAAAACATTTTTAAGGAGGAGGCAGTGTGTTGAAGGCATGTTAAACCGCGTTTATAATCAAAGGCGATTCATCTTCGATTATGATCGTGATATTGCGTAGCTTGTCAGTGAACTATGGCTCTGTGTATTAACTACCGCTCCATCTGAAAGCAGCTGATGGACATTTACTATTAATCACGAAACCAGCTTTACTGACGAGATGCGCATGACAATCGAATTCGATTAATTGCACAGCCCTAATATATTGTTATACCCCTGCATTGTTTTGAATGTTGAACAATTGTATCAATATATATGTATATTCAATATCCTGCGATCCAACAGAGGATAAGAGGTACAGAGAATGGATCAGTTTTTATAGCGAAAGACGGCCTAGTTAAATGTTTAGCCATGTCACTACTGATTTTTGAAATAATCAATCATGTTGACAACTTTACAGCACGTGTTGTGAATTTGACTGACACTGTAGTAGGGTCGCTTTGTGAAAACATCTAAATGGTTAATTATAGAGATAGTAAGACAGAAACGGTAAAGTGGTGTTTTTGGTCTCAGGAGACTAGCGGAAATTGACCGACAGCATCATCTGCTGTTTTTGGAAAAGAAAGCTGCTCAATTGCATTTGTGAGAAAATCTGCTCGCATGCCTGTGAGAAAATCAAGCCAAGTTTCCTCATAAAAAGGCAAATGAGTCTCACAGTTGTAGCACACAATACATATATTTGTCCATACCTCTGCATTTTCTCTCAAACAGAGTTATGTATTTGCAAAGTAGTATTAGTAGTATTAGTATTGTTAGTATTTGTATTAATAAAGGTATTATTAGTTTAAATATTAATCTTATTATTTGATACTATTACTACTAATAATACTATTAAAATAATAATACTATTACAGTATTAAACTTAGTATTATTATTACTATTAGTACTAGTGGTAGTATAGTGTTTGTTTTATTTGATTAGTAGTATTAGTATTGTTAGTATTATTGTTAGTATTTGTATTAATAAAGGTATTATTATTTTAAATATTAATCTTATTATTTGATACTATTACTACTAATAATACTATTAAAATAATAATACTATTACAGTATTAAACTTAGTATTATTATTACTATTAGTACTAGTGGTAGTATAGTGTTTGTTTTATTTGATTAGTAGTATTAGTATTGTTAGTATTATTGTTAGTATTTGTATTAATAAAGGTATTATTAGTTTAAATATTAATCTTATTATTTGATACTATTACTACTAATAATACTATTAAAATAATAATACTATTACAGTATTAAACTTAGTATTATTATTACTATTAGTACTAGTGGTAGTATAGTGTTTGTTTGTTTTATTTGATTAGTAGTATTAGTATTGTTAGTATTATTGTTAGTATTTGTATTAATAAAGGTATTATTATTTTAAATATAATCTTATTATTAGTAGTATTATTTTAATAGTATTATTAGTAGTAATAGTATCAATTACAGTATTAAACTTAGTATTATTATTACTATTAGTACTAGAAGAGTTTTGTATTTGCAAATCACTTTGCGTTTGATTGAAAGTCAAGTTTTTCTTTGCAAAGCAGATTGTGTTTATTTGCAAAACACTGGATTTGTTTGTATAATTTTGGCACAATATTCACTCCATATAAGTATAAACACATTTAGTACAACACATTGAAAAAAAAAACATGCAAATCTGTCATAGCTTCAATTAAATGGCTGTAATTAGAGTCTATTCTCACAGATGCATAACAATATTCAATATCATATTCATAAACCATAAAAAACACTTTTAGTGTTATTAGTGCTGGTCGATTTCCAAACACTTGACACTGGTCCTGTTTTGACCAGCAGGTGTCACCGTTGTGTCACGAACACTTGGAAGCAGTGAATCATTTTCAGCAAAGTTATATATCAAAAACCAATATTACTTACCTCATACTGATGCAGCAGCAGCTTCTGTTGTTGACTTTCAGTCACTTGTCGTCAACGGTGTTTAAAAAATAACCCAACGTTTTAGAAAATAACCCAACATGGTGACCCAATATGTGTAACCCATTGGTTGGGTTAAAAAAATGACCCATTGTTTTTTGCTGTGTATTACTACAAGCTTCTGGCTTCGCTACTGTTCGGACGCTCCTGCTTATTGCTCTGCGCTTCGCTCCCTATTTATGTACTTTTCTCAGATTTCTCTAAGATTTTAACTTCAGCATATCAGCACAGTGCTCAAACAACACCGTTTTTAGAAAAAGAAGACTCTTTGCCTCTCACTGCCAGCATTCGTTTACATTCCGGAGACGGGAAAACACAGCTGCCTACATTCAAACAGACGGGAAAGAAAATGCCCCTCGTGGAATCTACTTGCTGCATGAACTGCCACAGACTTCTACAAAGGATTGCGGTTCTTGAAACAAAGTTACTTGCAGGACCTCCAAAACAGGTGGAACACAGCAGATTGTCATCACGGACTCCCTCAGCATACAGCCGGTGAGTCCTGTGAATCTAGTGAATCTCAACAGTTTATACAAAGTGTAGAGGAACAAGCTGATCGACAGACTAATCGATGGCACAAACAGGGAGCGAGACCCAAAGGCACTCGAGACATCAGATTGTCACGAGTATCTCGTATTGCCCGGATACGGCTGTGACAAGACTTGCAAACACTGGTATTCTGGGAATCCCCAAATGTGACAAAACATGGATCGTATCAGCCAGCAGCTAACATCGCTACTAACAGGCGCTCGAGGTCGAGCAGACAGCGGCACTCAGCTCAGAGCGCAGCCGAGCCCAGGACTCTGATAGTGGGCGACTCTATTATCAGAAACATCAGTAGCAGGACTACAACAACATGCTGCTTTCCTCAAGCAACCGTCTCTGATGTGAACAAGGAACTTCGGAACATTCTGATGAAGCACAAGACTGCAAATCGAATCATCATCCATGTGGGGAAGAACGATATTCGGAAAGAGCAGTCAGAACTGCTTAAGAAGGATTTCAGTGAACTCTTTGAAACACTTCAAAGACTTGAAGTTCAGTCGTTCATCAGTGGACCACTCCCAGCAAGGGGAACTAACATGTTTTCACGGCTGCTTGGGCTGAATACATGGCTACAAAGAACCTGCAGTACAAAAGGAGTCAACTTCATCGACAACTTCAATATTTTCTTGGGCCTTAGACAACTGTTTAAACTGGATGGCCTCCACCCAAACAAACTTGGTGCAAGAGTCCTAAAGAACCATATCTATTTCTCCCTCCGTCATCCTTCAGTGGTGTGTGCCAATCCACTCGGCCTCAATGGCACACACACACCTGGACAGAGTATGAGTGACCACAGGACTTCATATCAGCCTCAGAGTCATCTTGTGTTTGACACAACCCACAAGGACACTGATAACACCACGCAGCCAAAACAAACTTTCCTCATGGAAACTATCCCGGCTGAGCCCTGCCCAACGAGCTCTTCACAGACAGACTGTGACGTACTACAACAGGTTCAAGACACAGCACCCAAGGACAACTATCTGGAAAACAGCCAGGGAAGCCCCCGGAAACATCAGAGCCAGAGCCCCGCTGACCAGACACACTATCTGGAAAACAGCCAGGACATTTCACAGCCACCGGAAACACCAGAGCCAGATATCAACTATCTGGCTCTCCCTCCTCCTGTGAGAGCTCTCCGACCGCTGCCACAACGCCAGGCCCAAACCCTCCTCCATCGGCTGTAAAACAACTGATAACAGCTCTCAGTGATATCTGTCGGGTCCCCGCTATATTAGCAGCAACACTCACAAATGTTCACAGAACAGAATCTGAGATTGCTGTAGAGACAAAATGTAATTCCATCAAGTTAGCATTTTTAAACATCCGCTCACTAAAAAATAAATCATTTCTGATCAATGATTTAATAACCACAAACAACCTGGATTTTATGTTTCTAAATGAAACATGGCTTGAAGACAGCTGCAGTGCAACAGTCCTCAATGAAACAGCCCCTCCTAACTTTAACTTTACAAGTGTCTGCAGGACTGTTAGGAGAGGTGGAGGTGTAGATGCTCTATTTAAAGATGTTTATCAATGCAAGCAAGTGTCATTTGGTCATTATTTGTCCTTTGAATATCTAGGTATTGTGCTGAAAGGTGCTCCAAGCATTCTGTTTATCATTATTTACAGGCCTCCAAAATACTCTCGAGCCTTTGTTGAAGAGTTCACAGAACTGTTATCAATGATTTCCTCAGAGTTTGACTGTTTTACCATTGCAGGGGATTTTAATATTCACATAGATAATGCAGAAATCAAAACTGCTAAATAAATTATTAGTTTTAAACACTTTTGATCTGATCCAGCATGTGCATGAACCCACACACAATCGTGGACACACTCTAGATTTACTCATCAGTAGAGGTCTAAACATTTCATCCATTGTTATTAAGGATGTAGTACTATCTGATCACTTCTGTATTTTCTTTGATATATTGATCCCTGTTACCACTGAATCTAGATCTGTCTCTGTCAGAAAGAGATGCATTAACGAGAACACTAGTGCACTATTTATGAAGGCTATATCTTTAACACCAAGCATTTCTGCAGACTCTGTTGATCTTCTCCTGGATTCTATTAACTCAAAAGTTAAGAAAGTTATTGATGATATTGCTCCGACAAGGGTCTGCAAGAAAGATGGCAGACAAAAATCACCATGGAGAAAATCAACAGCAGTTCAGAGTATGAAAAGACAATGCAGAAAAGCTGAGCGGATGTGGCGGAAGACGAAACATGAAATTCACTATAGCATCTATAAAGACAGCCTTCATGCTTTCAATGTGGAACTAGCCACAGCTAGACAGACCTTCTTCTCAAACCTTATAAACAGTAACTTAAACAACTCTCGCACTCTTTTTGCTGCTGTGGAGAGACTGACAAACCCCCCCAAGTCAGATTCCCAGTGAAATGCTCTCCGACAGTAGATGCAATGAGTTTGCTTCCTTCTTTTCTGAGAAGATCAATAATATCAGAAAGGAGATTGGCACATCTTCTAGTTATGCAGAGGTCACACAGATTCGATCGCAATTTCAAAAAGAAGTGACTATGTCTTTTTGAACCAATTGATTGCAAAATTTTGAAAGAAATAGTACAGCACCTTAAATCATCAACCTGCTATCTTGACACACCTCCCACATCTTTTTTCAAAAGTGTGCTTCACTGTTTAGAAGCAGATCTCTTAGAAGTGGTGAACGCTTCACTTCTTTCTGGGACTTTTCCAAACTCCCTGAAAACTGCAGTTGTTAAGACCCTTCTGAAAAAGCGCAATCTTGATAACACAATGTTGAACAACTATAGACTAATATCAAATCTTCTGTTCATAGGTAAGATTATTGAAAAGGTAGTTTTTAATCAGCTGAACAACCACTTAAACTTAAATGGATACCTGGACAATTTTCAATCTGGTTTCCGAGCGCATCACAGCACAGAGACAGCACTCATTAAGATAATAAATGATATTCGCTTCAATTCTGATTCTGGCAAAATCTCAGTTCTGGTACTACTAGATCTTAGTGCTGCGTTTGACACTGTTGATCATAACATACTTCTAGAGAGACTGGAAAACTGGGTCGGGCTTTCTGGGATGGTACTCAAATGGTTCAGGTCATACTTAGAAGGGAGAGGTTATTATGTGAGTATAGGAGAGCATAAGTCTAAGTGGACGTCCATGACATGCGGAGTCCCACAAGGCTCAATTCTTGCACCGCTCTTGTTTAGCCTGTATATGCTCCCACTCAGGCAATTTGGTTCCTTCTCATTATTTGACTATCACAGCTATGCTGATGATACCCAGATTTACCTAGCCTTATCTCCAAATGACTACAGCCCCATTGAGTCCCTCTGCCAATGCATTGGTGAAATTAATAGTTGGATGTGCCAGAACTTTCTTCAGTTAAACAAGGGGGCTGAAGAGTTTTGAGTCTGGATTTAAATGTGGCTAATGTTTTAGCAGATCTGATCTCTTCTGGAAGCTGGTTCCAACTGCGGGCGGCATAATAGCTAAAAGCAGACTCCCCTTGTTTTGTGTGAACCCTTGGTGTTTCTAACTGAGTCGATCCTAATGATCTGAGTGGTCTGTTAGGTTTATATTCAGTGAGCATATCTCCAATGTATTTAGGTCCTAGGCCATTTAGAGATTTATAAACGAGTAAAAGAACTTTAAAATCAATCCTAAATGTAACTGGAAGCCAGTGTAAGGACCTGAGGACTGGTGTGATATGCTCAGATGTTCTGGTTCTAGTCAGAATCCTGGCAGCAGTGTTCTGGATGAGCTGCAGCTGTCTAATGCTCTTCTTTTGAAGGAGACCATTACAATAATCCACCTGCTGGTGATAAAGGCATGAACAAGTTTCTCCAAGTCTTCACTGGAAACAAAACATCTAATTCTTGCAATGTTTTTGAGATGATAGTAAGCTGATTTAGTTACTGCTTTGACACGACTACTAAAACTAAGGTCTGTCTCCAGAAACACCCCAAGATTTTTGAGTTGGTTTTTATTTGTTTTATTTGCTAGAGTCAAGGTATGCATTCACCTTGAGAACTTCATCTTTGTTTCCAAATGCAAAATACAGACTGACTGAATTTACTTCTTTTGAGAGGAATAATACAGTCCCCTCTTCCCCACCTCTTGTAGAGCGCTGAGCAGTTTTCTAATATTCACAAACTGTTTTAGTGGTGAAGTCAGGCTATGCATAGTCTTAAACAGCAGACAAATATGTACATATTTTATCAAGTTATCTCAGCTTAGCAAATTGTATTTTTTTTTTAATGTTGACCAATGATGAAACTGTATAAACAATCGCTAAAAACTCTTGATAAGAATCAGTTCAAAGACTCTAATGGTTTCAGAGTAGTAATACTA